>JAJVSH010000057.1:316091-648985 GCA_021460005.1 Tetramorium alpestre | reverse complement strand
AATATTATATGATTTACCAATATTTGTGGAAACATTTGAAATGCAGCCTATATAAAGGAAATATGTGACTACGGGTAACCAGACAATTGGCAAGATATACCATGGTGTAATTGATAGAAATTCTAAAATTTCTGATTGAAAATACCGAATGGGCCGATTTACTGGTAGATTTACCCATTCCCAATATCGATCGCCCATACAGCCGACTTGCCACAAAAGCGGCGCATTCCAGTTTATCAGATTCTGAAATAAAACACATTTCGTAATATACAATAATTTTTAAAATAGCATTTTTTATTGATGTGTAAGCATTTGAATTTTGCGAAGTACCTGTATCGCGAAACCAGATATCTATGGGCGGTATATCGGTTTATACTTATCTTAACAATTTTTTTATCTATACGAAGTGAATGCTTCGTAGAATCGAGATAAACTCGGAGATAAGCCAATCCTACTAGATAAATCTGACACGTTACATGTAAATTGTTAACGGATTTTAGAATATTTTCGTTATAATATATAATTTGATTATTACTTTTCGTCATAATTGATTGTTATTTTTAGTTAGAATTCTTTTTATAATTTTCTACCGTCCGTAGATGTCTGGTTTCGCGATATAGGTACTTTGAGTACTTTAAAATTCAAATGCGTGTAGCAGAAAAATATATGTCAAGAAGGTCACACTGCACATAAAATTATAAAGTCATGTCTATTGAAATCTGACGCAAATTATGTATTATTAATCTGTTTCAAGTAGCCTTTAACACCGAGGCGTGCAAGTATACGATACACAGTGTGCATGTATAATAGTCATTTTTCAATAATATAAATATCATTTGTTAGTTTTCACTTATAGATCACTCACTTCACATTCGTTATATCTGTCTTGATGTTGCACAGCAAACTCCTCGAGAAGATAGTAAGCGGACTTGGAATGAGGATTTTTTGCTAACTCCCCATCCAAGACTTGATCCTTGAAACGTCCAAGCGTGTTTTTTCCCCCCGGATGATAATGCAGAAAATTATAAATATTATAAATGCGATCGCGATATTTCACGAGAAACTCCGTCGATCCTTTCGACGCGTCCTTATCGTGAGAACTCTCCATCCCATTTGCACAAACTACGTCAGAATTGTTCACTTTAAAATTCTTATCTACACTCCTTGCTGAATCACATGTATCATCAAAGTTTTTACCTCGAGCAGCCATTTCAAAAGGCGTAAAAAAAAACACGAATTAGTTACGAGTGCGTGATGTAAGACTCGGTGCGCACCGTACACTCCAGTGCATCCTACTAAATAGCTGACGTTATGTGACTCGGTAATTCACTATAACAGATAAGATTTTTCCGTATATGTTACGTGGGAGGGCTCGATGATCGCATTACGTCTCGTAAACAGCGACACTATCGTACCGAATGCGGTATCGTAGCGATAATCAAGATTACTATTTGCACGTATGTAATGAAAAGATACGAAATATCTGGATACTTATATATTACACTGAAGCTATACTAATTCATTTCGAAACGATACATGCGATAAAGCGTACGCGTATGAGCACGCACAGCAAATTAGTTGCGCGTCTAGATCACAAAATCAAAGGATATTAAATTCTGTTATAAGTCTTCTATTTTTAACGTTCAAAATTTGATAATTTTTAAATCAATCTATTTTTGCTACGGATTTGCATTTAGGTATTTGTCGAATTGTGTTTTCGAGTTTCTTGAGAAATATATATTGGAACTTTGACATAAATTTTATGTAATAACCGCACTTCTACATATTTAGACAAACACTAAATATTAGAAGACGATGGATTTTCGGCAATAAATAAGCTTTTATTTAAACGCTTTGAATCTTGTGTACACTGTGTCCTAGTAAACGTCTAACGTATCAGTCGCTAAAAGTATTACGACAATGCTCAAGTTCGAGGAATTACAATTTGAGCATCCGCGCTATCAAAAAACGTACATAGTGTGTCGAGTAATTAAATATAATCGGAAGTACTCGTTTACTATCTCATCGCACTAAAATAGTTAATATTACGCACTGTATAAACCTAACGAACGAAATTCCGCGCGTAATTAATTCTCTTAATACCTGTACGTAACTTAAGAAAATTTCGCAGGGTAGAGGGAATCTCTTTTCTTCTTTCCAACAAGGTGTGCACTTTAATTGAACTTTCAGCAGCCTAAAATAGAACTATCCAACATTAATTATGTCATTTATAACTATATGTACATATCACTTCGAGGAATTACCGAGCGCGCCGGACACAAACGCTTTAAGCAAAATTCGAATGTATGTCGGAAACGAGAGAACAAGCATGTTCTCTGTATTTAACGGTGCCATTTAAATTTTTTTTTACTCGATAAGAAGATAGGCCAAAAAACTTGTATTTAAATTCTTGAAATGTCAAATTATTTAGGATGAGCTTGTGGGACTTATAGAAATATACACGGAGAGTTTGGATTCGAGAAAGAGGAATGTCGCATGACAATTGCAGATGTTAGTTAATCTTTAACAAGTGACGTGGAAGAAGTTGACACGATTAGTGATGAAGAATCTTTCTCTCTTTCTCTCTCTCTCTCACACACACACACACACACACACACACACACACACACACACACACACACACACACACACACACACACACACACACACATACATGCATAGATTTTTTTATTAAATCTATTTCTTGGTTCTCTTGAATGCCAGACCTAATTACCTTTATTAGTTTTCTAAGATTTATTTAGGAACATAAAGAAATAGGTGCTAAAAAATTATTAAGATTATCAAGATTAATTGTAATTATTTGTTCATTCGGCATAAACTAAAAGATAAAATAAGATAATAAGGTTTGAATACTCTATATTCTCTGTTAATGGTCAATATACGCTACATTAATGTTTATTATTCGAAGCAATATATACTGAGTAAAAATACTTTTCAGTTTTTCAAAATAAAAGAAAATTTTACAGTTTTCTGAAACAGTAGAAAAAATATAATATCTTCTTTCCTGAACAGCGAACAGAAGATTTTTATTTTGATCAAGATTCAATGATAGATATAATTTATTCTTTTATTATAAGAAAAAGTTACATCTTTTCTGCATCTACTAATTTCCTTGCAATATTCACGTTTGCGATAAAATTAATAGATAAATTCACGTTTAAATAAATTCAAATAGTAATTAATTATCATGATTTTGTTTATAATTTACCTGATATCTCTCTAATTATAAAAAAATAAAAAAATAATAGTTTAAATTTAAAAAAAAAAGAAAATTCGATTCGATCTTCTCACAATAATAAATAGATATTATTGTATGTAACGTGCATTGTTTAAGCAAAGCTATAATGATTAAAATTAAAATTAATAATATAAAAATGATGCGATCTTTTTATCTGGGATGATGTAGGACGACCTCGGACGGTATGATAAAATTTAAACAATAAAAATAATGGCGTTTAAGGAATACGTTTCTGCTGCGTCGCGTGTTTTTAGATACAACCGACGTTATCTCGTCTATTCCTTCGAAACGAAGGTGAATAACTATCGCTTATCGCACAACTCATATTTGTAGAAAAAGGAATAGTTTGCGCAACGGTCTACACATATCTGACATAATTTCCAACTTGACGTCCCTCATGCACGAAGAGAAGGACTATATACTTTCAATAGAAAACAGGGAAGAAAGTAAACAGATACGAATGTACGCCGTCATCTATTCTAAGCGATTCGAAAAATAGGTACCTCATGAGGTATCAATTTAGATGCGATCTGTGGCGTAACACCACGAGTTACTATTTACAATGGCACACACGCGTTACGCATTCGTTTCACTGAATTCGTAATGTCATTAACACAATGATCTCTCGCTCTTATTTTACATTCCGCAACATCTCTCTGACAATCTCAGCGCAAGCTGCTCGATGACGCGCCCGCTTGCGCAGCACCGATCACTAATTTGACCTTCTGTCGACGAATTAATTCCGGTACTGCGTACATTCCCGCTGGTTCGTGCGATTAATTGATCGCAGTTCAAAGTATGTACAATACAAATAAGACAGAGGATGATCAATGGTGGCATTTTCCCGTCGCTTGGGTCGCATCTGCATGAACGAGAGGAAATACTTGACGCGAAAATTCGCACGGCGAACGCGGCTCCCGAATTGCAATTTACCTTATTATTGACATTGTAAATATTGTTATGTGTTATTCGACCGATATGTCGTCACATTGTTTTCATAGACCTTGGGAGATGGGACTTGGCATACCGACCATACGTTGATCATCCGTCCTAGCGCGGAATCGGTAATATAATATCTCCGTACCTAAAATAGCTGGACCAGCCAAACGATGCTGAGCGCCCCGCGCGCGAGAGAGGCTACTTCCCGAAAGAAAAATCTGTCAAGCTTGCAATAGCGGAAGTCCGGTATCATAAGCGAAGATATCTCGCGCGCATTTACAATGAAATGTACGTGATGATATTTCGCGCAACACGATGCCATATTTTTTAATCTACCAGCATAGCCTGCACCAGTAATCTATCTTATCGAATGTCACAATGGCACCGTGCAAATTCTCATTATTCCTGGCGAAATTCGCAGTAAAGAAATCTAAGGCGTCGCTTCTGACATTTTCTACGATCGTTAAATTAATGATATCCCGCAGCTATTGATAATAGCCGCATATTTGAGTAAAAAGTAAAAAATAACTTTTTTATTTTACGACGACTTTAAAACCAGTAAGAATAATTATTTTCTTGCGTAACATATAATTATTAATTAGTAATTAAAAATGTAACTTATGCGTATCTGATCGTTTTTAATCGTTTGCCGAACTGAATGCCGAACGTATCATTAAAACATATCTAATCGACTGTGTTTTCTTTCCATTTCTCTGTGAGATACTAAACTAATTAAGTTTTTTAATAATTAAGTTTTTTAAATTAAATATATAAATACATATATATTTAATAACATATTATTTGTATTATATTATATATACATATAAGAAATTTTATATTTTCCAAACTCAAGCACATATTATGTTTATAATGTAAATGCGCTTGTAATATAATATAAATACGGATTAATCTCTTCTTTCTTTTATAAAAGTAGGAAGTAATTTTCCGTTTTTAAAACTGCGTTATTAAGCAAACGTGAAGAAATTAAAAAAACATTAATTCGTTTAGTACCTGATTCTTTTCTGATCTATTCTTGATGGAATATTTTTGAAAGCAAGGTCGATCAATTTTGAATTGCCATGAGATGCGTAAGGTAGAACCTCGGAGGAATCGAGAGTACATATTACATTGGGACCATATAGAAAGCAGTAAACAAATCGACTACGTTTGGCTAACAATTCGACTACGTTGAATTTTATTGTCTAGTCTCTCCAACCCGTCTCTCTTCTTCGTAGATCAAACTACCGATCTATTAAAAAAAAAAAATCGCGTTTAATTAAAATCGACACGAATTGACATGGATGAAATCAAGGATCTCACGTCCGACCCACGTCTCCGATATCACACGATACTAAGAAGCCAGAACATTCTATTCTCTTCACTATTTTTTGTCCGCTATATACGCCTATCATAATCCACCTGGTGACTCGCGATTTTACCTGGAAGTGTGATATACGACGGTAGAGTTTGAACGCTGAACCATCGCGACACAATTGGTCATTCTCTTGCGCTACACCTCTAAAACGTATTCCAAATTACATATTGCTTTTAGTGGCGTCGCGATCCGACAGATTGAGCTTATGGCGAATTCACGGTTTACCCTACATTCATTTAACGTAAAGGTTTACTTATGTATACGATCGATGCACCCTACTTTTCGAACAAATGAACAATAAGTGGGCTTCCCTTATTTTGGAAAGTACATAAATCGTGTCAAACGCAAAAAACATAAAATTCGATTCGCGTTCGATGCGAGTCATTCGTTATCGAGACACATTAAAAAGAATTTTAAATAAATTCGAATGTTCGCTGCTTATTTATTGTTCAATTGCTCAATATTTTCGATTTTAAAGACGCACAGCGCCTGAGATATCAATAATTATAAATATATAAAGATAGACTTCCTTAAATCTTTACATTAAAATTAAAGATTTAAAGTAAAATTTAATTCTTGCTCAGAATTTGAACAGAGATTCCACAAATAGCAAATAATCTTTCAAATCAGAGATGTGACAAGATAATACTATATACATACATAATATATATGATTAATATAAATATGTATAAAATTATATGTATATGTATATATATTATTCTTTGTTAAAATCTAATTTGCTCTAAATAATTTACAAATAAATGACGATAAGTCAAAATAAATATTTTGTTTATACGTGTATACTTCTTTATGTAATAATAGAATAAATTTGTTCTACGAATTCTGATCTAATAATTTAATGAATCAGTTTTGAGTCTTTATATATGTATAATCTGATATCTATTATCGTATAGATCACGGAACAAACGGAAAAGGTCTCGCTGATTATGCGTTTTTAAAAGTTCATCACTTCCATTTTGAAGGCCCTGCCCTTCATTGCTTTGTTAGCCATTTTACTCATAGACGGTGCGGCATTTGGAGTATCATCGTCGCTGTTAATGTCTTCATCTTCTTCCGGGAAGTCCTCGAGCCGGTCGTGATACTCGTCAAGCTGAAAATTAAGAAATTCACAACGTTAAATATTTATTAAAATACGATGAACCAGCTAAGAGAATTAGACATCACGATCTTGACTTTTGGAATAAAAATATAACGTCATGATAATTATTCTTTTTAACTGCAACTTGCAGATTCGCCAATTAGTAAGAATTATCGTTCCAACTCTGGAAACCGCATGTGGAAAGAAAAGCTATTTCAGTTTCAATCGCCAAGATTGAAAGCGAAAAATCGCGAAAGGTTTAGTATTATAAGTGATCCAGGTTTTGCATAAACTTCTGTTCAGCTTCCGTCCGCATTCATTACCGCGTAAGAATATCGAAAAAACAAATAGCACATACTTCTAAATAGAAGCTATTTATAATGAGTTTCCAATTCCCGCAAGTTATAAATTTTTAGCTCGCGATCGTGGAATCGTAAATAGCCTCTACTTCTGAGCTGTTTGCTTTCTTATTTCCGGCGAAAAGGCTAACTGGACAAGGACGATCTACGTGAATACACAATTTGATAGTTGACAGACCACTTCTAATTCTCAACCGATCAATTGTACTTGTTCTATACATACATGAGCATTTCTGGTGAAGCTTCATTCCTGGTGAAGCATAACGTGAATCCCGTTGTGAATTGTGGATTGTCATGTTTGACATGCTAATCAGGCCAAACTTTAGGACGGGACGCATACTTACCAAAAACAAGCATGCTGATTTATTGCATTGAAATGTAGATTTATATCTTTATAAATCTTTATGGCAAGAATTTGGTATAAAAGTATTACAATTATTTCATGTCCAATTTGCAGAATTAATTTTTGTAATCTGCGCCAATCATAAATCTCATTGATTTGATTTGATAATATGACGTGATGTATTAAATGTACAATATGTTATTTTTAAGAATAAATTTAGACATACATATTTTAAATTAGAATACTTCAATTAAAAATTAAAAATTAGAACATAGAATTTGGAATTTTATATAAGCGTCAATCGTTTTTGTAGAAAATAATAATTCCGAAAAAATTTTTAATATTATTACCTTTTTCTTCGAATTTTTGTTTATCTTATTTTGCAAGAATTTAAAAGATCTAATCATGCACTGTATCGATGATGATGATGATGATGATGACATATTTGGAAGAGCGTAGATTTATTTAAAGATATCAGAATGATATTTCATTATTAAATCGTGCAATCAATTAATCGCGATTTTAAATTCCAAGTACAAATTTATCGCGTAATAAAAAGGGAAAAGAGAAAGTCAGAAGAGACAGAGTCTAGAGCCACGATATTTACGATATGCGCTGACATCGTGTATGTATGTACGTGACGATGAATGCACTAGGAGTAACATTCAGAGGATGCATTCTCAAAAGTTGATACTGCGAACTCACGTGTAACGTAGCTACGGGGATATCGAGTAATCGATGTTACCACAGACAGAATGGATGCTTATCTACAACTGCAGATCGTACGTTCAATTGTGAGTTACCTAAAGTGAGTCACGTATGCACGCTTAATTGGCTCACCATGAGGAACAGCTTGCGCAACAACTCGGGAGAATTGATACAAGCAACATTTATAAGTTCATTTTAATCGCGCAAGGCCATCATGCTGATCAAACAGCATGACATTCGTTAGCCCGTGGTGCGCTAATTAAGCTATCCCGTTCGAACAGGCTATCTCGGAGGAGTACAACGCTACTTGTCTTGGTCACAATTATTTTAAAGGAAAGAACAACGCTATTCTCGTAAAACAATTAGCTCAATGGGGGAAAAGGCAACGTGCGTTCATTTATCTTCGAGTTGTCCAGTCTGTAGACTATCTGTCGCGAATTTTACACACATTCCATCACGAACGATCACAAGCCACAAACGCTATTTTCGCGGACAATATTTTTCTCCGCGTAATTTTCTTCCAAAGTAACTCATTGAATTTCTACAAAATAAATACATATAGTTACGATTGCAATTAAAATTGTTACTCACGTCAACATCACCCATCATTTCTTTAGTAGAAACGGTGGTGTCGATACGTCGAATACTGCCTTGATGTATATCTATATCAAGTTTCACAAATTGGAATCGACGTAGAAGGAAAACGATCGGAATCGGAGCAATACCCGCTAAAACGATGACGACGGCGATGCCTAGCACCCAGTTAGGATAATCCGTGGGCTCTGTCTCACCCTAAGAATAAAACGAAAATATTTTGATAAAGATATGATTATATATAAAAGATTATATACAAGCCAAATATCTTATAAAATAATGTATATTTTAGAAAACAATACTTCAAACAAATAATGATCATAAGGTTTAAAGAGAAGCATTTCAATAGCAATTTGACCATTGTTGGCATTGTTAAGTGCAATCTCCTAGTTTACCTCGAATAACTAATGCCGATGGTACTTGAAATTTGTCCGATAAAAGTACTTAACAGAATTAAGTTTTATTATATTATTTTAAAAATATCTTTACATATCAGTTGTAAAAATATATAATAAAAAATAGATTCTTATTAAAAAAAGAAACAAAGTTGACGACTCGGCAACACCATCCATGATCAAAGTGTCATTAAATGATGTCTTTTTAATCTTTATGACTGTTGTTTGAATTTTTGTTCTAAAATACATTATTTACAAGATTCGATTATTTTCAGACCTTTGAATGACCCTATGTTTTGATTATTTTAGTAATCTTACCAATGCCGCATTCCACGCCGAATATTGTGGTTTGTCAATAAACATGGAACCGATACTGCATATAAGGATACCACCCATTATTATGGGTGCGAGAAATCGCCACGTGACTTGCCAATAAATTCCAGGTTTATATCCGGTCATCTCTTCGATGTCCTTCGTAAATCTGCACAGTATTCACGCGATTAATTCATTATTATTATCTATTATTCATTAATTTATTAGGAAAAGATTGCAATCGCAGAATATTCAGCTTACTTTTCGTGGCCGTACACGAAAATCACGGAAAGCATTTCCATCAGGGCGACTATAACGAGACCAATGGTGCCGGCGAAGCTGTCAAACATCTTCAGCCAGTACTCTCCAGCACCAGTACAGAAGATGAGCCCCACGAAAAAGCATATGACACAAACAACTCCTGCAGTCGTAAAATACGCAATTATAACGAATATTCTTTTCTTATGTAATTTTTTAAAAATAATTTAATATCAGTAGACTGTGCTCACCTGTTATGTATTGTTTCTTTATTCTCTTGAAAAGATCTATGTCGAAGATTACGCACAGCATACCCTCGAGAAGTCCAATTTGCGAGCCCAGGCCAAGAGCTAGAAGCATCATAAAGAAGATGCAAGACCAAAAGGGCGCGCCCGGCAGTTCGACGATCGCCTGTGTAAATATGATGAAAGCCAGTCCGGTGCCCTCGGCAGCCTGTGTGAAAGAAATTATATTAATTTAATTATTTCGCAATCATATGCTTAACAAATGGGATTATCATTGCTCACGTTGTCCAATTCCTTGCTGAGACTGCATATCTTTGTCAAGTTCATTGCCGAGGGGTTGGAGTCCATAAAGCGTTCGTAGTCCTCGAGATTGAACGAGGAAGTCGAATTAGGTAACAGCTCATTTTGTATCAGGGTATCCCTTGCGCTAAAATAAAAGCGATTTAACATATCTTCTGTGTCCCTCTGTTCTTCGCCAACGATCAGTATATCCCGTCCCGTCCCATTATGACTCGACCCCTCCCGTTTCTAAATGCTCAACCATCGACACGTCTGACACTTGTAATTTAATTAAATTAAATTGTGATGTATCACGTGTATATATTAATAATGTAATTGATTTTTGCAGTTTACTTTCAACAATATTACTGACATGAATTGTTATACATTATTAATGTAACCGTTTTTACAACTTAATTTAATTAAGATTTCTGCTAACGTGCGTTGTTATATATTGATAATACAATTGTCAAAAGAGAGCGACGACACGCATATCTTCTATCTCGAACAAGCGGCAACAGCTCATGGTCGTTTAAAGACACATCTCCGCAGCCGTGGACGATTTTTTCTCACTACCCTCTTCGCGATGGCGAATTTAGAAACGATGGCCGCACTTGCGGTCGCATTACCTGACGACGCACTTGTCCACGTTTGACATTGCCTTGAACCCCAAAATGGCGAAAATGACAACGCTCGCGTAAATGGCAGTAAACGCGTTGCACACGCTCACCAGGATCACGTCCCTCACGCAGTTGTTGTCGGGAGTGTTGTAGCTGCCGAACGCGATGAGAGAACCGAACGCCAGCCCGAAGCTATAGAAGACCTGGGTCGCCGCGTCAAGCCAGACCGTGGGCTCCAACAATTTCTCGACCTTGAATGAATAAAATAAATGTCATATCTAATGCTCGACATATCGCTTTCTCGCAATCTCGCTCTCTTCGATAAGGTCATCCGCGATCGGGATCGATCGTCACCTTTGGCGTGTACATGTGCGCCAGTCCAGCACTCGCACCCGTCAACGTTATCCCGCGAATGAAAAAGATGGTCAGTACCAGATACGGGAACATGGACGTAAAGTATACCACCTGGAAAAAGGGACGATTGATTACCACGATGACCGAAAAAAAATGACCGCGAGGTCATTCAGCGCGATTTATATCAATCGACTTTGAAGGATTTTGATCCAGCTTAAACTTACTTTGCCGGACGATTGTATTCCCTTCATGACGATGAAAAACACGACAATCCAACTGAGCAAGAGACAAAGTACAATCCACCATTTGAGACCTTGGCCGTCCTCAATGGATGGTGCCGCGTCCAAAGTAGTCCTGTACCAAAAATACGCGGTCTCCGAACTCCTGGCACATTCTTCGACCGGTTTCCCGTCCAATTCCGGGCATTTTGCCCACGGCAGTGATTCCTAAATTGCGCCAGAATATGCAAATAGATCATCAATATAGGCTTTAACGAACATACTGTTATTGCGTTGTAAAAGCTGAAGCTGCACTTTGAGCGCTGAATTGAGAGACCGATATTACGACAAAATTTACATATTACAGTTTTCTATGCAATTTATACATAATACATATTACATATTACATATTACAGTTACATATTACAGTTTTCATACAGCTACATTACATATTACAGTTTTCTATGCAATTTATACATAATATCTGTAACTACAATGCAATGCTATATTGCTCATTATTTATAAAAAATTGATACTTACACCAAATTTGATCGTGACAGCCTAATTGAAACATGAAAAAAAATAAATATCATTAATATTTTTGCAAATTTATGAGAAATATTGATAGTATATACATATATATTTATTTTTATGAAGACGCCACTGACAATTACGTTTGAGCATAACATTCTACATTTTTCTTATAACCATCGTTTAAAGTAATATTGTCGTTTATGAAAATTTTCAATCAATAAATATTAAAAATATTAAATACTAAATCCTTTTTTCATTTTTATTTACAATTAAAAAATTTCATAATTTTCTTCATAAATTTTCTAGTATCTTTAATAGAATATGATTTTTATTGTAGTGATTAATAGACTTTAAACACTTCGTTTCACCGTAAACGACATCTTTCATTACCTATTTAAGTTTAAACTGTAAAATAGTGGAGAGGGAGAGTCACTTAGGACGTCTCGACGCAGATTACCGTGGCGTTAATCGGTGCTACGAACCTTATCGATCTGCTTACCTCGAGCGAGTTGAAGAGGTAGTAGACGCACCAGGTAATAATTACGTTGTAGTAAAGCGAAACGAAAAACGTTACTATACACGACGCGATCCCTATACCGCCTAGCCAAGGGTGTATTGTGTTCCAAACACCCAGGGCACCCTGCCGCATACGTTGTCCGAGACCCAGCTCGATCAGGAAGAGGGGTACACCCTCCAAGATGAGCATGATGAAAAAAGGAATGAGGAAGGCACCTAAAACATACATACANACATACAGATATCGCTTTAACATGTTTTAATACTGATATATAGATGCCTATCAAAATTTCACCGGAAAATATAATTTAACTGTATATAAATATATTCTATAATTTTTTTTTTTTATCAAGTCGTAATGTTTATCACATAAATCACTCTTTTAACTCATTTACTACAAGAGTTAAACAGAGTTTCTGTTTGAGTGCGATTTTCTACTTTATAACATCATCTCATCCGCGTTTTTGCGTCCTCAGTCCCTAACAAACTCCTCTCTCTCCCTTTGCCTTTAGATGTCTAGTTTCGCGGTCGTAGAGAGCTGGAGCGCCTCGTATTGATCGAGTAACCTAAGTCCTAACCCGTTCAGCCACTCCACCACTTTAACGATTCTTTTGATATTCATATTCAAACTAGAACTAAGGAGAAGATTGCGTCTCAAAAAACGTTAAGTTACACAACCGATAAAGTTGCGTACAACGTACTTGTAAATCCAGTGATTGATTAATTATATCCCGTCTTAAATCTTACCGTTGATATTTGATTTACTATTAACAAAACTAGAGATTGAAAATTTGCCAAAGAAATTGGACCATGCAAGGGAAATAGAACGGGACATTGATCTCGATCGCGATTGCGTTCTCGCAAGCTTTGATAACACGATATTGCGGTAATTGATGCGTCGTTTAACACCTAAATGGCCCGTAACGCAAGCTCTCTGTGTTTAAAGCCGCTATTACATTAGAGCCGCGAACCACGGCGGCAGCTGTTAGACCGTCGCGTGCTTTCTGTTACACAGTGGTATGGATCGATCGATGAGCGTTCGGCGACGCGGACGCGGACGCGGTACGGCGCAACGAGGAAATTTCCATTGAAAGCCGAGTCTTTTGATTCGTTTAGCCTAAAGGTGTGTGTATATCCACGTGCGATTAAAAATCATGAAATTCAACCGCCGACAATGACCCGTAGTTATGCAATTTCTTGCGCCACCGATAGTCGGTGCACAATTTAATGTCGGTCGGCAATTAACGCATCTGCCATCGAATGTTTAACAAAATTTAACATTGCTTTTCTGAATTATGTTTACTATTATTAGAATTAAACTTTTATTTTTATTATTATTATTTTTTAATAAAAAATCCTCTTTTTATTTTAAATCTAAGGTTTTTAAAAATGTATATGACCGATTTTGAAAGTGAGCTTCTTCGATCTCGAGCCTGATATTGAAATCTAGATTTCGATCGTAAGTAGGGTACTTTTAAGCGAAAGTATTAACCCACGGCAATGAGACGTTAGAGCGGCACGATAATCTGGTAATCGGAAACTCGATCTGCGCAGTTGCTGGATGGTAACCGATATGATTTCGGCGTGTATAAACTCCGGCATCATAATCACGCGAGGGCCACCCGTGCACCTCTCGTGACCTACCTCTGCGAAAATAGAAGACGTGTGTTAAACAGCCGTTTGTTCGTTCGTGATTGATAAGAAAGGCTTCCTCCCGAAATGTGGAGCTTAAAATAATTTAAGAGGAGTGAAATTTTACGGGCTAACGGATGGTATTTTCCATCCGAAAAATTCGCGCCTGTAAAGTCTATCCAGTTTGCAACATTACACGCTGGTATATGCGCGCTCGTCTTTCTCGCGGTACCAAACAAAATGCCACATTGCTGATACTTATGTCCAGCATTTGCAGTTGGTCGACCTTTCACGTTACGTTGAATAAAATCAGACGTAACCTTGGACTAACTTTATCTCAATGAATAACATATGTCCCTTTCATATATTGATTTTGTATTATTTTATTTCATCCGTCGCGATAAGATATCTTTAATATTAAATACACGTAATGTTAACAATCCGAATTATGCAGATATTTTAAATATTTTCTGTAGCATACTTCTTTTACGATGTACGTAAACGATGTAATTATAAATGCAACGCTCATGTTGTCTCTCAAAGATTGATTAACTTCTACTTATGTGGCGAGTCTATAGACTCTCGTCGCAAATATATCTTTCATTATACGTACCCGCTATTTTCCCCGCAAAAAATGAATTTAATAAAAAGATGATACGCCTAGCAACGTAAAGCAAATGCGCCATCGCCTTTTGATTAAGTGTAAAATAACGAGGAACGGTTAATTAAAATAGAGTTAACTTATTACACAAATCTGTAGGAGGAGAAGCTTAGACGCTTATTAGAAGCTTATTATAAACGCCTATTAGAAGACTTGTTACAAAATTTTTATTTATAGAAATGTAACATCGGTAGAGAGTTATAAAATTAAAAAATACTAGGATCAACGCTATTTAGAGGTATCGTATTTTAAAAATAGAACGAACGGAACTGAAGAGTTAATGAAAGTTGAATGAGTTGCGCGTAGTTGAACCATTCATCTTGAATTATACGCCGCCAAGCGTGATTTGGTATACTAATATTAACTTTTAAATTCGATTATCGAAATTGCGATGCCAGTGAATGTTTTATTATACTATAGTATTATACATTACTGTAGTATTATAAATTGATCAAATGAAATTGATCAAAGAAATACGAAGAAATAATATCTTTAGCGAAATTGTGAAAATAAACACGATTTATTACGAAAGTTTTGTAATATCTGTTGAACGTATTAGCCGCTCAAATTGATGGATAGGAAAATGCGTTTCTAAGAAGGGGAGCACGCGAAATATTTCGTAGCAGTTATATTTAACTCCGGCGTGTGGAACTGTGCGATATCTGAAAATAGTCGTTGACTAGTATAGCCATGCACTTATACCGGCTCCGCTGCCCTCATATCGAGCAGCCTTGTCCTTGCTCTTTTTCCCTTTACATCTGACGCCGTCGAGACTGACGATGGCCATAAGTTGCAAGAACTATTGTATGCAATTTTACGATATATACATTGACATACGTCAACACTTGTCGCGTATCGATATGCATAATTTGAATAAATGAATTTTACACCTTTCGGAAATCTGGCGCCTATTCAAATTCTCTTCCGTGTATCTGTAGAAGGCCGAATTCTTGGAAGAGATGATAGAAGAGAAAATCTATGTTTCCTTTAGTCGAGTGATATATGAAGTTTGCGAAAACTCCAATTTATTAACGTGTGCAATGTAAACAGAAATTCAACAGGCTCTAGTTTTTAAGATTATGGAATTCGTAATTTTACAATTATTTTCCGTAAATATTTAATTATCAATATATTATCAAGCCTTTCCTGTCGGACAAGTATAATCTTGTAAGCAGTATAGACACACTGTCGCTCTATTTTCTATTATATCTGCGTGAAAAAAAAACCATGTTGCTATCTCGAGAGCTGCATCACATAGTTGCTGTATAAGAGATATGTATATCTCTATAATATAAGTAGACATTATAGGTGTGCTCATACACGTGGGAAAATGGAGTTTACCTAGCTATCCGTTGACACGCACGTGGTTCAAGAACACCCCGAGGTGTCGCCTGCTGCATGAAGGTCGTAAAAATAAAAACACGTAGCTTACCAATAATAATACAAGCGGGCATACGCGTTAAAATAATACAACTAGCTCTGCATTTACGAATAAATTCCAATTAGTCAATTTTATAACGTATTTTTATTTATCACATTAATTTATACGATCGCGCGATTATCCCTGCTGACACTCACCACCTCCGTTCTGTTGGCACAGATAAGGAAACCTCCAGATATTGCCCAGACCAACGCTGTATCCGATAATACTGAGAAAGAATTGCATTTTCCCGCTCCATGCCGCCCGGTTTTCCTCCTTCGTCTCCTGGCTGCCGACAACATTTTGACTCGCTGTCGTCACGATCGTCACGTTGTGGCCGGGTTGGCGGTGGTTGTTCAAGGGAGCCAGCTCGTGCCCATTTCTTCCGGTCTCGACTACCATTCTCCCGTGGATCGCGATGGGTAAACAAAGAATCGATCACTTCTCCCGGCGGGTGGCGTACTTAATCGAGATCTTTAGCACACTTTCTGCGTTTGTTTGCCAGGCACATCCGCGACCCCCACGTGCCACTTCTCTTTTCCACTTTCTGCCGTCCGTTTATTTCTCCTTTTCCGCCTGTATACACAAATTCCGCTCTCCCGCTCTGTCAATTATTAGCACGATTTGGCAGAAACGTATCTTTGCGTCCGCAAGCTCACGAACCCCTCACTGATATTACCACCACTACCACCGCCGCGCAGTTTCACCGACTTGGGCGGGAGCGGATGGGCAGCGCGAGCGTACAGCGATAACGGGGACAACAGTAACGTTAACAACAATAACAACAACAGTAGCAACAGTAGTTATCTTCACAAATTGATTCGTAGTACCAACAGCGTCCGCACTATCGCGTCCGAGAAAATATTGAGATCGGTCTTTCCCTCCTTGAAGAGTAACCGGCAACAATCTTTATTTCTTAATATTAAGCGTACGTCCCTTCTCTGCGACGAGAGGAATGATTTCTTATTCGAGTTCCGTTTGTCTCCTTCTGATAGGTGCGTGTCCCAATAGTATTCTTTATTGACTGTTTGTGGACGCATATACGGCCGCGTAGAAGCGAATTGCGGTAGGATAATAAGAGTGTGAGGTACGAGGAAGGATACGTCATAGGATAGGGTAGGACCTATTCGCGAAACGGAGTGGGTGGCACGTAGGTGACCCGATAAAAATCGAGCACTCGGCTGACGCGAATTACGCGAGGGAATCCGCGGGTCACGTGCTACAGTCCTCGCTGTCGAAGGATATCGACGAGCCAGTGGAGGTCGGTGGAGGATACGCGCGCTTTCAGCATGCGCTACCTGACATTGATGGAAGAAGCGACGGGTCGCAAGGGGGTTGGCGCACCTAACGTTACGTTTGGAAGCAATCGTAGCGTGAAAAACGTGGAGAAAGGGAGGAGGCGAATGAAAGTACGCGTGTCGTTAATAGCCGTCGTCGGGACGAAATATCGATCGATCCTCCGCGCGGAAGCGAGATACCGAAATGAGGGAGAGCGTCGGAGAGAAGGAGAGAAAAAAGTGCGAAAGTGAGACGGAGGGCGTGAGAGAGAGAGAGAGAGAGAGAGAGAGAGAGAGAGAGAGAGAGAGAGAGAGAGAGAGAGAGAGGAAGGGATGAAAGAAAGAGGGACGAGAGACTCTAATTTCAGACTGCTCGAAGCAGCGGATGATACGACGTCCGGAATTCAAAGTAGCTCGATTTTCACAGAGGGTATCGTCGGCCCTTAAACGAGTTTCCTCTTCAGCTTCGGTCGAAATCGGTGCCGACAGTCTTCCTGTTTCATAAGTCGGATTCCTTTAAGTCGCTGCCGTTTACGGATCGATGTTGTCGAGAGTCACGAGTCCAGCATCATAATTGGTCTCCCTCGGCTCGACTTTGCGCGCGAGGAAGACGTTACACCTCTCGTCGTCGTTGTCACTGTCGCCGTCGCCGTTGCCGCCGCCGTCGTCGTCGTCGTCGTCGTCGTTATCGTTATCGTTGTTTCAGATTTGATCCAGGCTTTCAGAGAACTTGTTATCCACGAGTTTATTATTTAATTTCGGTGATCCTCGGACAGGTCGGATTGATCGTCGCTGCGGACGCGTGTCTGTTGTTGAGGAGCGAGACTTCCGAGGCATTTGGTACCCATGTATACCGCTCCTCACTCCACCGCGTCGCGCCCGTCACCTCGTTTACGTTTCGTTGCTCTACGTTCCGTCAGCAGAAAATGCGAGAAGCGCGAACGGCAGGAGCCCGCGTAAAATTTCGCACCGTCGCGCTGGCTGGCTCGATGAATATGCGCCTCGTACGAACGTCGATATCGGACTGAGCCGACGCTAGTGCGCGACGATGTGCGCGAGGGAACGAACCTACGGAACGGGAACCTCTGGAGCGACATCGACGTCTGTACAATACGACGAAGGTTCGTGCTACCGGTGGTCCGGTCCCCCGATTGGCCGCGGTAATTGTGTACGTACGCGCATACGCCGGCCGACCGACCCCTTTTAAACGGTGAAGAGCCGGGTAGCGCGAGCGTTGTTATCTTATTATATTATAGAGCAGAAGAGGTAACGGTTCGCATAGAAAATGGGGTGGAAATTATTTGAGACATTGAAGCGCGATTTTTTTCTTCCACAGAATATCCGAATTTCAGAAATTATAAACGCAATCTGGATCGCAGATTCAATTATACCGCATTGAAATTAAAAAAAAATAGCGATTTGAAAATTATTAAGCACCCTGATTTTTATCAGTCGTTAACAGCTTGCGGGATAATCCCATGCCATCTCGCCGGCTGCTGAGGGATAACGAGTGCCAATATAAATTTAGGCGATTAATCGCCAATCTGCGTCATAACTCTTCATGAAAACATTTCGCTAATTGATATATATATGCGTATTTCCATTGATCTTTTAACTCCAAGATGATGAAAATGTTTTTCTTCGTTGCTTACGTTTCAATGACGTGCTTCTCGGTATGACTCACTTTGAATTTGGCGGGTCTTTTCTGGGGTGGCGAGGGTAGTTTAAACCGACGAACCGGCGTCATCGATCGATTGTTGTTCCATTAAGGGGTAGTGGAGACACACATTCGGCGGCCGCGCAGCTTCCCACGCGTCACCGTTTCCGTCGTAACCGCTTCGATCGAAAAGCTGCCACAGCATCCTCGTAAGTAGGCCTCTTGGACATTCAAGAGCACCTTAATCCTCATCCGAGTCACTTCATCCCCTTCGACGGGAAAAAAAACAATTCTCGCTGACGTAATTGTTTAGCAGAAATCCTGGGCTCAACTTTACTCTAAATAACTCGAAATGAATTTCGCAGGAGATCGAAAACACAAAATAGAATCCAGCATTTAACTATTTCTATTTATTGTAGCAATTTTTATATTTAGTTTATATTTCATCATTTAAAAAATATGTCACCCTTTACTTCCTTTTGGCAAGATTCTTCAGATTCTTGGCAAGCTCATGACGTCGGTGACTAAAGGCGGCCGCGATCGCTCCGTGACGTCATTCGTCGCTATAGTACTGTACTATCTCTAGAAGACAAAACGCTTCACGGGATCTGCCCAAGCTTGCTATATGCAAAGGTACATAGAGGCGGGTCAGTCAGTAGCTTTGTCGAGTTACGTAAGCGGTCGCGTAACCTTTTGACCTTGTTCTCGAGTTCTTCCGTCCCACCTCTGTCGCACAAACGTAGGTATACACCGTTTACCTGATTTGCATCGAACAACATTAATAGATATACTCGTGTCATTATAACCGTGTCAGTAATGACCCTCGTAACGTTCCGCTTTTGATGGTCTACGTCGAGTAAACTTTGATCTTTATGGGTGCGTTCCACTTATCGCCCACAACATTCGTAGAATCATTTTATCTTTATTTAATAATTTCTAAACAATAAGGATGAAATGATTCTGCGAACGTTTCGAGCGATAAATGGAAAGTACCTTATGTATAATATTATTGAAACTTTTAGAAACTTTTAGAAGAAACATAAAACGTTGAAAGAAGAATTTCAGAAAGTATTCCAGAAAATTCGCTTAGCTATGTTTTTTCGAGCATTGAACGTTGAGCCATCTAGAAATCCGATATACTGCCTATCTTTCTTTTCGCCGATACACCTGTGCTGATTATGGCGCACCAATGTCGCGAGCAGTGCTTGCATAATATCGCGTAAAACCTTGGAAGCAATTTTCCGTTTGCGAATTAGTTCAAACGGTTAAAATATTAATGAAGATATATCAAAATAGTACGAGTTTCGTTATATAGATTACTATTATATATATTTACATATGTATACATTTTATATATGTATTATAATACATCGTATAATGCATACGGAGAAATTATATTTCCAAAATTAGTAAAGACATTAAAGTCTTAAGCTAATGAAATATCCAATAATGAGGTATAATCCGTATTATGCATACGTTTTATTTTTAATCTTCATTTGCAAGTTGATACTTATAAAATTCTAATGACGCCGCATATTTATAACATGTGCAGTGACACATACAGCATATATTATGTTCCTAATAACCTATACTCTTTTACATTAATGAAATTATTATATTCATATATAGATTCCAACAACGTTCGCTAGTGGTACAAATAATTCAAATGTAAGAATAACGATTATTTGAAGCAACGTTATACAATACATAACGACATACACGTGCATGTAATGAGCAATATGTGTCCTTGCTGTTCAATGCACCGTGTTAAATGCGGTGGACAACCGAATGACGGTGGTCGCACCGAATGACGCACAGGATACGTATGATTTTTCTTCCTGTTTACAAAAGAATCTAGCTCTATTTTTTTTTACTACAGAAATTGAAACTCGCGTCAGAAGTGAAGAATTCACGGTGAATAGATGGCCTGATTTCTCATCTTTTGCCGTGCATATCCTTCGCGCGCAAAATAAGGACCTACGTTCGTATTTTTACCATCCATCTAGCATAACTAAAGCGGTTATACAAGTCCATCCTCACAATGGTCATTCAACTTCTTTCTACGCTTCGGTCTAAAGCATTTTGTACTATTATTCTGAATGGTATCGCGTCCCTTGGGAATAAATGCGGATTATGCGGATTCTAAACCAGTAAAGGACCCATTTCACAAAGTTCTCACGACCGAATATTCAATACTTGATATTAGATATCATATCTTGATTGGATTTTTAATTATTTTTTTACAAAAGAAAGAATAAAAGAGTGAGAAAAAATATTAATGGTTAAAAACATTTTCGATTTGTCAAGTTTGCAAGAATAGATGAAATAGAATCATAATAGAATCGAAATAAAATAGCTAGGCTATCTAATTTTTTCAAAATACAATTAATTTTGTCAATAATTTCTCTAGTAATATAAAATACTTAAATCTATGTTTAGAAAAACATATTTTCTCGTCAACAGTTTTTCATATCAGTTCTGTCACAATGAGAGAAGAATATATCTATTTGCGTACTATCATTGGGTCAACAACTATGTCAAGGATGCATTACCGCGATACATACCGAAGAAATCAATTTGTTTAATAAATGTATGCCGTGATCACGAAACTATTATTACTAATATGCGTTCGTAAAACATTTGCTCGGCGAGGACATTCGATATAATGGTACAATATATATATTTTTGAGTGTGCGAAAAATATAAATAGTCATTTTGATATGTAAGTGATATAAATGATATGAGTGAAATAAAACAATATAGCAGTTTACACGACTCAATCTCTATAGTAAAAAAAATCTTCGTCAATTATTCTGCAGTCTGCAGTTTTGATCAGAGTATTGTAATTTTTATTCATATCGTATAAGTTATTTCTGTATCCCTCGCAGTAAGAGCATGATATAAATCTTCGGTACATACTGCGCCATGGCAAGTAAGCTAATGTGATACTACATTGGTCGGTGTAAGTGGACGCTTACCATAGACCATTCCCTCCCATAGACGGTTTCACGTCACATCCTCATTCAGGAATTTATTAATAATGAGACATTGTTTACGAGTCGTCAATGTTGATCCTTCTACACCATGGAAATCCCTATTAAGGACAATCAAAGTTCTCGTAAGCGTGCACAAGTATCTCGGGTGAAATAATGATGTATTTGAACCGTCGTATACAATTTACGTTCCGTAATTCTTTCCAATGAATAAATTCAATTATTTTGCAACATTGTGTATATTGATGTGCGCGCACATATCAAAATATTTATTATTATAAATATTCGCTCCGAGCTATTTGACATACATCAGTTGTCCGTTATTAATTATTAACTATGTAACTCAAATTGATATTGATTTTGACATTTTAATTAATATAGACAAAGTGTATTTTGATGTATAACGTTGAAGACAAATCAGGAATATACATGTCAGTCCGTAAATTAATATTATATATGTCAAATATTATATGAGTCAAATGTAATAATTAATGTAACTTTGAGATTATGCAAAAAATAATTAAAAACACAGTATATAAAAATGTATTAATAACGCACAATAAGTTAAAATAATATCTAAAATAATAAATTATAAATAAATCTCTATACATTTCTGTTTACAAGCTTCTTATTCAGACATGCAATAATCGGTACCTGTAAGAAGATATAAATAAGTGTTATAGGATAAATAAGCTCTCAACGAGATGATGCATTGTACACTTCATGCACTTACCCGGCGTTACATGCAAGATCCAATCTATGTATGTGCCGACGCGCGTGTTGATTCCTGGTTTATCATTGCCGCAACCGAACCCGAAACTGATAATACCCACGAGAACTTCTCGTTTCGTTGTAGGATTCTGCCAAAGATCGGGACCACCGCTGTCAAACTGTAACAAAAGTCGGAAATATATATAAATATAAATGTGAAAAAGCGTTCTTTCGCAATAATTACTATAAAATATCCTACCTGGCATGCGTCTTTTCCTTCCCCATAAGTACATAATTGACTATACGAAACATTCGGATACTGTCGACGACAATCTCGATACGTAAACACGGTTAGCGTAATTTTCTGCAAAGTTTTAGATCTCATACCTCCGAATTGCGTCGTTCCCCAACCTGTTCCGATCAAATAAACATGAAAATTAACCTATGAAAATTTGTTATGTGCGCAACACAAAAAGATGAAAATTTATAATTTCATTGAAACTGTTAAATTATTAAAATAATAATTGCTGCGACAATATTGCCTCACCCAATAAATCCACATAACTTCCTGCGAAGGAGTCGAACTGATGTTGAAACGGAAGACAAACCGGTCCGACCTCTTCGGTGAAATTTATAACAGAATTAATCATTACTACAGCTATGTCATTTTCTAAAGATACGTTATTGTAAAAAGGATGCACGTAAAATTGGGAAACAGTGTAAAGGCGCGAGGCATTTGTATCTGCACCTGAAATGTTTAAAAAATTTCATTATTGTAATTAAAGTGCTGAAAAAGTACATGAAATATTTTTGATCAAATAGTTGAATTTTAATCGGATAAAGATTGTTCGGTACATCTATTTAAGTTCTGCACAAGTATATTTGTATTATTTTTACTATCTAATTCCTTGAATATTTAATTTATATTCAAATGTTGAGGTAATAATAGAAATTGATAAAAATAGAACAAAGCTATTTTCTTTGAGAAAAATTTATTCTGGAAAAAATCTTCAAGGTTTATATAAAGAAATATATTTTTACCCGTGCTAAGGTCGTGATCTCCCACAAGTACACCGATATTATTTGTGTCTCTATCGGTCAAACAATGTGCGGCAGTAATCACGTGTTTTTCGGATATGATAGTCGCTCCGCAAAATACATCTTTTCGAAAAGGATCGACAAGACCAGCCATCATGGGATATTCGTTCACGCCAGTTTCCATACCTCCCACTATTTTTGTCTGCGATAATAATTCAAATCAAAAGAAAAGATTCATAGAAGTTTCTATACTGAATCTTTTATGTTCTAATTGCATTTAGCGCGTACCGGCTTTTTCCATCCGCATCTGCAATTATCATTCCCTATTTCGTCGATTGCCTGCAGTTCGCACAGGAACTTAATTCCCGACGACCAGAAAGAGGTTGATAATTCAATGGACATGGTTTTTCCTGTCGATTCCACGCTAAATGTCTCATTGCCGCAATAAGAATGAGACGCGGTATCATTCACAGATACGGTTAGTTTATCTAAAGTGCATTTAAAATTCTGCGAAAAGAAGTATTCTAAATATTGTTGTAAAAATCCTGTAATTCATTTGCAATATTAATTAATGACGAATAATTATTATTCGACGAATATTTATAAAGAAATAGTTAAGACAGTTAAGTAATAGTAGAATTGTTGCTTTAACAGTTTCGAAGCTCATTGTCAGAAAATTAAATTATTCTCTTTGTCGATACGAATCGATGATCATGACAACAAATATTTTTTAGTGATCGCATTATAAACGTATATCTTACCCATGGTATGTTGAAATTATTGCACATTAATCTAACGCGATAATCACTTTCCACAATCCACTTGCAGTGTTGTCGACTGTCAGAAGCATTGGGATAATCAGGATTATATATGTAATAAATGTTACCAGGTTTTAAACGTTGAGAATAGTTGCAACTTTGAAACAAGCCGTTTGACATTATAAAACAGAATGACAGCTTCAGCGCGAGCAATCCAACTATAAAAAGACGATTCGTTACCGATAGCTATGAATATGCTATTCTTTTAGTATCATAAATACACAATGGGAAAAAAGTGCATTGTATAAGTAAAAAGTACCATTTTTTTAAATTTATCATTACATTCATATAAGAAATAACGTATTTTCTAATCAGTGTTTTTATTCTCATCGAGACTCTAATGAGACGACACTAAAAGTATTCGCGCTGAAATTATCTCGGAAATGACAGTAATAATTAAACGTTGATTGCCGCCAAATTCTTAAGAGTATTTCAAGAATAAGTTATTGCAACGCCAGTTGTCGCCAATGCCATTGCGCAACCGAAACGTTTTCCTCTAAAATATGTACGATTATCTTTCTATTTTGCCATCCCTTTAATTTGTGGAGGTAGACATGTCTCCTTGGCAATCGAAATCAGATTTGCTACCAAATCGTCATGTAATAAAGTGATATTACAAGATCAACTCACAATCAGAAATAGGTGGTCGTTTATGAAGAACCGCATTGCGGTTGTTATCATATATCGCAAGTCCAAGCAAATGTATAGTGACATGCTACAGGAATAAGTTAAGCTTTCTGAAGTCAATAAGCGAATCGGTCTCATCGATATTATTGCAATTTCAAATTTCCGTGAATCTTGTAAATATTAAAACTCGGAATATGTCAAAAATAATCAACGTGTTCGAAATAAAGGATAAATGATACAGAAGATGGGAGCTGAAAGTCGCATGAGTTGATTGTCACAAATCTTATAGTTCATTTAGTTAATAACGAAGCGTACTCTTTTTTTTATAACGTAGATTGTTGATGTAACAATAATTCATTATATAAAGTAATTTATGCCAACAGCATCGCGTAGAATCTTCATAATGACTTTTTAGAAAATAAATATAGTGAATACATTTTTTATCTTTTTTTTTATTATTTCCTAGCATTTTTTATTATCTTGTAGTTATAGGAAATGACACATTTTAGATAATTTTTGCTATAATTTGTAGCGTGTTTTGCTTGCTGTTCATAAGGGTAAGTTGACATAAAAAACCACGCAAAATTTATAAACAACAAATAGATAGTAAAAATCGAACAAAAATATGCAATACACCAGCAGCAAGTATCGAGTAAAATTTTCAATAACTTAACTTTTTAAAATATCTTTAAGTATGTATCATTATCTTACGTTTACCTTAAGATAATAATACATACTTAACCTCCCCTTCCTCCCCACATATGGAGTTAATTATCACATTTTCATAATTCCATTTAAAATGAAGCAACTTTCATGTGCAAGATATTTTTTTTTTAATGTAAAGGTCATAGATGGATTATAATACACGGCATAAAAATATTGCATCTTTTTATTAAAAATCAATATTTACAAAATTGTAACAATTAACCCCGGTCTCGTCTATCTTTCGCATTTTGAGCGAAACTGATGTGAGCAGTTTTACTCGATCGCCGTTTCCATTATTACTATCACAATTACTTGTGAAATCATACTAGCCGAGTAGCACAATCGTAGGCGTGTTGCGTACGATTTTGTAAAGTTATGAAATCCGCAAGTATCGGATTCTGCGGCCGCGCGGCTGCTTTGTGCAAGAATAAATTGAACATATGTATATAGATAGCTGAAGCAATTTTATTATAAATGGCAATTCTCTCTTCTTGTCCCCGGGCGACAACGCGCTTTCAGCAGGCCCCACGTTGAATGAACCGAATGAAATATGCATACGCGCGCACATGTGTGTCGCGGGGCCTTCATTGATTCGCGTGACGGTCGTTCCCGTCGGGCTTGGCTTGGCCGCGTGCTCGGAGAAACGCGGATTTATTGCCATCTAGCCGCGAGCCGGAAACTAGTTCGTACTTGGCGTTATCAAGCCAAATGCGGAAGGTCATCGCGGTGCTCGCATTTACCGACGATGACCGACGTCCCAACCAAACCCGAGCCAACTCGCTGACCCGGCGGCAGCCGTCGTCGCTGGTTGCCATGGTGGTGGAAATGATGGCTGTGATCAAAACACAAACAAACCGTGAGCTTCCCAAAAGCCTGCCTCGAATCGGTGCAATTCGACGCGTCGTCACGTGCTTACGCCGATAACGTCAGGCTCGCATGTGCAGATGGTTTTCTGAAATTTTCATCAGCTCTCCTCTGTCACGGGTGTGCCTTCGGAGCAGCCGTGGGCAATGCCAAACCGCGACGACAGTGTTGATAAGCAAACCCGAGAAAAGGTAGGTCGTACAAATGTCTCCTCGCAGAAAGGCTTCTGACGTGATGGCATTCTTTTATTTGATTTTATTGTAATCGCAGCGCAGCAGCCGTAAGATCTCAATCGTTGAGAATGAACTGGAGCCGGTGCATAAGCCACTGCGTTATAGGCGGTTTCACAGAACAAAACGTCACCCGAGAGTCAACGGTGAATTCGAAGAGCTGACGGATAAAAATGGAAATGGCAAAGGTGTTACGCTGTCTAAAAAAGGTAGCAAGCATAGCGTTCAGAAGAAAATTGACAGATTAGTTGAAGAAAACCGGATATTGACGATGAAACTGGAAGGTTCTGACATAAATCCTGGTAAGTTCGATAATAATATTTACGATATAAATAATATTTCTTGCTATAAAAAACAGTCAAGAAAATACTCTGTAAAATTTCAGAGATTGTTGCAGAATTAAAGGAAAAAGATTCCTTAATATCAAGAATTTGCAACAAGTACCAGAAATTGTTAAAAAATCACGACAGCCTGCAACAAGAATATGAGAAAGTAAATGCTCTCTTGGCAGAACGTGAAACGGAGTACCATCAATTGCATATGCATCACAAAAAATTTACAGAAGCTTTGCAGAAAGTGGAGAAAACCAATTCCAGTCTTCTGACGTTTAACCAAAAATCCAAAGCTGAGAATGTTCAGTTGAACGAAGATGTACTGCTCCTTAAGCATGTGATATATCGTTTGAATGCAGAGCTCGAAAGATATCAAGATAAATTAAAAGAATCTGGACAAAGCATTCTATCTAAAAATATTAATAATGTATTAGATTCTAAGAAATCAGCAGATGATGTTAAAACGATATCGGAGTCGTGGGGTTCAGTGAATATTCATGTGCTAGGGCCACTTTTAGACGCTTATGAGGAGAACCTATCGGAGAAGCAGGAGCTTGTGAATAAGTATGAAGAGGACATCACAAATTTTAGTACTAAATGCAAAGAAATTATTATGGAGAACGAGTATATGCAGAGCGAAATAGAAAAATTGAAATCAAAGGTATTCTATTTATAAAAGAAGATTGTCATACACTTTACAATTGTTGTAGTAAAAGTTTTTCAGTGTACCAGGTATACCGATGAAATCAAGATGATGTCCGAGGATGCTGACTTGCTCAAGGAATTGAACGAGTGCTATACGAGACAGACCGCTCACCAAAAGCAAAAGATACACGAGATCCATTCGTTGTATGAACAGAAAGTAGAGGCAATGTCATTTGACAATAACAGACTTCACGAGGAGTATCTTGCTTCCAAGACTGAATTAAGTAATCTTCAAGGGAAATACGATGTTCTCCATAAGGAATATGAAAAGTTGCAAAACGATAATACAAAAACAATGCCTATTCATGTTCATAATGCTGCCGTCGAAGAATGCAGAGAATTATTTGAGAAATTGAAGCGTCAATATGAAACCGAGAAGGAAAAACTATCCACTCGCATTAAAGAATTGGAAGAATCTCACAGTAAAAATAAAACGCAACTGGACGTAGTTACGATAGAAAGAAATCAATTGAAAGCATTGAATAAAAGCTTCGAGAAGCGTTTGAAGTGAGTCTTATATTAATGCGTTACAAATAAACTGTGTGACTTACGTTATTTATTCCGTTTTTTTTCTCTTTTTTAGACATATGCAGCGAAAATTGGAGCATTTTCAAAAACTTACGCATTCCATACAAATATCCCGAGATTCTTTTAAGAAGCAGTTAAGAAAGACTACGCTATATTGCGAAGAGTTATTCAGCGAATATGAAAGGATAGCCGCCGAACGGGATAAGTTAGTCGGCCTTTTACATGAAACAGAAAATGAAAATGCAAGCATTCATTTTCTCGGCGATACTATTACTAAACGAGTAGGTCACCTAAAGGAACAATTAAAGGTATATAACAAAGAAAAGATTCATACGAGATATATAATTTTTTTTAATACAATCATGTTATGATTTTATTCCTTTTTTAAATATTATTAGGTTGTACATGAAGGTGCCAAGCAACAAGTAGCTCTGGCAGAGAAAAATATGAAAGTGCAGCAGCTTGGAGTACACCGGATGAAGGACGAATACCACCGAGAGCTGAAACGCTTCAAGCATTTGCTGAAGCAAAAAGAGGAAACGATCGGACGGCTGCAGAAAGAGATTAGCTCGACTCGCGAGAACTTGGAACTCGTTTGGAAAGTTACCGCTGCGGACAGCAAGAAAGTTAAAGGGCCGCTGAAGAGCGCGAAGATTCAGCACGTTTAGTTAAACATAGAAATGTAAAATCTACGATTTAGGAAGTGTAAAATAAATTCCATTCCGTCCTCACAGTATCGCGTGAAAATCGCAATAAAAGAAGCACAACGTAAAATTTTAATGGCCTAAAATTTAAATAATGTAAAATTTAAATGGCCTAACGCTGATCATCTTAGAAGCCGCTTCGTCGGCTGTAAACGGAAGCTAGTCATTGTACAATATATATATATATGTGTAGCATAATGTATCGAACACTCGAACTTTGTAATTTATTATATATATATGATTACATAAATGATAATTATACCAGTTTCTTATTGCATCTCCGTCCAGGTCGACATGTAGCAAGATCGGTTGGACGTTACGTCACGAATTTAAAAGCTGCTCCTCCGACCATCGAGATAATGTATTCCGCATGATAATGACACGTTTCTCGTGTCAAATATGCCCGAACGCGCTCGTTCAATACGAAGTGGAGGAAACGGCAGATTTATCGATAGGATCACCGGCTTTATTTAATGGTGACATCAACCGGCAAAAGGTTTTGAAGGTTGCCGTTGGTGACAGCGGAGTTATAACGCCGGGGTACCCGCGGCGTATGAGAAATTGACGTCCCCGCTTATAGGCGTGATCTCACGTTCCATTAATATTAACATGCAAGGCGCATAAGTGCGCTCGTAATCGCTCGTATCACACCTTGCGTTTTGCTAAATGGCTCCGCTAATTGCCGGACGTTTTGAGTGCAGATAATCAACAAACATTGACTTTACGCCTTTTAGCGATAAATGTGGGCATAGATCGAGAAAACACTTCAGATATTTATAACGCTCGTAATCGATTCATTGTTTCTTTTTGTTGTCAAGATGACGTCTCTAGATATTGAAAAGATTACTTGGACATCTCCGCAATTATATTTATCAACGTCGTAGCGTGTCAAATGTCAAAAGATCCATCTCTTTTCTACTTTCCGTTTAGCGAAATTATCTTGTTAATTAATTAATTAATTTTAAATCTTAGAATTAGAATTCATACTGATTGTTTCCAATTTTGCTGCAACATTTTGAATTTGATTTTGAATCAAATAATGAATTCCTTCGTTTCAGTCGCGCCTTCGTTGCTATATTCACGTTATGCGCGTAAGCGCGCAAAGCGCGCTCGAAACGCGCGAATCTAATTGGCCCGCCGTTTCGAGAACCGCCAAATCGCCGGGCGAGAAATTTCGAATTGCGCTCAGTAAAGAAGCATCATGGCGGGAGTCGCGCTCGTACCGTTCCGTGTCGCTCGCGAGTAACAATGAAAAGTGGGCGCTTTGAGAGTCAAAAGTGCGGGTTAGTTGCGCGTAAGTTGACGCGTTATGCAACACTTAATTAGTAATCCAGTACAAATTATAAATCTGTTTTACTTTCAGCCACGTTTGGCGACGCGGACTGACTGACCCACCGCGTGGGACTCACGGCGATCCCCGATGCCGTTTACAACGACAATCGCCATGTCGCGCATCAACACGTACGATTTCGGTGTCGGCGGCCGCTGCCTCTGCGTATCGGCAATCCATCGAAATTCTTGAGCACCTCGCACCTTCTCTCGTAGAGACGCGTCTCAATCAACGCTTAATAGATGCAGCATGGTTATAATACGTAAAATTTTAATCAATCGCTTTTATTTCTGAAATTTCTCAAACGAAGGTAAAAAATCACATATAAGAATCATTAAGAAGTATTTTCTGTCTTGAAAATTGAATTCTACTGTTCGGGCTTCCCCCCCCCTCCCTGAAACCATTCTTTTAGATTATATTCCCGATAAGATTTTTATCAAAAAACTAGGTTGTCTAAAAGAGATAGAGGCATTAATTCGAAAGATCCCTAATCTTCTATCGCGCGGATTTCTATCGAAGGATTTTGCCACATACTTCAGCCAACAGGTATCTGCTTTACGCTACCGTGTAACCGGTGACGTCACGGTCGCGAGAGCGCGAGCGAGCGATCGCGTAAAAACGCGAGCGCCTAGTTAACGCTAACCTCCGCGGCAGTTACATCGGATGTCGGCTACGCGCGACACGCATATTAATTTGAGAAACTAGTTCTCGCGCAATGTATGCGTGACCGACGAACTTGAAGCGAATCTGCGAATACAGGCGTTTCAATGAGCGTGCTGAAAGGAAACGAGACGTCGAGTTTTTGACATTGAAAGCGAGATAAGTGACTCGTGTCGCTTAAAATAAATTTACCGCAAGTAGATTTAAATAGCAGTCCACTTTACTCTTTGTTATTTTATTTAGAGAAGGAGACTACGGCATATAACGCAAAAAATGCAAAATATTTTATAAAATAGATTAAAATAAATAGGTAGACACAGAAAAATAAAACGGAATATATCGAAATATATTGAAATATATTGAAATAAACGCATTAGAATACGCGGCGTGTAAAGTCGCGGAAACATAAAGTATTTCATAAATTTGACTGAAAATAAGAGCTGATTTTTTTCAACTTTTTAGTTCAATCATACGTCTGTCTTTATTTCATCTTTAACTTAAACAAATCAGACGTGATATGATTTAATTTATCATGTTCATTTCTACCAATGCAAATTAACTTTAATCTCGATTTAACTTACTCTTCATCTTTTCCTAATTCATAAGACTAAAAAAAGATGGAAAGTAAGTTAAACGGAGATTAAAGTTAATCTGCATTGGTAGAAATAGACATCAGTCAGCTTCTTAAGAAGTTGAAAAAAACCGGCTTTTAAACAGGTATAGAAATAACTAAACAAAATGGAACGCATCGAATTGAAGTACGTGCATTAGAACGCGGCGTGCAAAGTCGCGGACAGGCACCTGAAGCCCGACGCGAATCGCTAGGTGGGCTCGCTGAAGTATCGATCGAACATCCGGACGGCGGACGATTCGAATTGAATGTTCGCGGCACGTTCGTGCCGGCCCTGCCAGCCGCTCGGGCGTTTCCGGCGTGCCTCGGACGCGCTCGCTCGCGCACAGGCAAAATGTCGTCTGCTAGGCCGCGTCGTCCGTCATTCGTGTTCAACCGGGTCGGGCGTTCGTGACGCGAAAATCGTGCGCGCGATAAGGCGATAATGCGCGGAGCGCGCGCGCGCCGCGCTCGCGAGTAGAAACGGCGGTTTCGCGACGGTGCGTTGTTTCGGTGTGCGAACGTGTCGCGCGCCCGAGTTCCGAGAGACGTTTCGATCCCCCGACGTGCTGTGCCGGACGCGCGGCGAGCGGCCGGGGCCGGGGAGCGGAGAGGAGTCGTGCGAGGAGTCGCGTCGCCGCCGTGTACGAGGGGCAGCCCGTCTGCCGTGGCCGTTCCGTGGCCGACGCTGGGAAACATCGATTTTCGCTCCTTTTTACCGCGGGGTGCGATCGGCCGGCGTCCGATCGGAGGACGATGCCGCCGTGAGGTGAGCGGTGCCCTACCACCACCAGGAGGCGAGGAGGTGCGACGGCGTATTTTCAGCGTAAGCCCCTCTTTCTCTCCCCCTTATTTTCTGTTCCAGCTCTTTCTCTCAGACGCCCGCTTTCTCTCTCTTTCTCTTTCTCTTTGCGCGTGGCACGCGTAAATCGTCACCGTCGCGTGGCTCTACCCGCCGCCCGCGGTTAACGCAACGCTCCGAGCGTTGGCGGCGGTGCGGGAGGAAACGGCGCTCCGCTTCGCTCCGCGCCGCGCCGCGCCGCGCGAGAACGCCGGAAGTAAGTAGAATCCTCGTTACACTTGGCGAGCGGCTAGGTTAGCTGCCGCTCGAAAACCGTGGCCGTACGCGGCGCTACGACGGGCGCCTCGATTACGTCGCCGACGGCGACGCTGCGTGGAGCGCGGCACGCGACAAGTGTGCCTCTCGTTCCCGTTTCCCGAATTCCCGATCTGCGGGAGAACCCGGGTGTCGTCGGCGATACCGCGCGCGATTCGACAGCGCAGAGTGTGTATGCACGCGTAATCGCGGTTATATCTTTCGCGAAAGTGCGGAAGTGAGTGAGGAAGGAAAAGTGCCGTGCTCGCTCGAAAAGTCGACGAGGATCGGACTTTGGAGAAGTCGACATTCCGATCGGCGTTCTCGAAACTCCGGTTTTATTTTTATATTAGATTGCACATTTAAAAAACATCGCGTAGACGACAGGGGGGAAGATTTAGAACGTTGATAAGAGCGAATATGACTAATCCCCGCTTTATTACGCGCAATTGCGAGACCGCGGGCGTTGCGAGAGTGCACGGTGCTCCCGCGTTGTTTTCGTGCCTCGCAAGTTTCGTTTGGAAAAAGTAGGCTGCAGTGACTAAGCGCCAGGTACGCCGCGCGATATTCAATTTACGCAATCGTCGGACCTTGAATGTGTGGGAAGTGTAACGTGATAGCGCGGTGATAAACGCCCGGGGCGAGAGAAGATCGAAAATAATAGAGGTAGGACGTTCGATAATCCGCGCTCGTCGGAGTCGGAATGGATTTCTCATTAAATTCCTTGGCTGATTGCGTACTTGTATCGTTTTCGAAATACCACGAAAAGTTTCGAGATCGATACCGGTTTACGGTTTCACTTTTCGCCCGACCTTCCGTCGAGATTTATCGCCGCCGCTACCTTCGACCTATATTATGTTTTTGAGCGAATAGGACTACTGAAAAAAAATTGACAGTGTGCGCTCGGTAGTGAACGAGCGGCGCTCGTCAATCGATCGATAAGCAGCGCGTTTAATAATGTAGTTAAACTCTTACTGCAGTCACTTTCCCGAGGAAAGACCCTCACAGAAAACACTAGTTATGATTACGGTGACCATATGTGCTATATTTCAAGGACAGTCCTTTATTTTAGGTCTGTATATAGTAGATTTCTTTAGATTTATTTTTTTTCTTGAAAACTCACTTTTGTCCTTTATTTCTGAAAAGTCCTGTATTTCACCTGTCTTTATCATCTTTGTATATTTTGTACAATGTTTAAATAAAGATGTGTTTCTTTTTTTATATACAGTTGTTTTAGTTAAAAAATTTTACTTTTTTATATAATATATATTGAGGGAAAAATATTAATGATTGATAATAATGAATTTACATTACACTTGTTTGTGATGAAAGAGTAGGTTTTATTTTCCTCACAAAAATGTGGTCACCGTAGTTATGATGCGTGCCTTCAAAATTCATTATAATGAATTCATGTAATTTTATTCGCTAGGAGAGTTGATGATGAAAGATATTTCTCTACTAGGACGACGAATCTTTCGTAATCTCATAATTCTTTATGGGAAAAATATACATTGAAAAGCTAATTTGTTGCATAAATATACATTCATCAAGTTAAAGTTTATTTACTCCGACTTTTTCGTTCCAAATAACAATAATAATTTTACATTAGATGTTGATCATATACAGAGAAATGTTTATATATATCTCACGGAATAAGAGAGTGTGAAATGAAAAAAGAAAATATATTAGAGAAATCACTTCTCGTAAAGCGTAAAAAAAATCGTAAATCTTTGAATTGAAATCGTTCCATTCATTATATTCCATTCTTGAAGCGAGATATAAAAATGATTATATTTTCATGATCATTTTTATATTGAATTGTAAACGGGGATCACAAGTAGATCGGTATATCATTTCCTTGGCCTCGTCGCACTTGAGGCTAAACAATTCTGTTTACTCGGCATGCGGCTCGCGTTCGACGTTGGAGTACTTATGAAAGATGCGCTCGGCCGTTCAGATTACGCGATGAGAATACGCGTGCTAGAATTTTTAACTTGAAAACTATAATAACATTCGAAAACACGAGGCGCCCATCTTCTGTCCTGTGCGTCGCGCCGTCGGCGCCGTTTTCGACAAAGACGACAGTCACGCGGCAGATGTGAGCTTTCGTCGGCGACCGGTTATAACCGTGTAGCACCCTCGTGAGAGAGTTCTTTAATGACTCGCTCGTAAAACCAGATCTTGACGCGCGTCCGGACTGCGTCTCTGAGTTAAAGTTTACTATTGTAAACCGTCGCGCTGCGTGCGCGTCGCGGCGGTCTTTTCGTTTCGACCGGAAGCGACATTAATTGTACGCCGCGGAGGAAGCCGCGAATCTTCCCGGCACGATCTATCTCGTGAATTTATGTTATGTCAGGCTACGTGAGTCGATTTCCTTTCAACCGGATTTCGAGTCGACCGCCGAGGAGAGATACGGCGATCGAAAATATCCGCCGCGCGACATTTCGCGTTTCTCGACGCGCCTCGTTGCGAATCGCTCGCCCAATTTACGTTCGAACCCGCGTTATTTCGCGCGAATCGAAGCCGTTCGAAGGTCGTAAGTGGAACGGATATCCGCGTGGTCGAGAGAGAGAGAGAGAGAGAGAGAGAGAGAAGGAACGGGGAAAGGAGAGAACGCTTCTTAATTACGGTTTCATCGCGCGCTCTCCGCGTCTCTCTCTCTTTTCCATTCATCACGATTTTCTCGTGGACGAGTGCACCTTAATAGCGGCCTTGTTAATGCCGCGTTTGATACAATTTAAAATCACGGGGGCTTTTGTTCCGTCGCGCGTTAACCGCGTGCCCGATATAAGTTCTCGCAGTTGATTGTTTGGAATAATCTAACGGTACCTGTGTGCGCGCGTGCAACGAATTCCGGAAGCTCGGTGCTCGGTAATGTGAATAGAAGTCGATAGGTTTGGCCACATTTGTAAAGATGCTGGGTAGGGTCAACGTACGGATAAGCCGGCGACAAACGAATAGCCGGTGTTTTCATAGCGGTTTGCATTAGAAAAGTACCGTGTATGATACGCAGGAAAATAATATGAATTCGTAATTGCTACAATCTACGTGCTCCGGCAGCACAATGACGTAAGTCGCGGTAGCGAAGAACAATTCTTACAAAAAAAAATGTTAGAAGCAAATGTTCGTAAGAAAATCTGAAATTATTTTAATCATTCAATTGTCGCGTTATTTTTTTATAACACAATTATTAACGCTTGGAGTCTTGAAATAGCTCAATATAAAAAAATTAATTTATATCTTTTGGAAATAATATTTGTGCAAACATTTAAAATTGACAAAGTTTGTATTTCATTATGAAAAAATGTGCTTTAAACAACGGACTTTTAAAGATCTCGCGCGACAACTGGAGGATCAACGAATGTAATAAGATAGTTGAAATTATTTTACTCATCCACACGTGTCGCTGTTCGTTCGTCAAGGACGTCGGCGTGGCGCGATCTCAAGATAGCCAGTATTATTTTCAATTCGTCCCCTAGGTAGCTAGAGTTCTCGGAAAGCGCGCAGCGTTTCAGACGTCCCCGGTTATAGCGGTCTCAATGAGCATATATCGCTCGCGTGATAGAACACATCGTGCTTCTACAACCCTCGTATTCTCTACCTTCCCCCCTCCCCCCCTCCCCACTGTGACGAGCTAGAGCAACACAATAGAGGGTGACCTAAGCGCCTGGCAGCGAAGTAACGTCATTCCGTGCCGCGTTTCCGGGCGAGAGGCGCGATTCCGTTTTTCCTTTTCGATTCGTTGTTATTCGCCGAGCGACGGTTGAAACAAATGCGATCCGCGCGGGCGCGAAGACGAGAGAAGGAGCGACGGGGTGAGGGGAGGGGATAACAGTGTGAGTGTTTCGTTTTCCGCAGTGGACGCACGTGCGTCGACACGCACGTGTCTCGGATGGACCGGATGGTGTTCGGTGTCGCGTCGCGCGAGTGATGTAAACAATGCCGGGAAACGGCCGCGAGTTTGTTGTCGACGCAGCGCTGTGGTGTGCTAGCGGTGCGTAAAGACATTGCCATCGTGCGACGCGCCACGCCGTACAGACCGAAGAGAGACGCATGCGGCGCGGCACCCGAGTATGGTGTAAGAGAAGCAATCGGACGGCCAGGGCTGCGGGGATCATGGAGTTCGAGCTGGACGGCAGCCTCAAGGAATGGGCGAAGGACAAGCCGCTGAGCATCCTGCAGCTCGATCCTGCCGACCGGGCGGTGTTGCGAATCGCTGGTGAGTACCGCAACGTCTCGTACATCGACCGCCGCTTGTACCTTAATTGCATGCTTACGGTGGATGACTCGTGGGGATATTCCGGGATATCCAAGCGCGCAGTATTCTATTCTAACGTATATCCCCGACGCGAGAGATACAACAGAGACGTTAGATTCATTGTTTCGCTCTGCTCGTGATTTATGTGCACGATGTGCTTCAAAGATTATGATTTAATACTAGTCGGGCAGAACTAAACGAGCTTGGATATCAGCGAGATGTTTTCTTTCATCAAAACGCGATTTATTTTGTTTCGAGAACAAAGACGGATCGTTAGATCGTCGGTATAAGAGCGACAACGGCGCTACTTTAGCCAGCGTGTTCGAAAAATTGCCCGGGTACAACGCGTAAGACGAGTACCTTGCCGTAACTCGCTGCTCGACTCGCCTGTCTAGCAGCTTCGCATTCGTGCATTCATGCGGCGCAAATGCGCGGTGAGTCTGCGGGATTTGGAGATGCTGCCCGATGTCGCTGATTCATCCTAATGCGCCCGCGTTCCCGTCGCGATGCGCTTTCGTAGGGTCAGGATGTTAACAACGTTGACACGCGGCTATTTCAGCCGGTGGTTATTTACTTTCCGCCGATAAATATAGCGGCGCGTTAGCCAAGTACACGGTCGCGCTCAGCTCTTCTCGTTGTAGCACAGTGCTGAGCGTTGTTCGAACGTGTATCTTGCTCCCGGGCGACAAAACGGATCGCCAACTTACATTCAGAGTATCGTAAACATCCGCGAATTTGCTCGGCTCGACCGACGGCGAACCCACGTGGCTTATCCGGCCTAACGAGATGCTGAATTGTTGATGTTATTCTAGTCGAAAATGTGAACGGAGAGAGATAAGTTCGGTAAATCATTGATCGTTGAAATCGCTAAGTTAAAGCTTCGAAATATCAATAAAAAATTATATATAAATAATTTTCGTTTGTTGTCTTATATTACTCCTTCAGTCTATCTTTACGATATTGGTGAGTCATCGTAAACGAATTTAAAAATTCATCTTTGCGAGATAATTTAATTAGCGCCTATTTTAAATTCATCGTGCACTTTAACGTAATCTGATATACCGCGTGGACGCCCGATCACTGCCCGTATCGTTCGCATGCAAATTCCACTCCCACGAACTTTATGATCTCTTTGTGTGTATAGACAACGTATCTCATAGTCGGCTAGCGTTATCGTTCGTCGAATCTTCGTCAATCATTCTACTATTCGAGAGAATGAAAGAGACAGACGGCTGATAAAAGCCTAACTAGATAAAAGTGCACTCCCTAGAAGCTGACTATTCGAGTGGCATTTATCATGCCCAGATTTTTATTATATTTTACATATGATACGTGATGCACATAGTATGCATAATAATTGACATATTATCGATAACATAATTAAAAAATTATAATATTGAAATATGGGAATATTTACACGATTATTTTTTTTTGCGGTTCTTGTTACTTTGGCTATCTTGTTTTCGCATTGTTTCTGATGGATGCAAATTGCCCTTGTGAATACATGCGAATATTCCTATATACCGAATTCAATTGTACGATTAGTTTTCTGACGACTCTGTTCATCCCGGGTGGATGATTAGGGTCACGTCAAAAATAATGGATAATGGATGAAGCGTGTGTTAATAGCCCGTTATTCCAACAGAAGACCACGCTGGTCAGTCGGTGCATAAAGGTTCTGGGCGTTACCTTCGGACTTTCGTCCTAATATGATTAACGTGTCTGCTGACCGCCCTAATTCGCGAGGCTAACGATCTTTAAATGCAACGTGAAACACAAACAAAAAATTCTCTTCAAGAATATGTAGTAAAATTCGCTATATCCCTTGACAGTAAGGCGATAAAAATTATGTAACGTACAATATTTTTTTTTCCACTCGGTAATTCTTAACAAGAACATTGCATTTTAACAAGGATCGGCGAACCATTTTTACCATAAAATATGAGATATCGTGAAATTCTAGTACAATGACCATTGCGTTTCCGTACTTCGCGACATCGTTGTACCCGGCCTTCAACGAGGGGTGGCAACGAGAGTAGAAACCCGAGAGCATTCCGTAAATATCGAGTTGCGCGTCAGAGATCGTCTTACCGCGATAATTTTTTTCATAGATGTCTTTTCTCTTCTCCGATGCCTCGCATCGCGACTCTCGGCCTCTCTGATTATTATCTATCTCGGCGTGCACGTTGCTGCGTGGGTGTCAATAATCTTCATTATTCAAAGGGTCCGGATGTACAGAAAGAAACGTTTTTACGTCAGAAATAAGTAGCCTGTGATAAAAACGTGAATGAAGCATTTACATAATTATAGAGAGAGAAATACTTCTTTACGCGATAGAGATTTTCTTACAACTTACATATGTTAGATTTCTTATCTCACGATTGAATATAATACAATTCAATTTGCAAGACGTACATGTAGTAGCTCCAAGTCGGTAGCACAAAATATCTATATTAAGATCCTATGTCTCACATACGCATCTATTCGTTAAGTATTAATGGCCCGTGGCAATTTAAGTTTGTTATGCGCTATTAGTCATAAGGTGGTCAGTGCGTGTTTCGCAGTAGCACGTTTCGTGGCCATCTATTTGTAAGACGATGATGCGATGCAGGAACTACCTGTTCATTGTTGCGTAATTGAATCACAATGTGTCTAGTCATAGCGCCATATATCATCTATCAAATTCTTTTTGATCGCAAACTGCCTCAGTTCGAAGACTTTATATCTATTTCTCTGTCAATGTAGATTAATCTCTGGATTTAATTTTTTTTTCTAGTTTTAAGAATTACAAAAAAGATAAAAAGTAAGAATTAAAGCGAGATTATTGTGCATTAATAAAAGAAATAAAAATAATTAGTCTGCATTGATAAAAATAGACGTTAGAACATTTTTATTGAGAATCTGTAATTCTGATTAACTATCAAAATTCTAAGTAACTATCAATTGGAAAGTTTTATCAAGTCCTGAGTCAAGAAGATAACGAAGATATCGAGTATTACTTGAAATATTTGAAAATCATTTTAATTCTCGATTTATAAAATATAACAAATTCAATAATATTGATTGAAAAATTCTGCTCAAAGACTCTCATGAAATATTTTTGAAATATTTAAATAATTAATAGGCGCGTTTCATAATATTAATGTATGGCTAAGTTTGTCTAGTTTCCACGGATTAATTCCTCAAGTCGTTGACAGCGGTATTGTTTTTGTCTACTGGTTAGGCTGGTCGAATCATTTTATCTCTTACGGATTATAGAAAGTAGGGACAAGTTAGGTCAGTTCACATTGAGCCACGACCGTGGAGGCGGCAACAGGTGCTCGGGTCACGGTTCGATGCCCGACTATACGCCATCAACCGCCTCTTCGTTCGCTTCTCTGCCTAGAGTCTGTACTTGATGATGCGCCTTCCACTTTTAATTATTGCCACCTGAACGATTGCCATTTTCCCTGGGAGAATACAGAGGTTCTCTGTGAAGTTAACATTCCGAAATTCACATTTATCTATAAATAATCGTTTTTGTCACCTGGCAAAAAAAATTAAAAAAAAAAGAGTTGAACATACTTCATTATATCTATATACTTTCTGAATATGTTTTTTTAAATTATATTAATAATTATAGATTTTGATTATCTATTATTTATATCTACAAAAACGAATATTTATGGACAAATATGGACAAAGGATGGATAATCGGAATCTATATTAATTTTATAAAAATTTGCATTTTGGTGTATCAATTTCACAGACAATTTTAGAGTATAGAAAGCCACTTTAAGTTGTTTTGTGGCGTGAAAGTTCTCAGAGAATGACGCTTGAATAATTTTTAATTTTAGCTATAAAGCAGTTTAATTAAAATTTTTTTATATTGTAATTGTGACTTTTATCGAATTAGAAGAGTGATTTCGAATTGCTCTTCAAGTATCCCCACATAAAATAAAATCACATGTGTGCCCATATGTCAACGCGTAAACGTAGAACGTAGCTGTTTAGACGCACAGACTCCATTAGGGCGTGCAGACTAAACTTACGTTCATAGCTGTTCGTTCATACGCTCGGGCTTAATGTAAATTTAACCCATGGACAATGATCACCCACTCGAATCCGCGCGAGTTTTCACGTTTAACTCGATCTGTAATTCGCGTGGGAGCTCTAAAGATCGCGCCGCGAATGTCTGGGCATTTCCCGTCCTCTTCCATTTCACCCAAAAGCAAAGAGTAAAAGTAATAGTCGATAACACTTAATATAGCACTATTGCATAATTCGCAGCACACCATTAGAATATTTCGCGACGCGTCCGAGCACATGTCGCATAACGTCGCGTTGCGAGGCTGTATGTAGGCGCGGAAGCGGAAAAATGTAAGTAACGAGTTAATGTGAACTAGGTTCATTGCCTCGTACGAGAGCTTTTAGCGTTCTATGGCAATCTTGCATAATAATATTCCCGCAGAAGAGAGAAAGAGAGCGTCCTTTTCAGAATTTTCAACATTATCAATTTTAAATCTTTTTAATATTATTATATTTTTATATCATTCTTTAATTTTTGGGCACAAGACGTTTCTTTGAAAAGTTTGAAATATTCAAATATTTCGACAAATTACAGAATTGGCTATTATTAATGTCAAATATTTTGAGACATATTCGAACACTTTTATAACACTTTAACGTCTCTGTATATTTCTGAGATGCAAATGATACTTTAGAATGCCGCTCGCGCGCCTGAGTTGTGTCTGCACATGTTCCCCTGTGGTGTCAGTTGCTATGTAAATATACCATATAACAGCCATATACCTGACACCGGGGTGCTCATCCCGACTTGCTTATTGACACGTACGTTGTAATTAATCTTATATAACGAGAACTCGGAGAAATTACAAACCATTCTATTCTTTTCGTTTCTTCGTGTAACGCTTTCTGAATCACTTTTAAAAGAAAACTGTCTTGAAATAATTTTGCATTTAAAAAGTTTAACTTTGTTGAACATTCCATTTAAAAAAAAAAATCACTTTTATGTAGATAAATAACACAATAATCTTCGCTTATTTTAATTTGACACGAAACATAAAGTGGTATAACTATAATGATATAAAGTTTCATTTGAACCAGCGCGAAAAATTTCGCTCTGAATACCGTTAGAAAAAGGGCAGAGGTCAGACCAGTTAGTTTGATTTATAGACGTGAGATTCTATTTGCGATTATTCTTCTTCCGTTAACTCGAAAACAAAGAGATCGTAATATACGTACAAATCACACGTTATATTTAATTTATAATTTCTCCATAATACAATTGTTAATTAACAGCAGGGCTGGATCTACCTTACCAGCAAGAGATATCGAAATATCACGAGAACGTTGCACCTATTTCATCGATACCGCAATCGTTTTACCACACTTTATTACCGTATAGTGGTCGTTGCCTTCTTCACTCTTTGTGTAGTGGTTTTTGTATAATGGTCATTGCCTTCTTCACTCTTTTGGTGATAAATTTTTTCAATGAAATTATTTCAGTATTAATCTTTCTTGTCAAAAAAAAAAAAAAAAAAAAAATCAGGATGGAAACTTTTAAATATGAAACAAGCGTTATTGAATATCTTTTTATCTGTGTTCTAAGTTTTAAGATTTGCTTTACTTGTGATATATGATAAGACACGTACAAAAACGACATGTCATCGCTGCGCAATGTTGATAATTTACGAGTGTCTGCAAAGTCGTACGTCGATCCCTACTTTTTGCAACAGTCAATTTTGCACGTCGTACATCTCTAAACATATTCGCGATGCATTTATTTCGAAAATGTATGATAATTTTTTCAAGAAATTAATTTAAATCTTTATGATATACAGTTCTTTATATACAGTTTTAAAATATTTGACACACACTTGCAAAAATTTACCACATTTGGTGGAACAACCTTACCTTGTGAAATATTTTTAAACTTCAGTCGCATTTTTCGGATAATCTTTCGGATAATCAGTAGTTTTACACTTGCACAATATTTTATGTTTCAACAAGTTTAAATGTGTTTTAAGCACATGGATAAAATATATAATTTTTGAAACTACTAAATGTATATTTTTTTTAATATAATATTGCTAATTGCGGATTTACACTCAGCGTTCAACGTAAGACTGATTTTATATGTAAAGCGACGTACTTATATATTTGGAGTAATCTTGGTTTCCATCGTTGTACAGTTAGGAATGCCAGTTAAAGTTGCTGCCAGCTACGTAATACGCGAGTTAAATTAAAAAAAAGCCATGATCGTGGTCGATGACACTGAACAACTAATGAACCTAAAGACTTGATGACATTTAATTTTATTGGCACTCTGACTGCTTATTCTGCTTATTTAAACGTTGAGTGCGATTAATTCAGTTCTCTATGTTGTGTTTCCGCAAACATAAAAAACATAAAATTTTCTAATTTATAACGGATTTTGATTACATTATATTAATTAATAATGATAACAACATTAATTAAGATAAAAGCTTGCTAGTGTAAGGTTTCTTCTTCGAATTTATTTCAAATGAAAGATTAGTACATAAATTTCTAATAGTAATTTATTCTTCATTATGTGCGATTATATATTCCGTTGAATTAAAGTATGTAATTAAAGTAGCTGATCAATTTAAGCATTCTTAGGCACGCATATTACCGAGGGTTACGTGGCTGCGAGAAATAAACGCGTGACCCCACCGGGAAGATTTGACCAGAACTCTCTTTCTCTTTCTCTTTCTCTCATTCTCTCATTCGATTCGGCTATAGAACAGTCTGGGTACGCGTTTCTGGGTGGGGTATATGAAAGATTGCCGGTGCTCTAAATAGTAGTGGTGGCCCTACGTGTCTTCCACTTGTGATCATGAGTGCTTCTCCGGATCGAACTCTAGAGCGTCGTTAGAGGCCAAGTAATCGGGCGTGAATGCCTCAATGATGACGCCCGTTATGATACAAATATACGGCTGCTCTCCTGACGAATATCGTTCGACAAAGCATGCAGCGTTTTTCGCATGAATCGACATCGTGATAACGTTATCGAAAATGTGTAAACAGAAATGTGTAAATAAAAATGGTAGGTGAGCAATCCGAATCGTTTGCGGTCTGACAATGAGACTCCGAATTGAAATCTGTCCCGCTGTCGTTCTCGCAATCGGGCGAGAAAGTACAGTAATATCCCGACCTGCGGCGGAGAAAAGAAAGGGAACATATGAACAAAACGCTACTTCCGTAAACTCACACCTCGTGCGTACCCCTGCCGGTCCGTGACCTGCCTTACTGGCTCCTTCGGCGTGTAGCCTATTCTCGATGGCGCGATATCGGTGTGTTCCTCAGCCTCCCTTACCCTCCACCCTGATTCTTCTCTCCCTCTCCTCAGGCCTATGTCTCACACTCCTCCCTTCCATCGGGTCGGGCTCCTTCGTCTTCCGCAGGAGCAAGCGAGCAGGATCGCAATCGAGGAACCGATGGGTCGGCGGCTGGAGGGAGAGCGGTGAGAACGGTTGTCGGCTTGGTGAGGAGGACAGAGAGGGGGGACAGGCCCGTTTCTTGGATCTCTCTCTCTCTTTCTCTCTCTCGAGGGAGAGCCGGCCGCCGGGTGGGCGGCAGTTGTCCAGGCGTCGGCAGTCTGCGTTCCGAGGCGACGTGGCCTGCACGGCGGAGCGACATACCGCGTCCTCTCCAATTCTCAGTGCTCTCTTCTCTCTCTTTCTTTCTCTCTGCCTCTCTTCTCTGTCTTTTCTACTTCTGTACCCTCTCTCTCTCTCTCTCCCCCACTTCAACGCGTGTCCCTGTCCGCTCCTCGTCGCTGCCGTCTCCGTCCTTGCGCCTGGCTCTGTCTCTTTCTCCGTCTATCTCCGTCCGCTCCTTGTCGCTCCAACACCTGGCTCGCGACGCGACTCTCCGCTCCGGATACACGGCGACTTCGTCAACGCGCCGCCCGTCGTCTTCGTGGCCGCCGCCGTCGTCGTCGCCGGCGCGCGGTATATACATACATGCCGTTCGTATGCGCTCCGTGAGAAAGAGAGAGAGAAGAATCTGCAGTGCCACGTTTCGAAGCGCGCCCGGTCGTCGCCGTGTCGCGCGTGTTTCCTCCGCGACACGAGGAGTAGTGAACTGTGCGCGGGCGCCGAACGACGCGGAGAGCAGGCGAGCAGCGGCTGCTCGTTCGCATTTCCATGCGTTGGTGTGTTTTGCTCGTACGCGGGTGTCAGTGACATTATTCTAGTCTAGTAGGTACACAGAGCGACGGTAACGACAACGCAGAATCCTCGCGATGCCGTTCCCCGGATGCGGCGTATACGCCAACATTTCCGGAGCTTCGAGTGAATCGACTGTACGTTCACGTTATCAGCCGCGATAAACGCGATATGGGCGTTTTACGGTATCTCGGGTACGCCGTCATTGCGACGGTTTCGTAACAGCGCGAGGATTCTGATCGTGATTGACACGCGTACGGAGAGAACCGCGAGTGTTTTTTAGCGATCTGTCAGGTATCTCGAGATCTGCATTGCTTCGAGCAACGATAAAAATATATGTTGCGGTCAAGTACGGACTTTTTCGCGTTGAGAAATAAAATGAGCTCAGTTTATTGAGATATATTATTATTTTAATCTTTAATTTTGTTCTCATTTGTAAGACAAAATTCGATTGGCTATCGTGTATATCTAATCACGAAAATATCCCGAACGGCTTGGCAACGCCAGGCGCGTCTGTTTGAGTCATACGCCTCGTAATCACGGCAGTTCCGACATTCCCTCCACCCTTCTGCTTTCTCATTCTCTCCCGATCGATAATATATTCGATGCCAATGCCTCTTTTCTCATACGCTGACTTTTCCACTCGTTTCTCATTATTACTCGTGCGTGCTCGACGTGCCTTATCGGCTCAAAAGTGTTTTATTGACATCAGAATCGTGATATAGGCTTTTAAATTGCTGCGTGGTTTACACGCCGTACATATGTATCGTAATGCTTACATGGATTTTAATCGCATTTAGAATATTAATTATGGAGAAAATAATTTATTCTTTAAATATCATTTTATCCTTTGGGTAAATTAAATTTTATTTTATTTCTATGGAAACTTTGTTTACGTGGATAGAATTTGCTAATTTAATCAATTTTTTTCTTTGCATAATGATACTTTCATGAAATTTTCAGAAGGATCGATTATGATTTCATCAGAATTTTTAATAGCATTTTAAAAGTATAAATAAGCAAACATACGTTCTTTACTACTGAAAGATCAACAATAGCGTCATATCGTCAGCTATCAGTTAAGCGTTGCGTGTTTATCTGTTATTATCGATACCGCATAGTCGGATAAATACGAGATGGCGGATACCGCGCAAGGTAAAAACACGTGTAATTTGCCTAGTATGCTTAATAAGCGGCGCAAACACAGTCTCCAAGATAACGTTAGAGTAATACTCTGTCATCGTCAGAAATACTTAAAATTCTTTTGCCGCGAACTCTTTTTTTTTTTTCTCGTCGACAGTTCGGAAGATGTGTCATGATTCGAACAGTTTTCCGACACCGCGAGAGAGGCAGATCGTTGTGGGATAAGAAGAAAGTCGTTTTTATCGAAGGCTTATGTAATAGACGCTGAGAGCGAGCAGCAGCGAGTCGACAGGCCGCATGACAAAACTGGTCGAGGTGGAGACGTGCACGGGAGCACATATAACGCGTTTACTCACGCGCCGTGCGCGACTTCTTAATTTGGTTGGATCGCGAAACTTTTACTCGAATTGGCGCTGCCTAGTGCAGTATCCGCCGTTAATTCGCTCGGAAAATTTACTCAACAAAGATCAGAGTACATAAATAATCTTGTTCTTGAATCTTAATTATTCTCCAAGATACTCAGCCGTGAAAATTCATAATGAGTTCCAAGACGGTATGTTACATCAACCGAAGAAATAAATATCTTGTTTTGCACTGCTAATATTAGTTCGCGATCGATCAATATATCTTTTTATTTAAAACTTTTATTTAAAATCAATGACTGATTTTGTTTTATTCGTGTCATTTAGAAGGAACTGTTTAAATGTGTTTAAAGTTTATACAGTAGAGAGTTATATATACATCTACAAAACTATTTCCTGCGCAATTATTATTCTTCTTTTGTAATGGAATTACTCATCGCCGAACCTCATTCTTCCTCATTAATGCCTCGAGAGGCTTGCTTTTCCTTTCTGTTAGTCTACCTGCAGCAAGTTACTTTTTTTTAATGTACCGTGACGGTTTAATGTCGAATGCGAATGATCGTAAATGACGTCGCGCGTTCTTGCGAACGATTGTGCTCGATAAGATGAAATCATTCTCGTTTGTTCTCTCGCTTGCCCCTTGGCAAGCGTGAACTCATCGCCTTCTGGTAAACGATATTCTAGTGGAGGGAGTAAAATAATATTGATGAAGACTGGAACGATTAAACATCCTTACATGGTCAATCCGCGGAGACAAATTCGCGGATCGTGCCGTCAGTAAACATTGCGAGAGGTGCGATTCGATTGTGGGCGGGCATGTCTAGGCAAATACAGGTGGGGCCTCCATTCGATTTCGGGCTTAATATACATGCTAACCGGTCCCTTCCTCTCGAAACTAGATTCCATGGACCTAAACGAGCCATTCTTGGTAGCGTCAGCAGGTAGAATCCACTTTTCACAATAATAAGAATTTTATTATATCGCTTGTGGCAGCGAAGACGATTCTATCCAAAGAATTTCGGGATAATTGACAGTAAGACATGTGTGTTGGTACTAGTATTCTTTCTTTGGATGTTGAAAAAAAAAGTGACAATTCGTAAAGAATCTCGAGTATGCTCGGTTGTACTTGTTCATCGCTAATTCTCACGGTTTGTCGGTCACCCTTTATTTGTACACTTGTCAGCAGGTACTTCGTGGTAAGAATAAACGTGATTCCACCCATGTTGCTGCTTGACGTCGGCGGCGATTGCATTGTGATCGAACGCGGTGTACGTTCGCGTCCGCGCAGATTACGCCTCCGCCGGCGCGCGGAAACTCGCAACCTGCTCTCGGTATAGCTCGTGACATCCGTGCGAACACTTTCGTATCGTTATCTCGCGCTAACCCACGTACTCCGCGGCTCGCCGCAGCCTTTTAAGGGCCGATCGCAATCAAAAGTATCACTTTCATTGTTCGCCACTCTTCTCGAGGCCAGTCTTTAGACAGATTTAGGATTGAAATAAAATTTAAATTTTAACTCGCGATTGAGAAATATTTTTTTTCTTATATATACTTATGTATTTATGATAACGAGGCTATTTTTTATTCACGCTTCGTCATGTTTAGACGCCGGAGCCGCGCGCTTCAGGAAGCGACTTGTTTGTTCTCTGTCAACTTCCCGCCTACCTTGTCTACCTTTGAAATCGATCCTCGGTTTCTCATTACCTTAATCGTTCTCGTCGCTAGGTCCCTCACCATGTGAGAGATGTAACTCATCGTTCGAGCCGACGCCCTATCAAAGGTATCACGATCGAGAACGGCCCACGTCGCGTCGTACGAAAATCCATTCGCGTCGATTCGCGTAGAAAATACAGGAATTGAAGGCGCGGATAAATGCGTGGGTACTTTTTCGTAATCCACGCGGGACGCGCGACGCGCGACTCGATTAGTCTCGGCGGGCCTCCGAGTCCCCTTCAAGGTTAATCGCGGAGGGAGTAACCTCGCTGGGCCCCGGGAGTAATGGGCCGAGATCGACTGCGGACCCGTTATGCGACTTGGCGCAAGAATGCCGCCGAGCCGGCCTCCGTGTAGCCCGCGTTATGCCGCTCGCGATACGAGCGCACGCGTGCCTTCCTCTCTTCGCCGATTCCTCTTTGCTCTCACGAGAAAACGTTCCTCCCCCGTGAATTTTTTTTTTGATAAATCTCCCGTCGAACGTAATTTTCCGCCTTCTCCTTAGCCGTGGAGCCGCGTCGGGATCGCAAAACTTTCGCTCACAAAGGACACGCGAAGAGAGATACCACTTCTAGTTATTGCGACGTTCATGTATGCATTATAAGCGAGTAATAGCGCAGGCGATTGCCAGGCAAGCGTAGTTTCGCTCCGTCATTTAACTTGTCGGTTAATACCCCGTGGTTATACGTCTGCGCGCGCTTCTCCTTCGCGCTGCGCGGGCAATGTTGGATGTTAACGCATCGGAGATATTAATGCGCGTCCCTTCAGACAGTTTCTCTCGCGCGCGGCGCATAGTGTCCCCATTGACGGATCCCGGTCCCGGGGCTCGATGCATCCGCGTTTTTGGCATACCTTTACATTCGTGATGTATGACGTACGCCCCACGACCGGACTTATGCTCATATAAGGCGCACGTGCACTCGAGAATGCGAGGAGAGTAACTTTTCTCAGAACACAACGCATGATTCAGCAGCCGGCGACATTAAGAGCGAGACCGTCGTCGCTCGTACGCCATTCGGCGTTTAATGAATTAACAAGGGCTCGTCCATTAGGCGCGTCCCGATGCGGTACGGGATCAATTAAAGCCACATTCACGGGTCAACGAGCGGCAACCGAGGAGAGATGCATTCTCCTCGGTCGGGGCTCAAATTGAATCCGGAGCGGAAGAGGTACCGTTAGATTTTAAATCGAATCCAAAAACCAGTGGCGAATTCCAATTTTAATTCACGCTCGACGAAAAAACACTAATTGCTTTCGGCAAGTCGAGGAGTACGGACGCGAGAGTTTTTCAGGGACCGGTTCTTTTTTTTTTTCTGTTTTTGCGAACCGTTCTTCTTTTTCTCACCATTATATTTAACGGTGCCGGCGAGGAATATCGGTTCTTGCGCGTAATGACGACCGCGTGTCGCGGAATGACCTCACCTAACCGCATGGTCGCGTGGCGACCGCGTCACTCTGTTTTCTTTCCGTTTCTAATTTCGTGCGGGCAAGAGTGACGACCGGCTTCGGCGTGCATGTGCGTACGTGCCGTTCGATCGCGCGAGCGCGACGACCGGGAGCCGATCGTGTATGCGTATCGCGCCTGTCGCATTGTCGCGACAACACGCTTTTCGTATTCCGCGCACGCAATTCCCATCGTCTTAGGCATTTAAGCCTGGTTTCTTCTGAATTGCCTTGTTGAATTCATTTGAAATTTTATTTCGAGAAAGAGCGAGGGAGAGAAAGAGAGCGGCGACACGTCTGTCAAACGGTAGCGCAATAATCACGTCTGCTGGCAGGCAGCCCCCGCCGCCGCGTCGGCGAATTGGTCCATGACGGACCTTCCTGACACACGCACCGACCACACGGCCGGCACCCACGTACCCATTCTCCGTTTACCATATGCGGGGAGTTCGATCTCGCGGTTAGGCGCGCTTCCATCGTCGCCTTAAGGCTCCGCCGATGCCAGGCGTGTGCGTCGGCGCTCAGTCTCCACGCGCCTCGCGGATCGTCAGTTTGAAAAGGTCGCTCGATCTGTCCAATCCGACCGTCCACCGTCCGATTTCGCTTTTCGCTCCGCGTGTCACGACCGGGATCTTCAACATCGCACAGCTCCAGCCGTAGGTGCGTGTCGTAGGCATTACAGTGAATATGAATTGAAAAAAAAAAAAGAACCAATTCTCTGCCGGTTTATACCCAACAGTTTGAGTTTTACCGAGTGAATAAATTGATAGAAAAATCTGTTAGTGCAGTGTCCTTCTGTTATAAAATTTGTCCGTCAATTCTGAAGTTATTAGTCTTGTTCGTAAATTACGATTTCTTTTTTATTTGCATTAAAATGTGTAATTAGAATTTGCTATAAAAACCTATAAATTTTCAGATTAAAAATATTCGATTAGATAAATCACAAGGTAATCATATTTAATCAGAGATTTTATTACTATTATTGCGATTATCCTGATTGTTAGCCTAAATCTTTTGTCGATCGATTACAAATTTGATGGACACACGTGAATTAATAGTATCTGATGGCCGGGCGTAACCATGATCGAATTTCCAAGTTCCTTACTTAGACGTGCATCAAGGTTGTTGATTTCTAATCTAACTCGGATATATCGATCGATCGTCGTTTCATTCTTACCTCGTCATTCCTCTTTGTTTCCATTGCTTTTCTACAATTTCCTCATTTTTTTTTCGTGATTCGATGGTTAGCGTGTCAATTTGACCTACTTCTCTCATATATGAAATAAATTAAAACTGATTTAAAAAAAAATGTGGCTAGTATGATTTTGAGACTAATTTTCCACAAATGGAATTTTCATCCTTAAAAATGTCGAGGTTTTTCTCCGGCCGTGTTTCACTTTTAAAATATTATGCTTCACTTAACATTCAAACATCTTATTCACGCATTGCGCATTATCGTTGTACAGGTTTTCCATCTTCGTGTTGTCGGGAGCACGACGACGAGTCGGGCGTTTTTCGAGAATTCACAAAGTGCCATATCCTATAAGAGAGCGGAGCGATATAAAGCGACTTGCATTTGCATACACCGCGCGACAGGAATCCGAAGGTGAGGAAATCCTTGGTCGATTCCCCGAACGACGGGAGGGTCCGAGAAAACCGATCGCGTTCCAGCCGAAGCTGGTGCACGTCGTGGTAAACAACGACGGATAATCGGTGGATACCAGGGAACTTGCGCATTCCGCCGCGCTGTCGAACGGTGATAAAAACGCGAAGGAGACGCGAGACTATTCAACGAACGAGCGAACTGAAAAGCCGAGAGCTTCTTCGACTCGAGAGCGAACCTCGAGAGAGAAAATTTGCGAAAATGTGAGAAAAATATATCCACGCAGACTGAGTGCCAAGGAACGAACGTGCTTTTAAATACACCTCGAGAGGTAGCGCGATTTTCTACGAACGCAAACGTCGAATGGTGAACGCGATTTAAAACGCGCGGAAATAAGCGAACTAATCGAGCTCTGGCCGCCGGCTGTTGTCAGGGCGGCGGAGAACGGTGTCGGTTCCGCGTTCCCGTGTCGTGAAGTGTGTCATGATAGTTCGCGCGTGAGCCGGGCATGAACGTTGAAACCTGCACCCTCTACTTCGCTGGGACAGCCCGGGGCCCGGAGAAGGATAGGATGTCGACCCAGGCTTACTACAAGGACCGGCTCGGCTTCGATCCGGCGGAGACCGTCGCCGACCATCAGCGCGAGCAACGCTCCCAGCACGGTTACGAGGAGTCGCTCTCCAAATTTAAAGGTCAGAATGCGAACGGGTTCCCGGAGGAGAGTCCGGGATGCAATGGCGAGATTGGGGAACACCGTGCCGGCAACACCCAAGCTTTCTGGGGCTGCTGGGCGATGTTCATTGAGGCGCACGGTAGGTGGAGAGAGAGAGACAGAGAGTTGGCATGCGGATGCTGGAAAATGTTTCGTGAAAGCTCACTCCTTTTTATTTTTCCCTACTTTTTGTCTTTTTTTTTTGTGGCTCGGAATTTTTACTCCTATATACTCTTTTTTTTTCTGAAGTAAGGAAGCAGTTGCTACTTGTTTGTTTGGTTATCGATTTTATATAAATCCGAAATGAGAGACGTTCTCCTTGCGCGAAATTAACGTCTTTGGGATTAAATCGTTGGAACTTATTCCAAGCACGCGATGACCTTCGCAACATGCTAATTTCGACATTCTCGCCCGGTTTAAGAGCGGATACTTCAAAAATGACTATATAATTATGGTACGGTTCCTATATAAACGGCTATAATTCAAAGTTGGCTATTGAAGTGAATATTTATGATACCTTTGTCGGCAGAAAATGTAAAATATATCAATTTACGATAATATAATAAATCAAACGCATTAATACAGCATTCTTTCCAAAGTGACGTTGTAAAATTAATATTACATACTTATTTTTATGATAAATTCAGTTTAACCGCGTTTATAATACATAAGGATTGCATAAATATTTCAGCCGTCCAAGTATGCGATGCGTTTGCTTGCAGTTTGCAGATTGCAAATTTACTCACACACGATGTGATGTTGGTTTTTACTAACTTGGCGATTAAATTTGTTCCATCGACCGCTTGTTGTAACACGCGCGATACGCGTCTAAAAGGTTTGAGTTGCGCTCACGACGTTTGTTTGATAAATGTTTGAGTTATGAGTGTCGCTTTCCTCGCCTCACCTTTTTAGCAGCGTCCAGTGTAGTCTATACGCGCGGAATAGCCAAACTATCGTCTGTATACACAAGTAGAGACAGATAACGAAAAGTAGCGGTTCTCTTTTTTATCGTTTGTCTGCTTAAGTGCCTCTCAACCTCTCGCTGTCCACCCCCTCCCCCTCCCTCGAGGGAATCCGGAGGAAAGATTTCAGAACTCGACACGTATATTCGCATGTTCGCGAAGTCACGCGGATCCGGTGTTCCACGCGCGGGACTGTTTTGCGGCCCACCATTTTACAATTGCGCCAAGTAGACAAACAATAAACAATGGCCGTCGCTTTTCATAATCGCTGCCCACTCGGATTGCGCATTGCGACTCGTATACGCCCAGTTAGCTACTTTTCACTTAACGCAAAAGTAAACGGCCGGAAGGCTCGTACGTATGACGTCAGCGTCGTGTCGTTCGCCGCGCCGGGATTGATCGCTAATTTAATCGTAATTACCGGCATCGCGTCCGGCAGAGAGTAATCCAACCCATGACGCGGCCGTTACGTCGTCGTTATCGACATTGCTTTGCTTTCGTCTCCTCGGGATCTTTGACGGAGCCGGTGGAACGAAGGACGCGTATTATGAAATGGAGAGTCTCTTGTCCGCGCGTTGCGATCTCCTTTTGCACGAGCTCACCGGGGAACTTGAGCGCGGTGATTAATAATGGAAGCATAAAATATAATACTCGCGTCGTTGTTCAAGAATGAAATATGCGAGATATATCAGCCATAGATGTCAATCACGACCGTAAGGTGATTCTCTTTCATAACTTCTATACAGGTGCCTTTTTGATTTCATACATATAAAATGGAGTAACGAACATCAACTAGCAGAAATGTGACTAAAACTTTAAAAAAAACATGGAAAGAAAATAATTCTCGTTCGCGAATTAATTAAAATACAAGATTCTAAATTCTATTTTTAAATCAAACCACCTTTTTATAAAAAAATTAATTTATCACAAAAAAAACACTCGCTAGAATCCTACTTTAATGTGTCGGGATATAATCGTAGCCAATAAAATAACAAAATTTATTATCCAAGTATTCTGATGGTCCACCGTTCTTGGATACATCGATAATGTGATAAGTGGCCTAATGTTATCGGGCCCCTAAATGTCGGGTATCGCTTAAATTACTGTCGAGAACTTCTGAAAAGAATAAATTCCGATGAATAAATTCATTGACGTTTATCTTTAGCCTCTGCAATGTCAGCTACTGTTCTTAGAGCTTCCACATTCCAGCATTCGTATCTGTTAACAAGAACTTACTTACTGAAGAAAGCGTGCGTCAATATATGCGCATTTCTTCGGGATTAGTTCATGCCTCTCTTCTACCGATGCGCTTATGTTTTTATACTGGAATATTTGAAAGCCTTCAAATATGTATTAAATATGTATTTATTTTTATTATAAATAATTAATATTTATTCTTAAAAAAGTAAATCCTATTATTAGAATTTGTAATTAACTAATTAAAATATAAGTATAATTAAATTATAATTGTATAGTAATCAATATTATTATATAGAAGATTTAAAAAACATTCATCATTTATTTTTTGGAATATTTTTAATTGAATAGCATATCATTTATCACTTTATGTCATAATTTTTCATTAGTTACGATCAAATTTTAAGATTTGATCGTGAAATTGATTGCCATTGATTGTCGAGCCATTAAGGTCATGCCAATTAACGACTGACAATTCACGCGAAGCTATCTCAGTTATGGCATTGGGAATTGGTTTCTTCGGAATTACGTTAGCTCGTGATCGGTAATAGGTCGCTGCGGCATTGTGACTGTTATAGAGAGCGAAAGTCACCCTTCATATGTTTAGACTGACTCTTCTCTAATATTTGAGATGTCAGTCATTGCAAACGTTGAGAAATTGACACCTCTTCTTGCGATTTGTGGCTCGGTCTGATAATTTGGCCAGTCACGATCAAGGATTTTTTTTTGTTGAGATTTTATTCTATAAAGAAATAACTGCTGAAAAGGTCGAAATATATATCTTACCAACATGACATGATTTAACTGATTGATTACGCTGAAACTTGTTTCACGAGACGTGTAATAGATTGGATCATCTCTAAGTCAATCCTATCTTCAATTATATCAGTTAAGCTTTAAGTATTAAGAAGATTATCCAATGTAATGTATTTTTCTTGATTGATAGACGTATACCTAAGTTTTGTACAATATTATCTTGTTGAAAAAGATAGAAAAGTATGGTGTAATAATTGACAGGAGCAGAGCAAAGCAATTCACGTGTCCCATTTTTCTTCTAAACAATTACTATTAAGAAAGTTCTTTTATCTAAATTTGTTAATTACAAAAATATTATATTAACTTTGAATTTATAAAAAAATTTGTCATTAAAAACCAGGTCGCAAAGTGCGGGATTCTTTGCATATGACGCGTTAATTGCTGCCTAAGCTACCGTTATTCGAAGTTTCCAATTGTTGGCAAGGTGTTAAAACTGGGCCAAAGTGGGGCCCAACAACGAGGCGATTGATAATCTACGAAGAACAAATGCTCGGTTCGCAGAGTAGAGAATGGAATGTCTGAGTTAGCGTAAACCGTAAAGTTCGCAAAGTTTGTTAAGCCACACGCGCACGTGCGTGGGTATAAGATATTAATGAACTTTCCGCACATTTACACTAAACAAAGTTTCCGACACATACTTGTCACGCGAGATATCTCTACTGTACCTGAAAAAAAATTCGAAATAGAGCCATGGAAATAGAGTTCATTTACTATAATGCAGCTAATCATGTCAGATTTTATTATAATATAGATTTACATTTTATTTTATACATTTTATTAAATTGGTATATCTTGCAAATAGGCAATATTAAATCGCGCTCTTTTTTTTACGTTAACATTCCCGCGTACAGAAGTCATTGAACGCGTCATGCGCATTCAAATATCTGATCGAGTGATTCTCTCACGAGAGCGACAGACGCACTCGGAAAATGTGATCGTTCACAGGGCAGTCCACTCGAGATATTTCTAAATCTAGAGAGGTGTTCCCGGCTATATCTCTTTTTTTACCTCTTATTTTGTAACGTCTGGCGGTGTGAAGCTGACACTTACCGCCGGCTTGTCGATCTCTTAGACATACCGGTCGATGATACCGCTGCTCAAGTAGCGTTAACTTTTCACATAGTATGATGATGAGGTGCAAAGTATGCGCTATAAATCATAGCTAGACTGCAAATTATGAACGTCGATAAATTTCTATGCCGCCAATTCGCCGCGATTACGGTCGCCGATAAATAATTCATATATTGAAATCTAATTAATCTCACTTACGCGCTACTTTTTCTGCTCCTCAATTTAACACGATAAAATAATGAGCTCTTGGAAGCTGCTTGGGAGTGCTCTAATTATTTATATAAGATGTCTCTATTATTAAGTCAACAGTTAATTTGTACGCGTTTCGACATCTCGAGCTCAATCGCCGAATGACAAATCGTGCCGTGATTTCAGAAATGTTATTTAAAATTACATACTTATGCCTCCAACCAGCGTGATTATGTTACAAAAATACATCATTAATTCCTAAGAAATCCCGGGACTTGACGTTGACGTCCTTGCGGTCCAGGCCATTGCATCACGCCGGTGACAAAACGGAAGGTCTTCGAGACCTTCTCGAGATGCGTGTCCGACGTCTAACTGATACGAAACGTTCACTAGATCCAAATCTTATTTGCAATTCTATTTACGATTCAACAGAAGAAACAGAATTCCATCTTCAGTCCCACCCCCTATTACGAATCGCATAAAAAGTGGGTTTGAATTTTATTCACGTGGTCCATTGTCCGGATTTTTGTGCCTCGCATGCCAACCGATCGAGCAGCTTGCCAAGCCGACCGACCTTCCGTCCACTCGCTCGCTCGCTCGCTCGCGCCTACCTATCTACCTGTCTACCTGCTTGACCTCATCCAACTTGACCTGATCCGGTTGCCTGCGACTTTGGTTTCGTTATACTGACCTCGACCATCCTTAAAGACCTATTTCCAGGCGGCGTTGCGTCATGACGCTCTCGCTGTCACGCTAGAGCTGTATGCATAACGTTACATCGCCGCGATACGGTAATGTAACAGCTATACCTATATCAGTGCGACGAATTGCGAAATTCAATTGTCACGGTAATCTATATCGTTGCTGCGTCGATGACAATAGACGACATGCACCATCTATAGTGCATGCACTGTCTACTGTGCACAGGTACTATGTTTTGTGCAGCGTGACATCGAACAAGGCTGCGCTCGTTGCATAAATGCGGTGGCAATTATGATAATGGAATGTGACGCGATTGTTGACAATTACGCTAATATTACGAGGGTTGTTTTATATTTACACATTGGCTACTACGAACGCAGGTGCATAATGCGTTATTACGTAGCAGCGATGGAAACTCCATGTTTCTAATGTCTCTTCTCTTTTTGTGTGTTCGCAGACGAACGAGATGCTATACAGAAGAAGACCTTCACGAAGTGGGTGAACAAGCATTTGAAAAAGGTGAGACCGCTTCTCGAATTCTCGGATTCCTCGCGTTAGTTTTATTGTCCCGCGGCGTATTCGCGCGCGAGTCTCATTACTCACGCCATCGTCTTAATTAGCCCGACGACGCTAATACATGCGAAGTACGTCCTCTATTGGCGAAATGCGAATAAGCAGAGAAATCTGGGGTGAATATAGGAAGCATTTCAAGACGATTATGAATTGTATGTCAAAACACTTTAATATTAGATAATTTGTAGAAAATGTTTTGAAACGAAAAAATTAATGTATCTTTTTTCAAAAAAGGGTATTTCAATCACATTTCCTTTCAGATTTTTGTAATTGAAAAAGAATACGAGTATCTCTGAAACACTGTATAGAAATTCGTATTGGCAGACATCCCAGATTTAGCTATGAATTTTTGAGGGAGGTGTTAGGTGCGGCCTTTTACCTTGGTTTTATCGTTACAAGTGTCACGTCCGTTCTTTCGGTAAACAAGTCTCAAATTTGTGCGCGATGACGCACAATGGTGTGTTTCATCCATTTGCGAGCTCCTCGTCCTGTGTCTGCGTAACTCCGTGGAATTGTTCACGGAGGCGGATTGTCATTTCACGCACAAAGCAGTAAATTGTCCTCTACCGAAGGATTTACGATTCGCGTAAATCGCGATCTGTGCAAGGAGGCACGGAGAAGAGAAAATTTATTTCTATTCGGATTATTTTTACTCAATCGGCGAAGACAAATTTATGCGTCGTCGAGTACTCTGCGAAGCACATAAATCTGCAAAATTGCGCGAAAGACAGCGGCGTAACGCCAGCGAGCGCGCGAGCTGTTGACTCGAAACGATCGCCGGGGACGAACAATGGCCATCGGCGCATCGCGAAAGCGTTAAATCGCTGGAAGTAGGAAACGCGTTAGTAGCGCGGCAATCGAGGCCCGTGTCGACAAATATGCAATGGGGGACGACGCGCGAGTTCCGTGGAACTCGCCACGGGGCCCGACGTCCCGATTTGTCCCCCTCCGAACTTTCGAAAGGATCGGCCAGAAGGCTCGTCGCGCCTTCTCGCGCTCCCCGCCGCTTTTGACACGCCGCGCGTACAAGTAGGCGTTCTCGTGTGCGCGTTCTGTGTGTGCGCGCGCGAATCGCGCCGCGTAAAAATAAGCAAACTCTCATTGCGCAATTACGGTCCCGATATCGCGGCCCCCGTGTTGCGTATGTGGCACGCACGTGGGTCGAAAGTACCTTGTCGCTCGCGCGAGGAGCCGCACGGCTATAGAAGGCAGCGGGGCCCGAGCCGCGACATGTGGGCGACGCGAAGAAAAATTGTGAGCGACGAGAATCGATGACACGACAGAATCGGCTGCGGTTCCCAAAACGATCCAGCCGAATACCTCATCAGCGGCGTATATTCCGCTGCGCCATACCGGTGCGGGTGAAAAAAAATGTGACGTAAATACTCTGTTTTTCTGTCTCGAGTCCTCCGCTCCTAGCGCGGAATAAGTCGCGGAGTCGCGTTGTCGGCTGATAAGGATTATCGTCGAGTGGCGAAAGCTTAGATACCGATCGCGGATGGCAAAAATACCGATGAGCTTTGATTCGCGACACGCTGCCGCCGGACGCTGCGTTGTACTATGTCCGGGATAAGAACGCGGTCAAATGTTTCTCGATAAGGGACCGCCCGCCCGTCCGTCCGTCCGTCCGTTGCGCCGCGTTGCACGTCTTCGCGAGCGTGAGTAACCGCGAGCTATGCCATGTGGCTGGAAATTCTCCGCCATAAGGGACTGCACACTCGCATTTGACAGCCATTGCAGTTGGGATTTTGCGGTGAATATTTGCATACCGCGAACAATGCTGAGAAACGCTAACCCGTGAACATTCGCGCTTTCGGCGGTGCGCCGAGATAGATCATTTTCCCACGTGGTGATAAAATATGTATGAAGTATCTTATTATCGCGTAATTTCGTAGCACGTGAGCCGTACTTATGAATCATTGTTAAATGTAAAGTTCTTGCTGAATTGTTTTCTAAATTGATCGTTGCAGATAAAATCGATAGAGAAGAAGACACCGTTATAAAGAGAATCACAATCAATTGCTACGTTACACGTTTATTGATAAGATTTAATAATAGCTTGGCGGCGGACGCTTTATCGATTAAATTCTTGAGATAATTAGTAAGCGACGAGATTGTTTTCAGTTGTACATTTATATAAGCGGGATTATACTAATCAGATGCTTCGTAATTATTATTATTCTTTAGTATTTTCTGTCACGATTGATAGAAAAATAAAAATAATTACGTTCGACACCGAACCTATCAAGTTTTCAAAATTTTTAAATCACGGGATTTAATATTAATTAAAACGATGCTCCGTAATTATATTAAGAAAGAAATATATTCGCATACATTTCCGCCATCCGGGTGAAACTGTTTGTGCACGCATCTACGTATATGAATAAATATTCAATTAACTCGTCAATTACACTTAAGTGAGAGAAAATCATGACACGGAGAGACCGTGCCCGCTTTCGTTCGGTGGTATGCACCGCGCGTATGTCAGTCAGGACTTAATACAGACAATGATTCATCCGTCACGGTGGAGCCGCACCAAGTCAAGTCGACTCGAGTTGAGTTGAGTCGAGCCGCGAGGCAGACCGGGTCGGCGGCTCCGGGAATGGTTCGAATCACGGCCGTATACGGGTGGAGTTGTCCCGTCGACGTATAATTATCGTAAGCTGGCATCGTTCTGTCGTGCCGTTTCCTGCCCACCGTTTCTCATTCCTCGCCTCACTCTCGCTGCCCGCTTCTTTCGTCGGTCGCGGATAAAACGGGATGATCTTTGCGTAAAGTTGACAGTCCATTTTCATCATTTCGATACTGAGAGAATCCTGATATTTGTCCAAAAGATTTTAGAATATTTGATTAGTTTAAGAAACAAAAAGTTTTGGCGATTAGATGTAAGAGATTTCTGCATGTTTTATGCCTACTTCTACCAATGCAGATTAACTTTAATCTTCGTTTAACTTACTTTCTATCTTTCTTTAATTCTAAAAATTTAAAAAAGATAAGCTACAAGATAAGTTAAATCGAGATTAAAGTTAATCTACATTGATAGAAATGAATATTAGTGTTTTTATTACGTTAGATAAATTGGCCACAACTTTCTTACAACAGTCGGACTCGATTTGAATTCTGTTATGTTTCGCGATAGAACATTTGAAATTATTTAAAATTTTCAAGAAAATCAAGTTTCTTCAAAAAAGAAAAATTTTTATCCACAAAGACTTGAAAAATATAATTTCTATCTCAGAATAAAAAAATCGCGAAATTTTTTTTATGTTTATTGATTCGAATATTAACAACTCTCGAGAAATTATTCGGAATTCTAAAGAAGTCTTCCGCGAAATATTGTTCGCTTGTGTGAAAAGATTTTAAAAAATAATATCTTAGAGCTACAAAGCATTTTTTGCGAAATCGCCAAATTTGGAAATGATCTCTCCTTAGCTGAAATTGACAAGCAAGGGAGGCTGTCGCAATGAAAAAAAAGGCAAATGTCTGTATTCTCGTTAAAACGTTTCGTGATCTCATTGAACGTAGACATTATTGAAGTATAATACGTACGAGCATCAAGCGTGCTTCGTGTGAATGGCGTTTTAATGATCGCGGCCTTCCACGCTGGCTCGTGTATCACGTGCACCTTTGTAACTCGACATAACGTTCTATTGTTGATACGTGCGATCGGGTGCGGGCGGTCTCTCTCAGTGCAACGAATACGACTACAGGGTCAAGGTATCACAAACTTACGCGTTCGCCAATTATTTTGCTCGAGCTTCGTCTTTGCAACACGCAAGTTCAGTTGAAAAATTTTTTCACAGCAACACGTTCATCAATAGTTATTTTTGTTATTCAAGTTATTGACGTCCTCGACATATTTGTAGGTCTGTGAGAGTGACACTTCGAAATGCGAACTTTTACAAATTGATATGGCATTTGATTGTTTACAATTTATCCATAAAAATCGCTTTTTGTCCATCTTGCAAAAAATTAAAAATAATTGATTGAATATTTTATAAAATGGACAACAAGAAATGATTTTTTATGGACATATTGTGGACAATCAAATGCCATATCAATTTTGTAAAACTTCGTATTTCGGGGTGTCAGTTTCACAAACCTTTTATTTGTATTAAAGAAAAGATCGATTTTGGATTGAAAAATCTATAATTGAAAGAACATTTGTCGGCGTCGGGAGATCCTGCGGAGTTTTGGGGAACTGAATTCATTGGCATCTCGAAATCTCGAAATGGCCAATTTTGCGACATAGGGGGTATCATAAAAATAACGACGATATTTACGCGTTGCGCGATTACCGGTTACCAGTATCGACCCACGGTCGGTCGGTTTCGCGCGCCCACGTTTGGTCTTGCGAGCCTGACCTTATTCGGAAACCCTCTTCGAGAGTGGCGTTCCCGATTTACCACCTCCCGCCCGGTGGCAGAGGTGGGGCTGTAGGGCAGGTGAAATAGCATTCAACTTCTTCGGGGCGCCACCGCGACAGCCGTCTAGAGTACGAATGAGCTTAAAAGAAGGGTTCAAAGGGGGAGAAAAGAACCTTTTATAACTGTTTTTAACGTTCGTTCTCTTTGATTAGACATACCTTTGAGCCATGATACAAATATTTGCAGCGTTTACGCCACAATACGTCAGTATATTATTAGCGTATTCATACTTGTTTTTATTTATAGTTTTTTGTATCTGTTACTGTCCATTGTTATGTTTCAATAAAACTCTTTAAATTGAACACTTTTAGATATTGAAATACACTGTTACTCTTAATCTCAAAAATAATTCTATATTTTAGTTAATAAATAAGTATTGAGAAAAGCAAAATCTTATAAGTATTATTATATAATTAATCTAATTATCTAATTATTCTAATCTATAATTAATTCTTAATTGCATAGTAAATTAACTTGTATCTTTGCATGATTTGTCAAATGTACGCTTTATATTTCTTCTGAAACATTTGCATTATGAAAGCTACTTCCTCGAGGAACAAAGTCTTTAACTGTTCTTCAGTTGTTCTCTACCGTATTGTGGTCAAAACACAGCAACTTGTGCGAATCGCTCTTCGTAGATAGCAATTTCGTTGCTTCGCATTGTAGGACTTTGTACTGCGTTCGCGGAATCACGTATACCGGAAGTGAACGATCTGCTCAAGCCGAGGCCAGAATGGTGAACGTAGCCCGACGATCCGTAATAACGAAGCCAACTAAACTTTTCCGCACAAAATCTATTATTTGAAAAAAAATTTTTATTTAAATGAATGTACAATGCGTATTATTATCGTAATGATAATTACGATAATGACGTGTTACCATCATCGATAAGACCAAGAGTGAATCGCTGTACCCAACACACCGTGTCCTCCCACGCGATTGAATTAATTACATGTAAATCATTACCGCAATTACATCGATTTCTTGTTTTTTTTGTGTTTCCTGCAGCACTGGAAATACGTCAAGGTATGTATTACTTTTTTTTTTTTAGGACACAGGAGGACAATCTATCAATGCATCGTGACATTGAATTAGGAATCAGAATTTTTACGAGACATTACGTTGTTCAGTTTTAGAATAAGCGAATGACATTAATTGTTCTGGCTATGAGCGACAAATTTGAAATAATGAGGATTGTTACCGCAATAATAATAACGACGATGTGTCAGTCTTCATATGCGGTCTTCTTATCCGCAACGACTCGCGCATTTTTCTTAAAGGCTTTTCTTAACGCACGTATAAATTACGGACGTAGTTCGCAACGGTTGGGATAATTACTTTCATTAGCATCGTAAAAACATTCATCGTACCGTTACGTGTCCCATCTGTTATTCTTATTCTCCCGTGTCTCTAATGCCTCTATGACAGAATGGCGTTCATGCCGAAACGGCACGTCAGGAATTACGGAGTCGCGTCACGCGACAGAACAAGACATACCGGCAGTAATGTTCTCGCCCTGCCCTTTACCGCATATCCGACCCTTCACTCGTGACTTCAGAATGCGAGGGATTTCGACTGTCTTGCCGCACGAAATGACTAATCACACTCAATGTGATGAGACGTTCGCAATCAATCATGTTGTGCAAGGCAATTGAACACTAATTACGAAGCAGTCGAGAGCTAAATTTAAGCGTTAGAAGATATTCTATGTGCACAAAAATAGTAACTAAAATAGCTCTCTAAATATATCTTGCACATTCTTACTCTTTTTTTAAATAATTTTTTTTTACAACAAATGTAAATCTGTTGTATATGCGGATTTATTACGCGGGACGTAATTCCTGATAAATCTGGCAAAGTTCGGGAATGTAGTTTACTAGTTAAGATGAAAGAAGTTTGTGCGGAAATACAGTTATAGGACCTTAAACCTGCCGAAGTCAGTTGTTTGTTATTTTTAAGTAAGCGGAGTTTGCCAACAGTTGGCGAACGGTTATCCGTCATGGTTTGTTATTTTGCGGCTTAATAGGAAGACATACAGTTTGCACTAACGTAATTATTACAAATTATTATTAACGAATTAATTTAATGCAGGCAGGAAACTACTTTGCGAATTACTCGAAAAAATTTGTCTTAATGACGTTAATAAAATACGATAATAAGTACGAATAGTTTGATGTTATATATTATATGAATTTAAACTTATATATTATATAATCGTTGAATATTTATGTAAGTGATTTCGTAAAGTTTCTATGACGTTTTAAAATTCACAAATCTATGTTTGCATATTGAAGCAGATTTTTCTCTTTGGGATTTTAAATAATAAAGCCTTCGCTTTATCTATCATTTTTATAACGTATTTTTATTATGCACGCATTGCGACGTTCACGGTTGAATCGTGTCATTGTTTATAGATTTTTACGACATGTATGATATAATCGTCGACTTTTTTGATAAACGGATATATACTATCGCTATTAATCCTATTCACACGTGGTAGAAAGGAACGAGTGTCGCAATGTCGTAAAATGGAACGCGTCGAAATCATCTTTTAAGACGCGTAGACGCGACTTGTTGCAATTAGTCACGGTTACGAAAGGCGGATGGGAGGCGGATCACGCGCTGTTCTGTCAATCGCTTGACATTTACTCACCTGGCTGTGCAGGACACGCGACGCACGCAAGAGTGCATGCGTGTGCGACGCACGCGAGTGCACACGCTCGCGCGCAGGGGCGGATAATTCCTATTGTAAAAAATCAACACAATTCCATGTAAAAATTCTCACGCAATTTGATTATATTAACTGCGAAAGTATTCAAAAAATCCAAAGTATTTTTTAATTTTGTATCACGAGGATATTGTTAAATATTCAGTATGAAGAAATGACGAATTTAAATGGGGATTCTTTTTAATATCATACTCGATCACGCCAGCTGTTGGAAACCCCCAAAACTTATCTTCGAAAAAAATCATTATCCGCCCGTGCCCACGCGAGCTCTCTTTCTACTAATCCACGGTGACGGTTCTCATCGCTATCTTTTTCAGACTTACACGTGCCTACACGTGTGCGTCCTTGTGAACAACCAACCATGCTGTTCCCCCACCGTAAGTTCATAGCTCTCATTCGTTATCGGTCGCGACGTCATGCATGATTTATCATTTTGTTGACACTAGATGCTCAGCTTCCATAACGTTACGAATTCGAGGAATTATATAAAACGTGCGAAGAATGCGGTACATCGCGTCCATTTGTCGCCCGTTATCTCGCCAGGAGATCTTCCCCTTAACGAGTGTTCTTCCATGTTATTAACACGTCATTGTCTGACTAACACCTGCACGAGATGACGTATTCGCGGTGCATGCTCGAGTTGACCATTGGTCGACCGATATGGTAACGAATGCGCCGAGCTTAATGTGTGTTTTTAAAACCGGTCCGTGAATTAACATGCGTTTACTCGTGCGCGTAATCGGATTCGGATGTCGGGTTCGGGGAGTCGGGGAAACAACGATTTCAGACATCTCGGCGATTTTTGCATTTTACGTTCCCGTTTAATTACCGCCGCTCTCACTTTTTTGTACGTTCATGCCGTATATGCATCAGAATTTGTAGAAACCTTCGAGCGCGATCCGCGAATGTTGCATATATTTTTATTACGTCATGCGCAAACAAGCTGCCTGTAATTCTGCCGACGATCCTTGTGCACGTTTGACTCATATCCACGCTATTATATATCCTACGCTTTCGCTATTTACATTATGCGTACGTAACTCTCGACATTCCTGTGGGTTTTTTCATTTTCTATTCATGGTAAATCGCTTGAGTACATCGCCGATGGACTATACCCTTACGCATTACTTGTTCTCCTACTTGGTTCTCCATTTTTCTCCTACGTCAGTCGTTTTGATGTATTTTTATTTGCGGCGCCAGATGTGTACTCGGCTCGATGTGAAAAGCGGCAATTAACATGCCGCTTTTGGAATTTGTTGCAGGCGAGCAGACATGTCGGGGACCTGTTCGAGGATCTACGCGACGGCCACAATCTCATCTCCTTGCTGGAAGTGCTCTCCGGCGAGCATCTTGTGAGTACTTGCCCCTCGCGAAGCGATGCTCTCGAAGCGATCCTTTTAAATTTACACTCCGTTATTACGAAAGATATTAAAAAAAATTGTCCGACCAAAAAGTCATGTATTTTCTCATTAAAAGGTTAAATAAGTTAATTTACTCCCGAGTTTGATCGCGGATCTGTTTTTTGCGTGGTTCGTAAATTCGAGTTAGTCATTTGGTCGGGAATAAAGTCGAGACGTTGAGTTCTAGGGTTGAGTATCTACGACAATTGGATCAAGCAACGATAATTGTCCCCGACCTCAAACGTAATTAAACGATAAACCGATCGCGTTTTCCAGCCACGGGAGAGGGGCCGAATGCGCTTTCACATGCTGCAGAACGTGCAGATGGCCCTCGATTTTTTACGATACAAGAAGATCAAGCTGGTCAACATCCGGGCGGAGGACATCGTGGACGGCAACCCGAAGCTCACACTCGGCCTGATATGGACCATTATCTTGCACTTCCAGGTAAGTGGCACAGCCATTTTGCAAGAGACGTGACGATAAGCGCGATCCCCCTGAGTTAACGATCGCAGTAACGATGAACCCTAAACGAGCGGTGGTTCGCCTTTCGAATTGACCACGGAGACGTCACGGCGCCCCGCGCGTTTATGTCGAATTTGCCAGTGGCGTGCGAGTACCGCAGTGCCGTAAATTTATTATGCGTCGCGCAAGCATATGCTGCGTTTTACATTCAGTTTAGTGTTCACGGAGTCCCGGAAGCCGTGTACTCCTTTTCGTCTGCAGACCTTTCGGAGTCGATTTTTCCATAACGAAGATTGAATTACGAAATCATCATTGTCATGCACGTCACGTTCTTTCAGTTTTCCGTATTCTGTGTTTCGACAATTAAGTTTCGACAAATTTGAATTTTGTTGAAATCTACGTGAAATTGGACGGAGGGCGAGCTTCACATTTTGTCTAAGTTTAAACTTTAACTTTTGCCGATGATTAATTTCTGAACTTTTTAAAACATCAATTCCGAAGTTATTACTGCCTCGTTGAAATAATCGTCAGTTTCTTCTCCGCCAGCTTATTGTCTGATATTTAGTATTTATAGCACGGTTTGTATAATGCAAATGAAGCGGCTGCAATGTCAGCATGATGAAAACCGCCCTTCACAATTTGCTGTAATGTGTCCATCGGACTATACGATGCGTCAAACAGCCATGAAGCTCGATAGAAAGTGAAATACATGCGGAGCGTACGCTTTCTCATAATTTCAATATTGAAGCGAAAGATTGAGCCGTTTTTAAGCGGTTAATCTACAACTGAATAGCTGCAAATGTGTACATTTACATTAGATACATATCAGATTTTTTTATGAAGAAAAATATGTGAATTTCTTTAAAATGTTAAGTAATTCACTTTCTTTTTGAAATGCTCCGTATTATTGTCGCCGTTGTGATTTTAACACTTGCACAGCGATGGTCGCGAATGTTTGTTAGTCTTTGAAAATCGGCTGCACTGATACGTTGTCGCGACATGGCTGATGGCGTAATGTCGAAAGTATTTTGCATTTGTGTACTCATGCACGTACCGTTGGGCTAACGGAATATGTCGATTCTACTGGGCGCGGCAGTACTTTCGTCGTGTTGGAAACGGCTACTCGGTCACTTGCCGTGGAACGGAATACTCGGGAAGCGAGCAGGGGCGTCGAGCGGGAGCTTTTTCCCGAACGTTTTTGTCCCGGCTCGGTATTATTCCACGTCTCAATTCGAACGGAATGCCCACATTAGACGGGTAACGTCGAAAGTTGCATTTTAGAGCTGTCTCTTTCGGCGCGCGAGAGTGCGTTCTTCTAATTACGAGAGACACAAGGCAGAACGGCGCGACGGCGGCGGGCAATTCGTGGGCTTAGCCGTCGGTTTCGGGATTCTCCTTTTAGCTGTCGTCCCGACTGTCGGAGCGTCGCGCCGCCTCGTAATCGAGCCTTTCTTCCGCCCAATTTGCGCCGTCGCGTCGGGGACGCGCCGATGCCCACTACGGCGAGGTAAATCCTTCGTGAAGGCGTTTTACGCCGCGCGAACGCTACAAAACGTTCCTCGGTCCGTTGCACTTCGTATCTCAACGGCCAGTGGCCTGTGTCATAAAACTTGACAGGTTGACTATTAGAATGTCGATGAACTCGGATGATTTCCCGGTTCTAACGACGTGTTATTTATACGCGTCGAGCTTCCGCTTCGCAGCTTCTGGAAAAGTGTCTCTCTCGCCTCCTCTCGTCTCTTCTCACGGCGTAGAGAATCGTCGAATCCCGTCGATTCCGCAACGTAAGGTCGACGTTTAGGCGACGCGACGCGATTAGCATGCACGCTAATCAAGCATCGCGCATACCGGCGATAGGTCACATACCGCGATAGGCCGGTGCGTTGTGTCCCGCGCTATTTTTAGAGCCCATATGTCTCGATGTAACGTTGTGGTAGGTGCCGGTAACGAATGTACATATAGCTCGTACGGAATCACGTGCATTGCCAAAGAAAAGCGAAAGCGAGGACGGCCGCCGGCTCGCCTCGTGCGGAGACCGGTCGAGAGTTCCGCACGGCACGAAATCTACTCAATCTAAAAGGACAGAGACACTTTACGCACGTTATCATTTAGTATAAAGAGTGTAATTTATTAGTTCCATCGAAGTCTAGAAACCGTCGTCTTGCATTTCGAAAGTCTCGGATCTTTGCGCTCGATCTCGTATCTCGTTCCGCAATTCACTTACGCCCGTATTTATAGTCGCGTTTCTACTGAGGAAACTCAACTGAAACCAACCTTGAGATATAATATGGTTTAATAAAGACATCTTGAAAGTCAGTATTTGTTACATCATATTTGCAATTTATTAAATTGCGATTTAATCGAGGAATTCCGATGTAGATTTTTTTTGTCTCGACACAGTCTCAGCTTTGTTTTTCGCAGTTCAAATTGATTTCTTGAGAGAAATCTTATGTCCATAAATAATCGTTCTTATGGATAAATATGAATAAATAGTAGAAGATCCAAATAGTAGGAATCCAAATATAATTTTTAAAAACGCATTTATGGGTGCTATAAATTTTTTGTTCATTTTTAATTTTTTAATTAAAATACAAAAAATATTCGGCGTGATTTTATTATATAAAATTAAATTTTAATATTTTGAGATGATAACCATTCTGGCCTTGGTGTTCGTTACTGTATTTACGCAAGGTCGCGGCGTTATCATTTGTTTAGTGAGACTAGAGTCAGTAGGTAGTATCACGAATTACTTTGCGTGTTGCCCGCGATCTAATTTACTTAATAAAATGAAACATGCTAGTAAATATTAATTTATTTAATCTTGTAGTAGTAATAATAGTAGTATTCTTATATTCTTCAATAAGCCAGTTTCTAGTTTATAGCTTATTTATTTATATTTGATAACTTAACTGATAAGGTGGCTTTATCTGATTATTGAAAATATGCTCTTTGATATCTTTGTTGCAATACAATTTATCTTATTACAAGATCCGGTAATTCATCGTACGTGTATAATATTGTGGAGTATTTCACACAACACTTATAAAAAAGTTTTTTTATGATTCAAAGTCCTATTTCACGACCTACTTTTTAGAATCAGCTGAGCATTTTTAATTGTTAATCTCCTATCAAAATATAAGTATTAAATCGTCTCTGTCATGATATGAGAGAACGGCATGAAACTTTTCATTTTTAATATCTCGCCTTTAATATATGTTTTTTTATACAAAGTTTATGTAATAACTGTAAGTACGGGCTTTAGTTTGTCTATCGCTATTGACAGACACGCACAGCGTATGAAGATGTGGTGCGATTGACGTCGATTGTCCGTATCTCCTCGTGCGCGTGATATCGGCGAATCTCGAGACGCTCGCGCGACTCTCCGAACGCAGCTTCTTGTATTCACTCATGAATATTTCTTTTCATCGGACGCAAACACGTTGCGCTGCCGTGTCGCCCCATCGGGTATGCATTTATGCCGGCAAGAGAGAGAGAGAGAGAGAGAAAGATCATATGTTTCTTTTTGAGTAATCGCAAAAAGCCGAGCGAAGGCGCGAACCGAGTAACCAAGTTACGCGATAGTATAAAGACGGCTAGTGTTTGCGCCCCTCTGTGTGGCGCCTGCCAAGTCACAGCACAGGAAAAAGATTATACAGAAATTCCAGATGTAAATTTAAGTTATGAGAAACGATCATTTGCATCTGCGGTTCTTTATTTCTCCTTTTTTACTCGTGATCTTCAGTTTATCTCCATAATTTTCTCATTCTTCATAGTCGGTAAAATTGGAAGATATAGTAGTTAACGATTCGCTCGAAATTTTACAGTAATAGTCCGCTTTTCGCGAACCTTTTAAAATGTATATTAGCTCTTTGATAATCAACGGGTAAAAAGAATAGTAAAATGAAAATTTTGACATTCTACAATGCGAGAAAGAGATAAGAAAATTTTAGTTTGCATTGTAAACGGCGCCAGGCAAATAGAAATCTGCAGAACTAATTAAGTATAACGGGTCGAACGTATACTTAATATTAAGCATAAAATTACTGTAGTCGCCCAGTCTAATAGTGTATTTTCTTCTTTTCTTTTGCGCCGCAGAGCTGGCGACGCAAGGTAAGTCGACCGCTTTACACCCCTTAAATGACTTTCACCCCGAGCGGGGGGGTAAATGACGTTTGGGAACCAAGGTGATTATGCAAATGTAAAAAAATCTTATTACAATTGCAAAATTGCAGTTACATTATTTTCTTCTTTACCGACGATACACTTCTTTGCTGAGACGATTGCTTCGTTAAACACAGATGGCTCGTACAGGTAGTAACACAGGTAGTTAGAGTTCTTCAGTAAGAGTTTGGATATTTCGCTTAGACAATTTTTTTTATCGATCCGTCATCTGTTTTAGATTAACCATAAAGAAATTTGTATTTGATTTTTATTCTATTATTCTTTTAGGTTTATTAATAATAATATTTATATATAAATTATTATTGAATTAAATTCATTTTTGTATTAATACATTGCACAGATATTAAATTGATTTGAATATTTTTTAAAAGTGCTTGGTTTGTTTGAAAGCAGCAGGCGACTGAAAGTGTCCAAATTCTTATTTGAGGAATTTTAGTTACACCTGAGGAATCACAGCTTCCGCACGAATGGCTGGTTCGCACAGTCATTTGGGCTTAGCAAACCCACGGTCCCAAACGTACACACTCTTTTACACATCATCATATACAATCATTTTACACTCACATACACAGGATTTTATGAGCAATAGTATGACAAACATTTGAGGAAAATTGAAGGTTTACAATTATCTTAAGAACAATGAAGGGAATAAGAATGAAAATAATAAGAGTGAAAACAAGACTCATATATGGATTTGCTATAGATGAAGCAAAACGGCGAAAGTTCATTTTTTATTTATATATCCCTTAATTAAAAAAAAAAACGAATTGCAGCGAGTAAATTAATGAACGCTGAGTTTTCCACTTGGTTCCCACCTGAATGCCCACGCTCGATCATGACTACCTTGTTCATAAAGAATGAAAGAAAATTCACATTTACATACATCCAAAATATTTAGAAATTATTCAAGTATATGTTATATTTAAAAATTCATGCGTAATCTTCTGAATGAAATGTCTACTTCTTTAGAAGGATTTGTTCGCGAGGAAAGAAGATAAAATTTTCTTTCTTATTTAAACACGTCTCTAAGATATTCAAATTACTCAGTTATCTGTCGTATTTAAAAGTTTATGTGAGTTATTTAAATGTATCTTGTTTTATTTAAATATATTTCAAGTACACCTGAATAATTGATATATCGATTGAAATATTGAGTATTGGGACTGGGAGATATACTTGAATGGGAAATTGGGAAATTTAATTCTTGCGAAATATCTTCCATTGTGCAGTATTTCTTTCTTAAACAGAGCGGTAAATTTGTTTCCTGATAAAATCAACGCAACGTAACTGATGACTGGCATTAGTTGCAACGTTTCCTAATTAACGTTATGAAATATCCTTTCAACTTAAAAAAATCAAATATATATTATGATACTCACGGTTTCTCCCTGGCCACGTGCCAATGTCCCAGAATATTTTTATGAGGGACTAATGCCGAGCTAGAGTTTGTATCGTGAATATTAACGACTCGCCTTGCTAATTTTCACATGCTCGTCTACGCTGCGACCTCCGATCTGCGCAGCGACATGATCCGATGCAATATCGCTGTACGCAATATATGTATAATTATATTATGTGTAGCCGAGAGATTTTAATGAGAGAAACTCGATACATTTATAATTTACTTGCTGAGAAATACTGTAATTCTTACACAAGATCGCGCATGTGGAATCGTGTATATTGGCGCGATGTTTCGCGGCAAACTCGCGTAGGTGGAATCGGTAATAAAACGATCACTTTAAAAAACATCGAATCGCAATATTAAGCTCCGCAGGGTAGACTGGCAGTTGCAGTCGAAGGTCTTCGTTAATCGATCACACAAATTGTCGCCTCGAGGAATTTATAAAGCTATAAGACCGTCATAACTTTTCTTCTCCGTCAAACGTAATTTTATCATTAGATGTTATTTCCTTTTACTGCGTCTTGACAATCTCATTTTTTTATATTTTATTATATATGCACTTTATCTAATATTAAGATATAATTAATTATCCTTTATTTGAAAAAGTTAGAATAATAATTTACCTCTGATTTATATATAATAGATAATTAAACTTACAAAAAATGGAATATTGGAATAATCTTTTGTAGTTCTCGGCAAGACTGGAAAATTTTCATTGTCGGAATAAATTTTGATCGTCGCTTCGTTGCGCTCTTTAAACAGCTTACGGACGTCGTGTGATGACGCTATTACGAATGACATCACCTGCGCGAAACCATTGAGAGTCCGTAAGTACAGGTTTCGATGCGTGCTGGTTACAAGTTTTCACTCTCTTCGCGCGGCAGCGAAGGGAAAGGCTTCTCGTCGGGAACCGTTTTCACGAAACCGGCATTAGTCATGTGTCGGTACTTGAACTTTTTCCAACGATTGATCGTCCATGCTCGATTGACATGGTGTTTAATTGCATGCTGCTTAAACTCGACACCCTGACGCTGAGCGAAAGCTGGTATTCAATACGTAAAAGATAATATTAATTATATTATATATCTTTTTTTTAGCCAAGTATGTTCACGTACATACAATGGGTTTACTTAAATTCAAGTACCTTGTTTGCTTATTTATAAGTCTTTTCTATCATTACTGTCGGAGAGAAATTGCTCATTGTATTCGTTCGCTGTCACTTTCTTATTCCTTTACCATTGTACGGATGGAGACAGCCGTAAGTTCTGGTGCGCGATTTAATGGGCGCGTTACAGCGGCTGGATTGTATTCCGTCTTCGCACCAAAGGCAACGAATTAGCGTACCCACGACGGCGGAAGCCGCGACGGAGCACGAATCAAGTAGCCTCGGGTGCGATGACTTCATATCCGCCTGGTGATCTCGGCGTGCAGTTAGCTTAAGCTCAGCGCCACGGGCCGTACTGCAATTATAATATCTGCACTGCGATTTAATTAACGCAGTAGGTACGTCGCAGCCTGACGTGACTAAAGAGATAATTTCTCAAAAGTAATAATTGATAAATTATCAAAGAATTTCTATTTGATATTCGTTTGAAGTAGGATACTTCGTGTACTCTTAATAGAAGCCAATGTATAAAACGTCTGTCTTATTGCGGAGCGAAATTTAATAGATTGCAAGCGACATTTAATCACCGCTACCACAATCCTGAAAGTACATTTTCACTTTCCTCTCTTCTCTGCACACTATAAGCTCGCCCGTTTGCCCGCTTTCATTTTCTCTCGGGTGGTTTTTTCCGAGGACTCGTCAGCGGCCGTCGGCCCGTTTCTCCAAGTGCTGGCACGCGTATGAATTTGCAATGAAGGCACGATTGTGCGCCATATCGGCCGGAATCATTCGTGCACTTCACCGTCTGAGAATTCTTACCGTCGCTTCCGCATTTGTTTTCAATCGTCCTGATTGAATTGTCAAATGCCTAATATTAGCCAAATGTTTAAAGGTCTAACTTTTAGTGTAGACTTTTACGATCTATATTATTATAGCAATTTGTGTCAATATCGTGGGTCGACGGATACGAACCACAGGAGGCAGGAGGACAAGAAAAGAATGAAAAGTCCACACAAGTGGGTCGCTTTTTCTTTCCCGTCGTTTGTACCCGTCGTCCAAATTATTTTATGGCATTCTGTAGAGTATAATGATATGCGATTTCTCCTAAAAATGACAAGATCGTCAGCGATCGATTTAGATGATAGAATCTCGCAAACATCATTTAACGAGGAAGCAAATTATCATGGAAGTCGGGTTTTTTTATCGGCGATTACGACATCGATTTTCCATCATCCTATTATCTCGATCGCCCTCGAGCAGCATAAAAGGCTCGCGCTACCGCGTAATTATCTCATTCGGATCGACGTTTCCACGTTTGGTCCACGCGAATCGATAGCGTATCGATTCTCGCTTTACGATCTGCGTTGCGTGACATTTCAATTCGCAAACAGCTTATTAACATGAAGACCTCGCACGTAACATTCCTAAATATTTATAATCGATGCTGCACTCGGAATGCATGGTCCAAACCGGACCCACGCTATTTTACAAACGAGGAGATTGTTCGTTAGAAGTCCTACGTACCATTAATGCGGATGCAAATGATCTCATACATTTTATAAGAGCAAATTCCATTTCCGCGCTCTCGTATCTCTATACTAGAATAACTACACTTGTTTTATAAAAAAAATTAATTCTATGTTTTAGTTTTCTGGAATTTCTTCCTGAAAGCATACTGCATTCGGAAACATAATCCAGTGTATTTTTATTTTGAAATACTAAAACTTGTGTTTTTATCAATTTAGAACAAGAAGAGTTATATATAGAGTTACAGATTACATTATCTCTGTAAATTACATCATATCTCTTTTAATTCATAGTTATCGCAATTCATCTTTCTATATTCTATATGCGTACAGTATTCGATCTCGCGAATGCTCTTGTTTCTCACGAATCTCGTTTCTCACGTGTTCCCTTATCATTGTCATCGCGGCGCTTATCATGGCGGCGCTTATCAGTTTCGCCCGAAACTGAAACGCGAGCCGCCGAGGAGGGTGACGTCACCGAAAATCCTGCGATTGCTCCGTTTCCATTTTAGGTCTGTCCGAGAAATCTCGGTCTTTACCAAGGTCGCATGCTCCATCGCGGCACGACCTTGATATCGGGATAACCATAACGCCAACCGCTCACGCGCGGTAAATTATGCGCGGTACCGTTCGAGACCCTGACGAGCGGAATGTCGTGGGACGCGCTAAGATATGGGCACGCATTATATATGTGTATTCTCGCGCGCCGGCGGAACGCAAAATCTCTGGAAAAGGAAAAGGAGGAAGGACGCGCGGCGACGGTGACGTTCCGGAGAAGGAGGAAGAAGCCTCTCCGCCGGGGTCCCCGCCGATCGTAATACCGAGCCGGGGCCCCACCGGCGCGCGCGAAGTCGATCGTTCCAAGGACGCATGCGCGATCGATCTCGATCGCAAAGTACAGTGGAGCGCATCAGCGATCCACTCTCTGTGTACCCTTCTCTTCGCTGCTTTGAGGAAACACGATGGGAGGGGAACACAATGGCACATTGACGAGCCTTCTGCGAGGCTGTTGGAAACGACTGGATGGAAAAGAATAAAGAAATTAAATAAATGTCGAAAAAAATTTTTCCAATCGGGTCGGTTTAGTATGAAAATCTAAAAAGGGAACGTAGATCCAGTTGTTTTAATTAACGAAAAGAGAAGGAAGGGAGATCGTGGACGCGTGATTAAAACATCGCACCGTACATAGCGGCGCGTCGCGACGAGGCGCGGCGAAGCGCGAGGTAAACGCCAGGTGGGTGGCTGACGGTAGAAGGGAGAACAGAAGTGCGAGAGGGGGCAACGTCTCTCACCTGTGCGCATTTCGTTGGCCTACTCTCGCCACGACGGCCGGATGCTACGCGGCGATCGTCCGGCGATCGTGTCGCGCATAGTTGCTCGTCCGCCGTCAGTTAAAATCAACATTCTCGATCGTCGTCACCTTTATCCTCATTAGTGCTCGCGATTGCGCGGTGCGCGCTCGACCGGTCGTCAGTTCGCGAGACGAGAAAGATCCAGGAAACCGTCGTCGTCGTCCGTCAATCGTCGCGATGGTGACCACGACGTCGTCGAGTGCGTGTTGACCGAGCTGTCATAACATTCGTCCGCACGCCGCTGGCGGCGAATGTATAATTCGTCGCAAATGCATCCAACAGCTCGCCGTGCTCTGCCCCGTCTCTAACCGGCGCGGTTCCGCTTTGCGGCGACCGGCGTCTGGCTCTGGTTAACGTGCCGGCGTGAACGAGCTACAGTTAGCGACGATGTTTCACTTTGCCGGGATCACCGGCGGAGGCACCATTAGAGGCCAGTGGCCGCGGATCGATTTTCGCGACCTGTCGAGTGTCAGCTCTGGACAGATGGATCCAGATGGTCTGGCGACCTTAATAAAGAGTACAGCGTGTAAAAGCACGTCGAGGCCAATTGTAGCTCGAGCCGCCTTCCGGTCCGCCAGGCAGACGACCGTATCGCCGATCTTTTCTCGATTCCAAAACGACGCGAAATGTATCAACCTTTATTCTCGTTTATTTATTTACGTTAAATTAACGGCTGTTCGAGCCCTTCATCTCATGTCGATACATTGAAAGTTGAAAGTCTCGTGGTTACATTGGATAAACAAGCTCGGAAATCACATGATCGTACTTGACATTAAATATACAGTGAAAATATACGAGCCCATGATTTTCGTTATTATCATTTTAAATATTGTTACACGATGTTTACATTGAACGCAAATTGCCGCGCTGGGCAAATACGAGCAGTCAGGCGGTTTCATCTGGTTAAACGTGCGCCGCGAACGCGAATCGGCGTACGCAAGTATCGTCGTAGTATTCTCGAGAAAAATACGAGCAGAGCGAGCTGTTTGGTGCACGCACGGCGACACGGTGTGTTTGTCACGTATGTAAATGAACGAAACGTTGCAGCTCGCGAGCGAGTCACGGTTTAGACGTCCGTTAGTGATCCCCGAGGGGAGAAGAAGGATAAGGCGATACGCACGTGTGCCTCGTGACCTGCGAAAATGTCGATCTATCGGTTCAGCAAGGGGGGCAGGCTGTTCGTGCAAGGCACGAGGGAGGACGACGATCGTGATGGCGTTTCACCTAGCCCAACGGGATCGCGGTCCGCCGACGATCTGCGGGCTGTGCACACGAAACGTCGATTGTCGACCGAGGTCTTAGGTAGTAAATCAGAAATCGTGGAGATAGGAAGGAAAGGATTCGCTCTGACGATCACGCTGCCGGAGAGCGCCCTCGGGTCACTAGGGGAGAGAGAGTGGTCCGCTTGACGGTTGACGGTTGCACGAAGTGGAAATTGACACGTTGACTGGCGAGGAATCACGATGATTTTGCGAGTACTAATTACCAATTAACTGAAAACCAGTCTCTCCGCGAGGGAGATTACAATCTGCAGTTAATTGGTCTTTACGGAGACAATGAGAAATTGCGAAACGTGTCTCCCACGTCTCTCCATGTAACTGCGGCTTGCTTCTCTCGGAGATAAGAAAATAAACAGTCTTATGTAATGGAATATGTAGCACATGGCCTAAGATAAAATACGCGGTGTAATTATTCGCCGTCGATTTTGAACTGCATTAGTTAACCGGTATCGCTCTGGCAGCGCCGATAGCAGCTTAAACGCGACGTGCAGCGGTCTCTAAGCGTTTCTCCGGCGCCGGTTGTCCTTTCTTAGCGAGGTATAATAAACTGTTATGTCATCGTGACTTAAAGAGACTCTACCACCTCATTCGAACTAAATTCAATTGCAATTTGCCGTATTCTGCGAAGTTAAATGGCTGATGTTTCCTTGTTAGTAGCTAACACAATGTTGCTTCTTGCTATGATCATAGAGAAAACGGCGATTAGACGTAAACGTTTGCCGCGATAGCACTATTTACAAACTTGTGCATCGTCAGACGAATCCTTTTCCAAGTACGATCGCACGGGATCGTTGCTCGCGTCAACGTTTCCCTTTTCGATCGATATTCTGTATCGCTCGGTCGCGCTGCTCAGGTTCGTCGATCGAGTCGACGAAAACGTCGAGACGCGGTGAGAACGGCACGAAGCGCATCGTCACTCGCATCGTCCGCAAGACGACGACTTTGACGCGCGGCGAAGAGCGTAGCGTCGCCGAGGACCTGACGAAACGCGCCCACTCTAAGTACCTGCAGGATGCTAGCTCGACGACCGTAATGCGACATGTTCCAACGAAAGCGAAAACTGTGCGGGTAAGCGATTCTGCGTGAAAAATTGCCGGAGAATCTCCTCGCATATATATATTATCTCTTCATATTATTTTTCATAACATAAATTAATGCGTAAAATCTTGAGATATATCCTAATATAAAATATCAATTTATATTCTTTGGAAATATTTAAACTTTCAAAATTTAAACGTCAAAGTTTGTGTATTTTACTGAACATCAGACTTGTAAAGACCTCGACTGGAGGAGTTAAGTTATGCTAAGGCATCTCGAATTTTTACGAAAAATTGATATTACATTTGTTTGCCCACAATTTGTCCATATTTATTTATAAATTATCATTTTATGGTGAAATGGACAATCGGAATTTATAATAAAAAAAAATGCATTTAGGAACGATAAAGTTTGTTCAGTTCTTTTATTTTTAATTTTTTTGCAAGATGAACAAAATGATCATTTCTGAACAAATGTGAACAAATTGTGGACAATCAAATGTCATATCAATTTTGTAAAAATTCGCATTTCGGGATGTCAACTCCAACTTTAAAGTGCTGGCACATTGAAGATATCGCTAACAAATCGATCATATCATCGAAGAATACCTTCAAAGATTGGCATATCTGGCGTATGCGTTCATACGCTGAAAATAAACCAAATATAGTGATGAACGTTTCAAGCGAGAGAGACATTTGCATTGAAACTCATCGTGGAAATGTTCGACTTAAACGCTCATTCGAAGAAGCTCTTTCTCTCTCTCTTTCTCTACCGTCACAACGGATGCATCACCTTAATTAGGATTAGAGCGGATACTTTACGCTCGTTTCGTTCTCGCAGTCTCGTAGCTCTATTACCGTTCCATTTAATCCGCTATTTCGCCCCTGCAATTAACCCGCGAAGGAGACAGTATTTTTCTTGTAACCTGTCCGAGCTGTGGCCGGGGACGGTTACCTTGTCATGTTGGCCAGTTGGCCACGAAGAATGAAACTCGGCGAAAAAGCGGTTTCTACTTATTTGTCGATACCGCTTTCGATGTTACTCAATTGTGACGGACGAGATTTGCCAAATGCTCTCAAGACTGGTGGAGCCATGTCGTATTGCCGACAATGCTCGTTGAATGTGTGTTCAACTTCGGTACTTCGCCCACTGTCCGATGAATCAAATCGCGCGACGATCAAACGATTTATACTGGCGCATCCCTGCAACCTGTTGCTTCGAATTGCGTAGGTGTAGGGAAACAGATGGCACAGGATGGCCCATATAGAAGCGCATATTTCGCACGCGAGCGCAAGAAAACGGCGCGATGACCCAAGCACTAACGTCGGCTTTTATCAATGCCAATGGCAACGATCTCAAATGGTCGCGATCTCGATTTGAGCGTCGGTGCCAATGTCAAGTCTATTGCCGGTGGCATAATTTGTCTCTATTATTTCATTACTTGAGCGAGTTTGGTAGCCAGCCAGGCAGTGAAGTGCTTTCATCGTTGAACATCTAGGAGAGATCAAGTGTGAAGTATTTTAAAAATACCGCGAATCTGTGTGACTTGCTCTTAATCACTGAACTTGAAATATCTTCAAATTAAAAAAGAAATACAAATAAGATATGAAAGAGGCGTGGCTAAAAATAAAGAAAAAAAATGCTTATCGGAAATTATTACGTTACATTAAATATTGAAACGGAAAAGATTTCTAGTGCTATTATTAAAACAGCGCATCTCCTCCTGAATGATTTTATTCATAGCCGAGGAGAGCGCTTGCATCTATAGACAATTTTATCAGACATCGTATTTTATGTTAAAATGTAAGCAAACCGACTTTGCTGGTTCAGTGAACTTGACGTGAACGTAATAAATATGTTAGGTAACAAAGCATGCAATTCCCGATAATCTGAGTATATGTAAGCCGGAAAATACAGGAAGATCTTTACTGGCGCGATATAGCATGTATCTATACGAGATAAGATAACCCGTTCAGCTGTGACGTGAGAACTCGATTTGTTATCCTAATATAAAAAAAGAAGACATATTTATGTGACATAACTATTTTTAGAATTATCCTGTCAACGTCGACATGAAACTAAAATAAATCAATATTACGACGATGCTGAAATAAAAAAAAAAATTTTTTTAAATGTATGAGTAAGAAAAATTAAAATGTAATAAATGATACTAAAATCGATAGATGCCGTGACCAATGTTCTCCCCGTGCCGGTTCGCTAAGCAAAATGTCAATAGTTCTTGAAAGGTTGCAGCTTTCAGTTTCCATTAACGTTCAACCAAGAAAATAGAACTATGGAAGGTTGCAAATATGCATTACGTAACATGAATAATTTTATGCTTGATCATTTTGAATGAAACCGGTACATGTAGTTTTCGAATGTAACTATAAATGTTCCTCGAGTGTTACTAATTAAAGATTTAGAGACTGCTATTCTTCAAGAACTTCCACGTTATGAAGTAATTATCTTCGCTATTTGTTGCAACAGCGGCATCCGAAACGTCGTGAAATGATACATCGAAGGGCGAACCAATATCTATTTCCATGCCGCATATTTTTCGGAAAATTTTATTGCATATTTTATTCTGACAATTTTATCTCATGTTTCTTTCCGTTTCTTTTCTAGATATCAGATATAGTGGTTGGTCAAGAACCAAATGTGACGGCACGTGAAGCACTCTTGAGATGGGCCCGACGATCGACGGCCCGATATCCCGGAGTACGAGTGACCGATTTCACCTGTTCCTGGAGGGACGGTCTCGCTTTCAGCGCTCTGCTTCACAGGAACCGACCAGATCTGGTCGACTGGAGATCCGCGCGCTCAAGCCAGCCGCGAGAACGGCTCGATAGGGTCTTCTTCGTCGCCGAGCGCGAATACGGTGTTACGAGACTTCTCGATCCAGAAGGTAACGACTGATTATTCGATCAAGCGTGCCGCAACGGAAAACCCTAATGGTCTCTAAAACTTGAAAACGTTGCTCCGATCGTAATTTGTGCATCCTTTCTCTGTAAATTCGAAGCAGAAAAATATCGAGATGCGTTCGTGTCATAAATTTTTTTTTATCGTCGCATTATCTTGGGCCGCTCTTGTGGTTTCATCTTACAAAGACGCCTTTCACGGATGTAGCCCTACCTGTGTTTCTCTCATTTATGTATGCCCTGTGCGTGAAATACAGTTCCCGTGGGTTCTAGCATGCGCGTTCTTTCTGGTCACGGTTACCTGACCAGAATCACTTCCGGTCTCGGTTCGTGCACCGTAACGTCGCGCCATCGGTAGTCGTCGTAATTATGCTTTCTATATATGCGTCTTGCAGGTATCTGACATTGATATCAGGTTGCAAGGAAAAGCGAAACGTATCTGCGGATAACGTATCTAGTATTCGATACGACTTGAGATAAATTTTACCGGACTTTTTCAGAAATAACATCTAGGTTTTTCATTTTTCAAGTATCGTTAGTTTATTAGTGTTGACAAAATTACTCTCGTTTTTTCAAATATTATTAAAGATGGTGAATCTAATAATTTAATTACAATTTTAAGAAGTTAGTTAGAAATAATTTATTATATTCACATACTTATTCGCATGACTTATGCAAAAATTCTTGTGTATCCTGTGTAGATGTTGATACCCCCGAACCAGACGAGAAATCCTTGATTACGTATATCTCTTCGCTTTACGATGTATTCCCGGAGCCGCCGGCCATTCACCCATTGTACGACGCTGAGGCGCAAAGACGGTCCGCGGAATATCGCGAACTTGCGAGTTCGCTTCACTTGTGGATCCGCGAGAAGATGGCACTCATGCAGGAGCGTTCCTTCCCGCCAACCCTGATCGAAATGAAGAAACTAGCGGCGGACAGTACGAAATTCAAGAACGAGGAGGTCCCGCCACGATACAGGGACAAACAGAGATTGACATACATTTTCCGAGACCTGCAGAAATATTTCGAAGCGGTGGGCGAAGTGGACATGGAGCCAGAATTACATATTGATGTCATCGAGAAAAATTGGAATCGCTTGATAATGCTGCATCAGGAGCGCGAGCAGGCTATTATAGACGAAATTAAACGGTAAGTTCAATTAGCTTATTAAATAAATTTGAAAGTGCACCCTCAAGTGCGAATTCTTGCAAAATTCATATATAATTTTACTTAAAAATGCTATGTATATAATACGTATATGTGCATATGTGTGATACAATGTATTTTGCATATTACAGACTCGAGCGACTGCAACGACTCGCCGAGAAAGTACATCGCGAGATGAAAACGACTGACAACAGACTGGAGGAGCTCGAGAGACGTGTGGAGGATGAAGCACGCAGACTTGATCGTCTTCATCCTTTAGAAGCGAAACACGCAGTTGACCTGCTGGAACAAGACATACGCAGCACCGAAACTCAAATACAGAATATATTTACTGATGTGCACACTCTTACGGAAGGTCGATACAGTCAGGCGCCCGAGCTTCACAAGAGGTAAAATATTTATTTTTATCCTCTGAATTATGATGAACTAAAAATTCACGCTCCGGAATATCGATATGCAATTAAGAATTATTGCGTGTAACATGCATGCCTGCTCCGTTCTCGTATGCATAATTACATTGTTTCTACTCTCATAATCTTTGCTAATGAGCGAAGTATTAGCGCGCTTTCCATCGCCACAACGGCAGCTTTCGAAAATCAAGTTATGCACGTATCGTGTTTAGCGACTTTCCAAACATCTCGGAATATGTTTGAGCGTCTTGCTAAACCCGATAAGATTTCCTTTATTCAAGTTTAGCACATGTCTTGAAATAATTAATATCTATGACGTATTAATACTAACGTACATTAGTATTAACGTATAAACAACACGACTTTAATATGAAATATAATAAGAATTAATATGACAATTATTGACAAAACGCGTATGTCTATTTGCGTTTCAGAGTACAGAAATTGCATCAAAGATGGGTTGTACTGCGATCTCTCCTACACAGGCGTCTGGTACAACCGCTATCTGCGGTTTCCTTCCCCGTGGAGGAGCGCGTTGTCACGAAACACCGCACCACCGTCCATGAAACACGATTGGTTGATACCAATCCACACTTCCGCGCATTGCATGATTGCATAGATTGGTGTAAGAGCAAATTGAAGCATCTACAAGAAGCGGATTACGGATCGGACTTGCCCAGCGTGCAAAATGAATTGGATGTACATCACCGAGAGCACAAGAACATCGATCAGTTCCAGGCCAAGGTCGACAAGTGCGTGCAAGCGAAGAACAATTTCCACGGCGAGGAACTCACATTGTACAGCCAGCACCTTAGTACTCTGCAGAAGCTCTACGCCGAGCTTCTTGCCGTATCGAATAAGAGACTTTCCGATTTGGACACCCTGCATGATTTCATACAATCGGCTACTGGTGAATTGGTTTGGTTGAACGCCAAAGAAGAAACAGAAGTCACGCGCGATTGGAGCGACAAGAACCTCAATGTGCAGAGCATCGAACAATATTACGAGGTTAGTCATTATTCAGCGACTTTTTTTTTTAAGAGTAGAAGTGATGAAAGTCCACTCTTGCGATTTGTAAGACCTACATATAAACTGATGTACACTCAGACCTATCTATGATATGTAACATATTGCTCTTGTTTAATTGAATTAACTGGAAATTTTTTCTTTTTTGTAAAGCAAACGTATGGATCTGGTGTAGAGGTAAAATATGCAATAAAAATGCTCATACTTTTTATTTTGACTTAATGTTTAATTTTGTTAGATATTATTTTTTATTTCTATTTATAATTACAATTTACGTATTCAGATCAGATTTAGATCTCAATTTTTAATATAAATTTTAATATTCAATATTCTATATAAATAACATATTTTATTATTTATTTGCAGTCTTTGATGAGCGATTTAGAGAAACGCGAGATACAATTTTCGGCAGTGCAAGATCGCGGTGAGGCGCTGGTCCTTCAGCATCATCCTGCGGCGAAAACAATCGAAGCTTACATGTCCGCGATGCAAACTCAATGGGCTTGGTTGCTACAACTCACCCTTTGCCTCGAGGTGCATCTAAGACATGCGGCGCAAAATCAGCAATTCTTCAAAGATATTCAACAGTCCGAACAGTGGATCTCCAAACGGGACGAAACGCTGAATACTGTTTACTCTCAATCCGATTTCTCATTGGACGAGGGAGAGCGGCTTCTGAAGGGCATGCAAGAATTGCGCGAGGAGCTTAATAATTATGGCGATCACGTACAGCGACTCGTGGAGAGAGCAAAGGATATTGTGCCCATGAAGCAACGCAAACAGCCCGTCATGCGACCGTTACAGGTCACTTGCATCTGTACCTACAAGCAAGTCAATGTAAGTATTTCTTAATTAGGGAAGTGAAATATACACTACAATTAAATATACATATTTCTTATCTGTATAATCTTTGTAGATGTCTATCGAAAAAGGAGAACAATGTACGTTGTACGATAATTCTGGCAGAGTTAAATGGCGCGTCAAGAACACGCAGGGAGTGGAATCTCCTGTGCCAGGTGTCTGTTTCGCGCTGCAACCTCCTGATAAGGAAGCGTTGGATGCTGCAGAAAGATTGAGACGACAATATGATAGAAGTGTGGCTCTTTGGCAACGAAAACAATTGAGATTAAGACAAAATATGATATTCGCGACTATCAAGGTGGTCAAGGGTTGGGACCTGCCGCAATTCTTGGCGATGGGGCAAGATCAACGTACTGCTATTAGGAAAGCGCTGAATGAAGATGCGGATAAGTTGCTATCCGAGGGAGATCCGGCGGATCCGCAACTCAGGAGATTGAAACGAGAAATGGCGGACGTCAATCGACTGTTTGATGATTTCGAAAAGCGCGCTAGAGCCGAGGAGGAATCAAAGAATGCTGGACGTATTTTCAACGATCAAGCGTCTACGCTTCAGCAGGCACTCGACGAGGCCGAGCGAGTACTGAATGCACGTATAGCCGCGCCCTTACCTCGAGACCTCGACAGCTTGGAACATCTAGTGTTGCAGCACAAAGATTTCGAACAAGGTCTGCAACGCTTGGCGCCGGATGTGGAACAAATGCAGCAGACGTTCCGTGGAATCACCCTGAAGACCCCGGCGATGAGGAATAAACTCGATAACATCACTACCAAATGGACTTACTTATGGAATCTGAGTAGCTTATACGTTGAACGCTTGAAGTGTGTCGAAATTGTGCTGTCTAGCCTTGAAGAAAATACGGCAGCCATCTCGGAATTTGAGATCAAGTTAGCCTCCTTCGGCGAGTTACCATCGGATGTGAAGGGTTTGCAATGCGTGTTGGAGGATCTGATGGTGCTCCAGAACGCGATCGCGCAGCAGCAAGTGTCGGTGGATCAACTAAACGAGGACGCGCATAACGCCAGGCGTCTTGTTGAGAAATCGAGACCGAATCATCGTGGTCCGCACGGTGACATGGATAGATTGGACGCTGAGGTCAACAAACTGAACGCGCGATGGACGAACGTTTGCGGACAGTTAGTCGACAGATTACGCAGCGCCGAAACGGCCTACGGATTGGCACAACAATATCAGAACTCGTATCAAAACGAGGTGGACTTTGTCGATGAATCCTATGGAAAATTAGAAATGGAAAACACAAAGGTAACGTGAACGATTTCAACACATCTTTGGTTATTCTCTTATGCGTTATCAATGAGATCGTTAAAATTACGAATTTTTATGGATTAGAACCTGTTGAGCAAAGTGTTGGATCGCACACCGGCAATCGAGGCGGTTAATCTCACGGGCGGCAGACTGATCCGCGAAGGGAAGGTGAGGACATGTGGATCGTAATGTATTGTTATTCGGTGCTAGTAAGCCTTATAGGTAGCCTTAGCTTACGGTGTGAATGCTTGCATGAATGGAGTTCTGCGTGTGTCTTACATACATACAGGTCTCATCACAGTCCATTGTACGCGCCACGAGATTTTCAGAAATTATGCGCGCGACGGATCCTTTCCGTTTAGCGTCTCGTTGGAGCGGCCATTTTTTCTGGAGTATCGAGCGAGCAGTCACAAGACGCATCGAGACGCGTTGAGCATCTGCTGTATATAAACATGAACGTTCCTTTACAGTCGAATTTCTGCTGCTGTCTTTTTCCACCGGCTTCTCGGCGATGTCACGTCAATTTTATAGCGGTAAAATTCTCTATTTGCGTCCGGGCCCCGTGCCATTAAACGGCACAAACCATCTTAACTGCTATTCATTAAGTAAATATACTCACTTATGTAACGTAGCGGAGACGATACGATCTACAGGCAGCGCGCATTTGTAATATCACTGGCATTTCTCTCCTTTTTAACTTTAACGTTAGAACCTCGTTAACATAGTTACATCAGAAGCACGATTGAATGAGCTGCACGACCTCGTCTTTAGCGGCGATTTAGTGCTGATTTTTGTAAATTCTAGATATCGCATATCGCTTTAGGCGCTTAATTAAATAATACGATTGATATTTATCCGAACCGCTGGAATCGCAGATAACCCAGTGAGGTATAGCATGCGCAGCAGCGAGGTGGAGCCTGACCATAATTAATAATAATAATAGGAAAATTCGCGGAGGTACATAATAAGTACTCATGATTACATTTTGACACGAATTAGGCATATCTCTGCTCTTTACCAATATTAATTGCAGCGCGACTTTATTAATCGCTGCTTGTACTTAGCGCGACTACGAGGTAGCCTCAAAATTATTTTAAACGCGTTTAGATTAACGTACCCATGGGAGTAACCGGCACCTACCATTAACGCACATGTTTACGTACGGAAGTACCACATTGGGTTGTCAAAAGATGAGAAAAATCGCAAGCCGTGCGGTAACACCGCGCGCGCGCGGCGGTTTCAACGTCTCTCGCTGTCGCTTTCGGAATCGCTAACGGTAATTGCCGCACACACACACCGATCTAATTACACTAACCATAACGGACTAACCGGAAACCCCTAGATTTACGGACAAAGGCTCCGAGCATTCAAAGAACAATTGGAAGATATCTGCCCGTCGTTGGACGCATCGGTGAAGAGGCCGCGGAGAGATTCCGTTATTACGGTCGATAATGTTGCGCGTGATCTAGATACTCTGAACCGAAGATACACGACCCTCGTGAACTTGCTTGAGGAACGAGTCAGGCAGCAGGCATTACTACATCCTGAGGACACTTCCCTGCAGGTGAGTTTTACATTTTCTTTTGTCTGCGATCTCGCGGAAACGTCTGTGAAAGTAGACTTATATTTCTCCGGCAGAGTCTTGTGAGATTCTTCAGTAAAAGAAAGCGAAAAGTAACATTTCTTTAACACGTTCGATATTTTTTCTAGAGAAATTATTATTACTGTAAATAGAATAAATCGTGCGTTGGAGTTGTTGTCCTCCAAGAAGATCAACATCCGGCACGCGGAATTTTTCCATCGCCGTTATTGAGCAATCGAGACAGCTTGAAGGGCCGTAGGCGAAGTGGGCTACCGGATATTTTAGATTGGATTTAACCTTCGCCACGTGTGCCGTGTCGAAACATGAATTAATACCTAAGCGCGGCAAGGTCTGCAATTTGCATTGCTGATGGGCGAATATCGAGAATCCGCGAGGCTATCAGAATCTCGATCGTAATACTTCGACATTCGATTCACCGCGCGATAACGAATTAGAACTGTTTCTAATCACGCGAAGGTGATTTATTACGTCAAAGTCGTTCGGTATGCGAATCTCGCGTCGATCCTCGCGATGGGAATATTGATTTTCGAAGATTAACGAAATAACAACTATTAATTTTGAATGACGAATCTTTTTCGCATATTACACATACATGGAAAAAAAAAACGCTTTTTAAGTAAAATTTTTACACAAGACAAATACAAGAAATAAATAAAAATGAAAAGGCGTTCTCGGATATCAACTTATTGTGCTCCTCGAAGGTAGTGCTTGCGACAATCAGTCTATGCTCGGCCGAAAGGCACGCGTGGGCTTTTTCGACGCGAAACGAGGGAGGCGTATCTTCTGGGAAACGACTCGCGATCGAGATTCCTCGGTCCGCGTGCAGTGACATAAGCTGAAATTAATGAGCGGCGATGAACGAGCGCTCTCATGAAGCACTCTCGAGAATCCGCGTATGTGCCCACATCTCCCGCAGGTATAATTATATTCCGAATGACGACGACGTCAGAAATAGCGACTATTTTTCTCGGTACGACTATTTTACGCGTCTCGCCGGCTATCACGTGTGCGCCGGAAGGATACGCTTTTTTTTGTTCTTTTTTCTAATTGTGACCGGTTCGCCATCATCGTGATCGCGCGATGCGTGATCAAGATCGCGCGCGGCGTCACGTTTGTCACGCCGATACCTTGGGGTTTATTCCGGTCGTGATCGAGCGGAACAGCCGTTTTGACACGCGACCGACTTTCACTTAACGATTAACGGCGGCTTTTCATCTTTCCCGCCGGCCGTGCCGGTCTCGTGTGCCGGCGGGATCGATAAGAGTCGCACGATGTGCCGGCGCGAGGACGGAACGAAAAAGCAGTGGCGCGTTTACACCTGTTGAGGCCCCCCAGCGTGTGTCGGGCAATTACAATTAGCTCGAGCTAAAGAATGAGAACGAGTGTGCCCTTGTTAAACTGTGCACGTTTACCTTAATTGCATACATTTGAATTAATTTCACCGCAGTTTTCTTAGAAAACGCAGCTCGCTAATGCGGCTGGAATTTTCTCGCCGTTTTGTTTTGCCAAACGTTTTGCTCTATTAATTAAAAGCATCAGTTTGAATTGTCGAATGAAGAAATCAGTGTTACGCGCGGCGTGTTTTAAAAATAAATTTCGAATTCCTGTCGCGACACGAGCATCCGTCAACATTAATCGAGAGACAAGACCGCCGGTCTTCGGTAATGTCCTTAATTCTTAACGCCATCATTCACCGTCGCGATGTGAGCTTCGCAATGTATTTACGATCCCGAAGAGCACCCGCGTGTGACTAGGAATATTAAACGAGCTACGACCGACTCAGTTAGCAATTGCCGAAAAATGCGAAGTACGTTTGTCCTCGAGAGTGAGATGAATGTGCGCGGCAGATTACGTAATCGAAATTAATGACGGTTGAATCGAGGTCGATTTTTTTATGCGAAGAGTCTCGGGGTCCTAGAATCAACCTGAACGAACTGCCAATTGAGCACCCACGCTTAAACGCGCCACTGGACTGGCGGTGCGTCGGCGCCGCCACTCGCGTCTCCTCCGAGGGCCGCCGGCATCATCGGAGGAGAGAGAGACGAGCCGCCGCAGTGAAGATCTGTCGGTTGCGCGGCTGACCGTCCGCTCGTCGAGCATGCTTGCCGGTCGTGCGAGCGATTAGTAAACGTCATTGTCGTCGTTGTGAGCGCTATCGCGATAAAACCGCGAGAGCGATTTCGCTCTGACGTGCCCCGATGAGCGATCACGATGATCGTGCGAAAGGTACGGAAGAATGGTGCCTCGTGGAGGGTATCGGGCGTCGCGTGCTCCGGAAACGGGACACGCCGGTAGCCGTCAGGGAAATCGGATACCGGCGGCTTCGAACGTGTCAGAAGTTTAATGACGAATTGATTGCGGAATAATTTTTATCGCCGCAGCGAGATGTCCTTGGGGACGTCTTGAGTAATATTCGTAAAGTGTCGATTGAGTCACATGGAGCAAGAAAACTGGAAACTGTTTTGACGTGTTTGCGATTATGAAAACCATAGCGGAATGAAATTTATAAATCTATTTTATTGGCATTTTATTTAATGTGAATATCATTTAATGTGCGCGAACATTTTGTAAATTATTGCAAAATGTGACAAGATTTTAGAACGTTGGTTAACATATGTCAAAACAAGTCGAAACGTGTAATCGTGTTAGAATGTTTCTTGCTTCCTGCGATCTCAAACAAGTGACGAATCAGTTGCATATTTTCTACAATTTTCTATCTAATATTTAGAACTTGACACGTTTGAAATCGTCCTGTATTTAATATTTTTTTTTTATACGAGAGGAATATTGCTTTTTAAATTCCGAGAGGTTTTATTATCGTTCAGCAAGTTTTTACATCAAGAATGAGATTACTTGGAGGAACTCTTTGATGTTATTCTTTATGATGCTCTGGATACATCTGGCGATATTTCTTGGGGTCTTATTTGCGAACGCTTAGCTCGGGTGTGAATTCTCTCCATGAATTCGAATAAGTGAATAACTCGCGACCGGCGTTTGTTGTTACGAATATATAATACCACTTTATTGCTGACGTTCACATTCATGAACTCACGCTACTTTATTGACGGCGTCTATATTCGCACTTGGAATGCAAATATACGTGAGCATGCGTTTATATTAATAAAATAAACCACCAGAGTTATAAAATTGTGTATATTTGCATATTTTGACGATCTAATGCCGAGTTTTTATCTTGAAATTAAGCGAAAACAGAAATATTTAAGTTTTATTTTTATTTATTATTGGTAGAGACGCCTGTCACATGTGGATTGTAGGAAACTCCGGATTCGAACTTTGGCTAGGATAATATCTTTCGCAATAAATTTTTTATAGTGATTTAAAAGTGATGCTTATATTAGCATCGAAAGTTAAATCGATTTAAGTACGTAGATTTATTATTCCAATAGAAGAACTGTGTTTTAAGACCGATAAATAATTGGCGTTAATAATTGGCAGTTTATTAAATTGAAAAAAGTACACAAAAATTTACATAAAAATATTAGACGACTAAAATCCAGCCCGATCAATAATGGCACTTTTTTCAATTCAATTAATTTTTATTTGTTTTTATATGTGCATATTAATTCTTATATATTCTCTTGTATATACGGAATGATGTCACGTTCACCAAACTTTTCGTTGTTCGACTCGGTCGTTTCTGATTACGCTCTTATCGGCTCAACGCTATACGGCGCGATTGATTACGCCGGCAAGGTAAATCGTCCACTCGTCGATTTCTTATCGATAGCGCGATTTCACTGGGAATCCGTTTTCGTAATTAAGAAAATTTACGCGAATTGTAAGAATATGCATTCATTCGCATCGCGCACGTTGCACTGCCAGTTGCATTGTCATTTTTCCCGGGGTAGCTCGCGTCTTTAAATTCACCGTACTCGGCGTGTCTAATAGCGGATTCTTATTTTAACACGTGCACAGAGTGACCCAGAAACGGTCGATGTATTCGAGAGAAAGAGAGAGAGAGAGAGAGAAGAGAGAAAGAGCGTGGGATCTTCTAGATCGTGTCGAATTTATTTCCGTATATAAAAAATTTCGTTGATCTTTTTACACTTCTTATAGCACGTCAAAACTTAATTTTCAATTCTAACTCGAAGATTATATTGACACTCCGGAGATAAAACGTCATCGTATATTTGATTTCCGCTTATCGCGACATCGTAAATGCTTTTAAATGACTCTGCGTGTATGAGGAACTGCATGCGTGCATCATGATTGAACGGTGATGAGATTGATGATACGTGACGTTCGAAATATATTGTGTATATGTTATATAGCGAAATTGAACGACTTTCCGATTATTTTTTGGATGTGCAAACTACGTGACAACGAAAGCAAATAAATTAATTTTTCATTATAATTGTACAACTGATATTGACGATCGATCGTCCGAAGGTCAGCGATCACATCAATCAGACGTAATTCCTTCGACCAATAAATTTACGATGCAAATAAATCGGTCACTTCACGGATTGCTTCACGGTCGTTATTAATATTTCTTTTTAATTTTATTTTTATTTCTTTTTTACTTTTATTTTCATTAGAATTACTTCATCTGTATAGAATTAATGTCATTAGCGTCATCGAGGAAATATTGTGTTGATGAGTTTGGGAGACACATATTTGTATGGGTTGTTATAAATTGTTTTTTATTGAAGCTACTTTAACATTAATTTAATCTTCGTTAATTTATTCGCATGATGACTTCATAAAATTCTTTGCAAATTTTTAAGTTAATTTATGTCGGATATTTTTATAGTATTCATTCGTGTCCTGCGTTCAACAATGGACGTAGCAGCTTGATTATTATCTCGCATTAAAATTTATGTACGTGTAAATTTTGTACAATGTTGTTTTCACATAATTGAATTCTGTTCCATTGGGATTTCAAGACTCCCCTAACTTGTTCTTCGTTTTATGTCACACGTGTCCTCCCATGTTTTCTTGAATTCATGAGTTGACAATAGGAAAGACAGCATCCGTCTTCGCGATGACGTAAGTAAATGACGCAGACTCACCGACACCTACGGCTACGAGGCAAGGCCGTAATATTACGTCCGAAATTACGCATTTGGTATGCGATGCCTCTCGTTCGGAATTAGGTAATTAAAGGCAAGACGTGCGTCGCGCCGAATAAAATTTTGCGTAAGAGTGGTTTGCGTTCGGCGCGTGCGTGAGCAATGCTATATTTAAGAATCCCCGTCTCGGCTGAAAGATCACGGCGCGGCACGTGGTCCAATTATACGCTGGTCTCGCCGCATGTAAACTTGTGTCGCGCGGGCTGATTCATTTAAATGCACGCGAGAAGTCCGTGGACGATTTCCAGCGAGGATGACGCGGTCGTTAATCAGCTTTAGGAAACGATGATCGACAGGTTGACCCAGATGTACCCAGTGTCTTTAAAAGAACAGCGTCTGATATTTTATATAAGTAGCTTTCGCGAATAGTAACGTCAGTTATCAAGAATTAAACTTTTTCTTGATGAAAAATTGATTTAAAAAAAAAATGAATTTTCATATCGATGTTATTATTCTTTTATCATGCCTTTATTGGAAAGAAAATCGAGATTACAGACTCGCTAAAGAGTAAATTCTGAACATTGTTGTTCAGTGAAACAAATATATAGCGAATATACGTAAAACACATGATTAGACATGTCTCCTGCAAGTCGCAAACTGTTTACTTTCAGCGTGTTCTTCAAGAACAAAGGCCGCTGCGGACGTTCCGCACAGAGTTCAACATATATGAAAGCACTACTAGCGAGGAGCGTTACACATCCACAACCACACACTACACTCAATCGCAGTGAGTATGACTTGTTAGAAGTCCCGTGTATTCGCACAGTAGTGAAGTACCCTTATCTGCTACACGATATTCCAACGATAGGTGCTTATCTCTCCGATTATCTTAAATCCATACTTAAGAGCTGGATTTAGAGCTTTCTTACACGATACGCGCGAGATACGTTTCGGTTCGACATTTACGCTTCTCGATGGCTCTTGCCGCAGATACACCTCCGAGAAGCATGAGTCCACCGAGACGACTTTCTCGAGCGAGACCTCGAAGCGAAGTTACAGCGCGGAGCAGGCCGCGTATCGTCCTAACGGCGAGGCCACCAGCCCGGGGGCTGTTCCACCCGGTGGTGCCCTGCTCAAGCGCTCGCACGAGAGCGGTACGACGGGCTCCAGCAGGCGACAGCATCAGCAGCAGCAGCACGAGTTCTCGTCCGTCGTGGACGGCGGATTTAGTAGCGAGCTTAGGGATCTTAGGAGGATATCGCGGGTCGATGACGGGGGTGTTGTCGGGGCGGAGAACGTGATTGACGTTAGGGGTATCGTAGATCCGAGCAGCGGCGAGGTCCTGACCGTAGGCGAAGCGATTCGGCTCAGGATCCTCGACGTTAGGAACGGTAGGATAGCGACGTCGAGCGATGGCAGGACGAGCGTGTCGATTGAGGAGGCAGCTCGCGACGGTATCATCGACGCGGCGCTGGCCGATCGGCTGTTAGGTCCATGCGGGGTGAACGAGGAGGGTCAACGGGTGTCTCTGCTTGAGGCGATCCAGCGGGAGCTCTGCGACGCCGAGCGGGCCGACATCGCGGACCGAGTTAAGGTAACGGCAGCACGTCGCGACGACGGTGGCGGAAGTATAGCCGCCGCCGCGGGATTTAGCGTTGTCGATGCGATGAGAGAGGGCTTGTTGGACCCGGCCACGGGGGAGGTCGTCGCCGAGAACGGCGAGCGGATCTCGATCGAGGAGGCGTACTCGCGCGGCTATCTTACTAAGGTGGACGTGACCGTTAGGGTGACTCGTAATGCCATCGCGCTCTCCGACGCAATATCGCAGGGTCTCGTAGACGATCGGACCGGCCGCGTCGCCGATAGGATTACTGGCGAGTCTTATCCGCTGGACGAGGCCGTCGACAAGGGCATTATCAATCCGAGCGTGAAAGAGATCGTGGACACGAGGAGCGACAGCAAGGTGACGGTGGCCGAGGCCATGAATCGCGGTATACTGAACGCCAAAAGCGGTAGATACATGCACGGTTTGTCAATGGAGAAACTGCCGTTTAAGGAAGCTCGTCGTCGGCAGTTAATCGTCAAGCCAATGACACTCAAGGATTGTTGTGATCTGGAAATTATCGACGACAAAGGCAAGATTGCCAGTCCAGCACATCGTGGCAAATTAACGATACTGGAGGCCATATCCCGCGGAGTTTTAGATTCGGAGAACGTCAAGTCCGTCGTGGATACTCGAACCGGCGAAATGATTACGTTAGCCGACGCTTTGACTAGCGGAATAATAAAAATTGACGGCACGTATCGCGATATGTTGAAAGCTGAAGAGTTGCCTATCTCCCAGGCCGTCGAGAAAGGCCTAATTACATCGGTGACTCAAAAAAGTATCTTCGATATCGATGGGTTTAAAGATCCAGTTTCTGGCGAGTATATCAGTCTGAACGCGGCATTGTTGAAAGGACTGATAAGTTCAAAGTCTGGCGGTACCTTCACGATCGACCTGAAAACCGGAAAGACCGTTTCACTCAGCGAAGCTGAAGAACAAGGCTACATCAGGTCGGAAGTGCTGGAGATGCTGAACCGCGGTATCGGCGTCACCGAGAACGGGCGCGAAGTGAGCGTTCTCGAAGCGGTGCTGCTCGGATTACTCGATCCGAAGTCCGGTCAACTATTGGATCCGCGTAGCAAAAGAATAGTACCTCTGGAGGAGGCGATCAAGCGAGGACTCATCACTCCCGATGGTGCCGCGCTGCTCACAAGTTTACTGAATATTGCGGTCACCACGCAGACCGTAACGAAGACGGTCAAAAGATATGTGACGACTCTGCAAACCGGCGAGACTGTTACGAGGGATTACAAGATGAGTTACGATGAAGCATTGAGCAGCGGGTTGATCGACGAAAGTAGAAACGAGTTTAGAGATCCCGATTCGGGAGTGACGATGTCCATCGAAGACGCTTTTGAGCAAAGCTTGCTTGGCGATGACGTTCGCCGACGCGTTGTGCATTCGCGAGAACGTACTCCGGATTCGTTGCACACAACTTTCGAGAGCACCTTAACGACAAGTATCGGTGAAATACCTAGAAGTAGAAGAAGTGAATCACCGCCTAGAGCGATTGGCACGGTTACTTCTATTATTACCAAAGAAATTGCTCCGCGAGCATCATCCACGCCGACGAAAGAATCGTCCTCGGTCACGATGACGATCGTACCATCAGCGACGACTGATTCTGTTTCTTCTGTACGAGACTTATCGGCCAAAGAAATCTCGTCATCCACGAAAGTTAGCGAATCGAAATGGATGTCCGATATGACATCGAAAATGAGTTCATTCGAAAAAACGCATGTAGTAAGTCGTGATCTTGAATCATCTTTGCGTGATAAAGAACAAGATATGGAAACAGAAGGAATCACGTCACCAATTACACCCACTACAAGTCGTCCATCGGAAATTATGAAGTTCATAGAAAGTGAACGTATTTCTACGGATAAACGAGTGTTTGAATTGCCCACGGATGGCTGGACACTCGCCGAAGCTATCGATAGGAAACTGTTTGATCCTACTACAGGTCTTTTTATAATTCCAGGCACCGACAGATTGGTTTCCTTCGAGGAATGCATTAAATTGCAAATCATCAATCCGAATTCCGGCTTTGTTATCGATCCTAACAATGGAAGAAAAGTATCCTTGGTGCGAAGTTTAGAGAAGAATATTCTCGACTCCACGGGTCACTATTGTTATCCGCAAAAGATCTCGATGAGAGAAGCAATCGCGAACGGATTAATTATATTGGAAGGCGGTCCGAGCATGGATAGCGATAACACTAACCAGAGACTTCTTCAGATCACGATGATTTCGGGCAAGCCCGATAAAGTAGAGTTGACGCATGTTGGCGATCCTTCGCAGCAAATGGAGATAAAGACCAGCGACGAAATATCTACGCCGGATCCGGTGCAGGTAACTCAAGGAGTGATTTACGACCCAGGAACGGCTCTAGTGATTTCCACGAAAACCGGCAAATCGGCGAATCTTTTAGCCGCCGTTTCCGAAGGAACAATACCATCTACCGCCGTAATCGTCAAGGATCCAACGACGGGTAAAGACATCAGCATGGCAGACGCTGTCAACCGCGGCATTCTTAATGTTAATACGCGCGAATATAAAATCGACGATGGCAGAAAGATATCTCTGATCGACGCGGCAAAGTTCGGAGTGTTGACTGTTCTTGGTGCTCCCCTTGCGGCCACCGCAGCTGCCATAGAAGCGGTGCAGAGAACGATGGTGAAAGATCCAGTAACTGGTAAGAAAGTGCCGAGAGAAGTCGCCATTGAACGTGGCATCATTCCGATGGACGACAGTGCGACTTCGCCGATTATTGAATCCGCAAGTGATATGCCTGATGAAAATGAAAAAGTTATTGCGAGATACGATGAACCTGGAAATATTCGCGAAGCCGCTAAGAGTGCAACTTTGATCGATTCTGCCAGTGATGTTCCGGATGGTGAAAGTTTGGGCATGAAGACCAGAGCGCGAGTGACGGTCGAGCCGAGATATCAAGTTACGATCGGTAAAGCGAGAACGTTATCGCAGAGTCCCGAACGAGAAGCGAAGGCTATTGTTTTGCAGAAAATGCGAAAGAGGATAGTAAAAGTCGAGGAGGCATTGCAAAGCGGTCTCATCGACGTGGAAACAGCGGATACCTTCGCGAAGAAAATGTGCAACGAGCAAGGAGAACCGATTACTCTTTCGGAGGCAATCCGTGACGACCGAATAGATGCTAATCAGGGACAGATCGTAGATCCACAGAGAGGCGACGTGCTCAGCATCAAGCAGGCTATCGATCATGGAATTCTGGATCCAGAGAGCGCGCATATATTGGTGCCTTTGGCGAGAAGTTTATCCGTGCACAGCTTATACAAGCAAGGCTTACTAGATCCTTTGGAAGGTAAAATCATCCATCCAGAAACGGGCGCGCATCTCACCCTCAACGAGGCTATAGTATGCGAGATAGTGGACCCTCTATCTAACTTAATGTTTACTGTCGACGGTCGTACCGAAACATTGCAGTCTGCCATTGCAAACGACACTATCGATGCAGAAAGATCATTAGTCAAAACTCAAGGCGGTAGTGTAAATCTAGTCAAAGCGATAGAAAACAAAATGTTTGACTTGAAAGAACCGGCCCAGTCTTTTAATATACCGCCGGCAGGAATGACGTTCCCTGTTGCACTGAAACGTGGATTGATAGACATTAGCAAAAAAGAAATATGTCATCCGATTACCGGGGAACACTTGCCACTTGAAGACGCTATAAAGGATGATTTTATCATGGCATTACCGTATCCAGTGGCTCCTGACAGTGTCGAAATAACGAAGGCTTTGGAATCGGGATTGATCGACAGAGACAATGCTGTATTTTTCCATCCCACTACGGGAACTCCGATTCCAATTGTTGAGGCTGTCGAATCTGGTCTCCTCGTCATCAAACCGCCAGCCCGTGGTGAAAATACAGCTGCCATTACTGAGACGATTACATCGTATCACACTATCACGACGAAAACCGTCGAGATTTTGCCTGGTTATGCGCTGAAGAGCGCGATGGAAGTACAAGATATTAATACCGGTAATATTATTACTATCGAAGAGGCTCGACAAAGAGGTATTATCAAGGATGAATCAGAAACTAAGCAGGAATTCACGACGAAAGATATCAAGATGTCCTTTGATCATGCGGTGGAGAAAGGATTAGTGGATATGAAGGAAGGTATTTATACTGATCCTTCCACCGGTGCCACAATGCCTATCGCTAAAGCCGTCGAGGAAGGAATCCTCGATACTTCACCTAACAAAAACGAATCTGGAACACCCAGGAAATCGGCCGACAACAGTTTGACCGTGTTAGAAGCGATCGAACAGATTTACGACGAAGAAACTGGAACTTTTAAGGATCCTGAGACGAATGCATCCTACAACTTGACGGAAGCGATGAAAGTGGGCCTAATCGAACCAGATTCTGTGCTTTATAACGTGAAAACCAAAGAATCTATCACCACCAGAGAAGCAGTCGAGAAAGGTTTGCTCGATCCCGTCACTGGAAAAATGAAGATGCAAGATCAAAAGGGTAGTTCAATCAGCATAGCGGACGCTACGAAAATGGGTCTTCTGGCAGTCGTTGCTGCACCAGTCTTAGCTGGAAAAGCAATTGTCGATGCAATTTCGAATCGCAAGTCTAAAGAGACAAAGCCGAGTGCATCTGTGCCGACGAAATTATTCGTCTCAGCGAAGAAAGAACCGCCTTCAAAAATTATTTCAAGTCAAATTATCCAGAAATCTCCTGTCGATTCTCACGAGAGTGAAAGTAAAAAATTAACCAAAATGGAAATGCAGAAACAAATGCCTTCAGATGTAAGAATGACCGAAAAGGTTCAAATTATGGAGATAGAAATGGAGGATGACAATCAACTGAAAAGATTCGCGGACGAAGAAATGCCGAGACACATTTCGGTAACGATTACGAGAGAATTAACACCTCAGATTCTTGCGGAATTTGGAGTGTATGATCCCGTAAAGGAAAAATTCTTGGATCCGGAAACGGGTATCGTCACTTCCTTCAACGATTTGGTTTTGAATCTAAAAGTCTTCGATCCCGATCGGGTACTCGTCAAAGATCTGTCTTCCAAGACAGATTTTTACGTGACATTGCGAGAAGCAATCAATCGGCCTCTTGTAGACAGAAACGTCGCTTACATGGTCGATCCGAAAACCGGTAAGAAGATACCGTTTTTCGAGGCAGTGCGTTTGGAATGGATTAAAGAAGAACCAGAGAACAAAATAGAAAGTGAACAGCTCATTGAATCTCAGCCTCTAGGGTTGCAAGAAGCTGTCGACATCGGCGTGTGTAATCCTATCACAGGAACGATTTATGATCCGAAAACGGGAGAAGCGCTGTCCATGAACGAAGCTATTGACGCGGGACTGATTGACGCTGATGTGCTCGGCATAAGAAACTCTATCACCGACGAGATAGTGCCGTTTTCCGAGGCGCTGGAAACTGGCATCGTGGATCTTCGCAAAAACGTTGTCATCAATTCAGAAACGAAAACGGAAATCGATATCACGACCGCGTTTCTGCAAGGTCTGATTGTACCTGTTTCTCGTAAGCCAATTTCATTGGAAGCTATTATCAGACAAGGTCGCTATGATGCTGAGACGGGAAAAATAGAAGATCCTTTGACTAAACAATCGATTGATGTAGAAGAGGGTGTTCATAGAAACGTTGTTGATGCTTTTATTACCGAAATCGAAGACACGAAAGCCGGCTCATTCGTCTCGTTGGAAGATGCGCTGACGATGAATTTGTTGATTTCTAAGACAGGTCGTTTGCATGACACGAAAGCCGGAGAGTTTCTGCCTTTAGATGTAGCGCTTGATAAAGGTTTGATTGTCACAACGCCGTTCGTGCCTTCGCTGATCGATGCGATTGTTCAGGAATATTATTCACCGAAAACTGGCCTTGTTCTGAATCCTATGACGGGTGAAAATTTAACGGTAAAAGATGCATTGGCTATCGGTTATGTTAACGGATCCACTGTAATGGTAAAAGATGATAGAAAGGATAATGTTATTCCCCTCAATAAAGCAGAAGAAAGTAAGCTGATTGATTTAGTAAGAGGAATATTGATCTATCCGCATTCCATGACATTGGATGTCGCCTTTGAAAAAGGATACATTTTGAGTACCGTGAAACCGTGGACGCTACAAGAAGCTTTAGCTCTTCAAATTTACGATCCGAAGTCCAGCACTTTTAATATCGATGGTAATAATTGTACTTTAGAGGAAGCGATCGAGAAAGGTTTTATTAATAAAGATAGTCCGTCGATTAAAGATCCGAGAAACAATGATATAATATCTCTAGGCGACGCTATCAAGCACGGCTTTATCAACGCGAAGACAAGTACGGCAGTGGATCCATGTACCAGCGTGCCTCTTTCGTTAACCGATGCGTTGGATCGCGGCTTTATAGTGCCCGCGAAACGTAAGATATCTCTACCGGACGCGGTCTTTAAAGGCTTGTATGATCCGAAGACCGGACAATTTACAGTACCCGACACGCAAGAGAAACTTCCTACTGATCGCGCAATTAAGATGGGCGTGATAGATGCCACGACCGCGATTGTACGAGATCCCAACGGTGATGTGATGACATTCAACAAGGCTATTAAGACCTCCATAGTCGACCCGAAATCTGGAACAGTTAGTCACGCCAGAGGACCTCCTATAGATTTCCAGGAAGCGCTGGAACGTGGCTTGCTTCTCGAAACGAGAAGACCCATGAGCTTCAGCGAGGCAATTTCAAAGGGTATTCTCGATGAAAAGACTAATAAATTTTTGGATCCGCAGACAGGTATTTATCTAACAGTATTGGAAGCCATTCAAAAGAATTTAATAGATGCTGACTCTGTTACCGTCAAGGATACGAGGTCTAGCATCTGGAAAACGATGACGCTAATGGAGGCTATACAATCGGACTACATGGACGGCACTACTGGCTACCTCAAAGATCCCAGCAAGGGTAACAGGAACGTATCTTTGAGGGACGCTTTCGAATCTGGCCTCATCGTTGACAATAGAGCCGCCGTGTCTTTGCAGCGTGCCATCCATCAAGGATTGTACGACGATAATACGGGCAAGATCATCGATCCCAGTACAGGCAGATCCGTGACGTTGCATGAAGCGATGAGAAAATGCATAATCAGTCCCACGTTGCCATGCTATTGGGACAAACGTGGCGAACGTTTGTTGTCATTGGCAGAAACATGTCGTGCTGGTGTAATCGACAGGCGCACGGGTATGTTCAAGGAACCAGGCGCCAGTGGTTCGGTCTCGTTGTCGATCGCGTTGCAGCTCGGTCTTATTGTCGACATAGAAAGCATGGGATTCGGCCTATACGAGACGATATTGATGAACATGTATGACGTCTCTTCAAGTAAATTCGTACATCCGACCAGCAATCGCAAATTAACATTAGCTGAAGCATGTCAAGTGGATCTAATAAACCCACTGACATCGATCGTTAAATGCACTAGCTCTAACAGATACATCCCGTTGGCCGAAGCAATTTCCTCGGGTATCGTCGACGACATTCGCGGCATGTACATCATTCGCGAACTTGACAAAGCAATTAATCTGCAAGAAGCAGCGAAGAAAGGTTTTATCGTCACGTCGAAGACACCCCTCTCGATCGAGGAGACGGTCAAATGCCGCCTTTATCGTGGTGACAGTGGCAAATTCGCCAATCCTGTTGTTAACGAGTATCACGACCTGCTTCAGGCAATTAACTGTGGACTCGTAGACCCTGACACTACTGCCTTGAAAGATGCGACGACCGGACAGATCAAGTCGCTGTTGACAGGTATCGAAGACGGGACGGTTGATGTGTCGCGAGGAAGAATATTGGATCCCAAGACGACACGCGCTTTCAATATTGATGTAGCTTTGGAGAGAGGTCTGTTGGTTACGATTGACAAACCTCTGGCGCAACAAATAGCACATAGGTCACCCTTAGAGGCCTCTAAAGCCGGACTTGGCGACAAGAACTTTAAAGAATGCACTTTAGAAGAAGCAATCAACTACCAACTAATTGATCCGAACACATCGGTTGTGAGAGATCCTAGAACTAGTCGGTTCGTAACGACGGCAAGAGCAATCGCGGACGGTATTGTAGATCCCTCCGTCAGAGGTACAATTGAACTGAACGGCGGAAGCAAAAGAGAACCGCGTTTCGTGCGTTTCGGTGACGTTACTGTATTCGTTAGGAAACCTCTCACTTTCGAAGAGGCAGTCGAGAAAGAATATCTGTCGCTAGAATCGGGCAAATTCACCGATCCGATCTCAAACGAACAATTGACCCTCAAGGAGGCGGTCGGTCTCGGTATCGTAGATGCGGACTCGGCGTTGATTAAAGACTCGCAGAAGAAGAAGCTAGTAAAATTGCCGGAGGCGTTCCGTAAGGGCATGATGGACGCAGAGAAAGGCAATGTGCTAGACACGGCCACGTCCAGGTTGTACAGTTTGTCCAAGGCTTTGGAAGCTGGCCTGTTGATTACCCCGAGGAACGGCGTTTCGTTCATCGAAGCGTTGCAGTTTGGTCTTTACAATCCGACCACGGGCGGTTTTCACGATCCCTTCGTTGTCACTTCCGTGCTAGATCGTAGACGCCTCACGCTGGCGGACGCAATCGAGTCGGGTCTGATAGATCCGTCCACCACCGTTATCAAAGATCCGTTCGAGGGTAACATTACGAGTCTGTTAGAGGCAGTGAGTAGCGGAAAGGTAGATTCCGTAGGAGGCAGATTAGTCGAGGACACAGATGGCAAGAGTATCGACTTCATGAAGGCCTTGGAGCGGGGTTATATACTCGCCGCTGAAGCCAGGGTAAGTAGGATCAGCCAGAATGATGCCTTTTACACAACCCCGCGATTCCCGCACCGATTGACTCTTCTTTATCCTCCATTCGGTTTTTTTTTTTTTCCTTACTGTTTGGGTTTCTCCAATTTTGCTCACCCTCGAGTTTACGTTTGCTACTGTTTCCACTCACGATTGTCTAACAGCTTCTTCCGAGAGTTGGATGTGATTATCATTACGCTATCACACGAATCGACATTACATTTTATTGTCATGCGATTCTCTCTCCGTCAAATTTCGCCTTGCCTTGATCTGACATGAATTTTTATGCCGTTATCATTCGCGAGGAGAGCCGCTTGCTGGCATGATGGTCTCGCACGGACCTCTAAGTCTTCGTTTTTGACTCGCATGACATTTTTTATCTCGATCGTGGATTGAGAGGAAATAATACGCGTGATATGCATGGGCGTAAATTAAAAAAAATCGTTCTCACTCTGATCTTATCTCTTTCTTCCTCTACTTCATAGAGGAATCATCCCCGTGCTTCCTCTTATCGGAATGCTCGCTTCAAACAGTTTATCTCAGACTCTCCTCATCAAATAATATGTCATACTTACTTTCGTGCTTACCTTCCTTCATTACCTTAATGTGGGTTCAGTAAAGGTCGACCATCATCACGAACAACACTAATCGCGTACGTTCCCTCGGGCTCGTCATTTACAATCGACGATCTGCAGACCATCGGATAATTTCGAACATCGCATCATGAACAATACCTCCACCACGAATATCATTAATCCCAAGCCAAGTTTTGTCGCATCAACAACGCTAATTCCTTTTTAATAAATTAAGTAGCATTAATCTATAATTTTATCGTTAATCTATAATTTTATCATTAATCTAATAATTTTAACTCGCTTATCTTATTTTTCGCGACGAAATTTTCATCGTGTAGCACGATCCAATGGTTAAGTCTGTATAATTTATTTAAAAAAAAAAACTTATAAAAGAAAGATAACGTTTTCTTAGTAAACTAGATCACATGTTGGATCATTTAATCCATTCATGAGATGCTAATGATTTTCTTTGGTTGGAAAAAACAGATATGTCATTCATTGAGCATATTAATGTGTACGGCATGCATGTACAAAATTAAAAAATTGCAAATTGGCATTTTTCTTCATTTTTCATTCAAAATTAACGCTTATACGAGAAGAAGAAGGATTTGGCTGAAAGGACATGCAACCATAATCACGTCGTTGCTCGCTGCCTTTCATCATCCTTCAGCATTGGCTTAATCGGGATGTAAGTGACAGACGATCATGGCAAATAAATTAAAGGCATTGCTCAAGATCAAATTCGATAATGATAAATGTCATTATAACATGTAAAAGAAACGGCAGGATTGCATTAAGAGATAAACAATTAATAGCTGGTAGGACATTTTTAACGTAATGTTAAGTAACGTGAAACGCTTGACGGTAATCAAGACCAACGCAATAATTATAAGCACCGCATTAGCACTCCCTAATGTGTTACCCAATAGTTAAAAGTTTTTTTTTACAATAAATAATGTAAGATAGGATCGAGTCTCAGGTTGGTTTTATTTACCGATTTGCGCGAGAGAAATTCGTACGATTAACACATCATGATGAAATTAACAAATATATAACGTCTTAATTTTCTCAATTTATTAATATGCGTTTAATCGAACTAGTTTTTAACACTTCTGTCTATTCAGAGTTATGATAATTATACATTTAAATGTTTTCCTTTTTTTCAGGTATGATTATGTTTACTTATCACGAACCTATGTTTTCGCTAGCATGAGTTAGCGGGAATTTCTCCACGTTGTACATTACTGTATCATACATTTATTACACATTATTATAAGCAGCATATCATCATATGATTTCGTCATTGTGCGTTTTAATTTATTTGCTTGTTGGAATATGTTTTATTACGTTATCTTCATACTGTTATCGTTTATGCTTTAAACTGCATATGAAAAAAACCGATACGAGAAATATGCAGTTCTTGCAGATAAATTAAAGCTACCATTTAATACTGTATTTTACCTGTACGTTAAAAGTGTGCCTGTGTTTGCATGCGTGAGATATGTCGTAAGCTTACCTACGTTTCTTTAATCTTTAATTAATACGATGCCTATGTTGTCATTGGTAAGATGGCGATATTCATATGACTTATTTTAATTTTCTTTCTAGCACATTAGATGTAACGAAGATAGATAGATTGCACAAGTAGATAGAAATGAATTGTTTTCCTCTAACTTTATTGTAGCAAGCGGTGGAGGAGAAATACAAGCTCTGCGACGAAACGTTGTCTAAGCTCCTGCAATGGATCTCTGAAGTTGAGGACAGATTGGCGGATCAAGATACTGTCAAGGAAGACGTAGAGGAGTTGAGGAAACAGATAATTATTATGAAAGTAAGCAAGAACTCATAAAATTCGTAATCCGTCAAGCAATTTATGTAAATGCATTTCTTTTAGAAATAAGTTACATATGAAATCTATAACGTTATTTACAGGAAATAAAAGAGGATCTTGAATCGCACAGTCGACCCGTTTCATCCTGCCTAGATCAGATTCGACAAGTCGTCTTGACTGGCAGCAACGTGCTATCTAGCGACGAAGTGTCCACATTGGAGAAGAACGGTCGATCTCTGAAAACTCGATTTGATAAAGCATTAGATCGCACTGACAAATTAGTGAAACGTCTCATTGGTGCTAGAGATGAATTAACAAAGTTCAAGTCAGTATCTGTTGCTTAATTGTTGAATAATTTGGTTTTTTCAAACTTAATTGACTTTTTTTTTTACAGGAATGAACTCACGACCTTCTCGATTTGGTTGGATAAAGCCAGAAGCGTGCTCGAGGATAAGGAGCGTTCCCTGTCCGACCTGAACAAGCTCAGCAGCAGCACCGATACGACTCGCGATTTTATTAGCGATGTCATTGCTCATCAAGCAGATTTGAGATTTATTACAATGGCCGCGCAAAAATTCGTCGATGAGAGTAAAGAATATCTCCAAGTTCTTAACGACTTCAGGACCAGCTTGCCACAGAGATTGCCACATAAAGAGCCCATAGCTAGCCAAGATTCGCCGGTACGAGCTGAAGTCTCCAGCGCGACAGCTCGATACAAAGATTTACTATCCCGAGCAAATCTCCTGTCAGACAGATTGTCGGGAGTCGGCGGTAAACAGAGAGATTATCACGATTCATTGGATAAGGCTAGAACGTGGTTGAGAGAAGTCGAGCCGAAAGTGCACAGAGTTATTTCCGAACCTGTTGCCGCGGAACCAAAACAAGTGGAGGATCAATTAAGCAAAGCCAAAGCGTTGAACAATGAATTCCTCGCTAATGCGCGTCTAGTCGACAACGCCAAACATAGCGTTGAGGCTCTATTACATACTTTGGAAGGCCAACTGACGATCAACGAAGCTAACGAGCTCGAAGAACCCGTAAGGGCATTAGAAGATAAGTACAAACAGTTGAGTAACGCTCTGGCTGACAAGTGTCAAGAACTTGACACAGCGTTGGTGAGAAGCCAGGGAGTGCAAGATGCATTGGACAGTCTCGTTGCATGGTTGAACAACGTTGAGAGTCAATTTAAGTAAGTACAGAATAAATGTATAGAAATAGATACATTATTATTTCTGAATTATCTTTATTTTTACTGTACTGTAACGAATCGTATTGTACAGGTCGCTTCAACGTCCAGCAAGTTTGCAGAAGGAACGCTTGGAAGAGCAACAAAGAGAACAGCGATTACTTCAAGCAGACTTAGATAGCCATCGTTTGAGCGTAGAAACTATCACAGCGAACGCTCAGGATCTTCTCTTAAATTCGAGCAACATTCGCATCGCCAAACGTATCGAAAGTAAATTGAAAGACGTGCAAAGCAGATTTGAGAAATTAATGGACAAGTCTTTGAGGCGCGGTGAATTCCTGGATGAAATCGCCCAAACCCTGAACGAGTTTCTCGGAGATGTGGCCAAGTTCGAAAGTTGGTACGCGCACATGATGGAATTCCTCGACTCGAGAGATCTGACCAAGCTCGATATGTCGGAATACGAGGCCAAGATGGCTCAACTGATAGACATGCGCGAAGATCAGCGCGGCGGCTTCGAAGATCTCATACGTAACGGAAAGAATCTGATTTCGAAGAAGGACATCACCGAAGCGGGCGCGATTAGAGATAAGATCAAGGCGCTCGAATCCCAGTGGAAGGAACTAAACAATATGCTCGACGAGAAACAACGATTGTGCAAATCGAGAGCAGAACAACACACGGCCTATGAAAAACTGCGGAATCAGATACTCGATTGGCTTACTCGTACGGAAAACAAAGTGCAAGGACTCGAGCCAGTCGCCGTAGATTTGGACAGATTGAAGATACAGCAGGAAGAACTAAAGCCCATACAAAAGGAATATCGTGATTACGGCAATACGGTCGATAAAATCAACGATCTTGGTATCGCTTACGATAGTTTGATGAAGGAACGCGGCGAAAGTCCAACGCGTCGACGCGGCAGTGCCAGTCCGACAAAGAGACCAGGTATTATCTTTGCTATTGTTATATGTGCGATTTTGCATAGATACTTTTTGATATGTGCATGATTTTGTAAATTGTGCATATTGGTTTTTTGCAAACCAATTGCTATCTATTTATGCAACTTATCGGCTATAACAACTAGCATATACCTTTCACCTTGCATCTTTTTCAGCACACAATCATTACCATTTTTGTTACGTTTGACCATTTTTTTCTGTCATTTTTTTTGTAGTACTGCGAATGTCACAAGACGGTCGCTCGCCGTCTCCCACTAAATCCTACGCGGTTCAAAGTCCGGTCTCCCCAGGTGGTAGCAGCGGATTCAGCAGCCGCCGTTCGAGCCAAGACGGTTTCCATCTGGAGGAATTATCGCCCGTTCAACAACAACTTTCGGAAATTAATCATAGATATGGATTACTCGGTGTCAGATTGTCGGATCGCCAAACGGAATTAGATAACATTAGAGAGGAATTGAAGAAACACTTGGACCATTTGAAAATACTCTCTCAATTCTTGGATAAGGTAATTTTTTTATTTTTCAAAATAAAATGTTATAATTTTGATTGTACATTAAAATATAAAACATAAAATTTTTGTATCAGATTCAGCGGCAGTTGCCTAAAGAAAGTATGCCTGCAACTAAAGATGATGCGGACAAAACGGCCAAGCAAGTTAAGATTCTCGTCGAGGAGATGTATGAGAAACAATCTCTATTGGACAGTACTCGTACGCAAGTGCGTGATTTGGTCAGACGTAAGAAAGGAGCGCACGGTGTAGATAGATTGAATGACGAAATGGAAGATGTTGCCAGTCGATGGAGATCGATTTCGGACAGATGCAAGGATCGAATTAAATTCTTGGAAGATATAAAAGACTTCTATGACACATACGATGGTCTTAACTCTTGGCTCGGCGCTAAAGAGCGTATGTTGAGCGCTTTGGGACCGATTTCGTCCGATCCTCGTATGGTTGCGAGTCAAGTGCAACAAGTGCAGGTTTTGCGAGAGGAATTTAGAACTCAGCAACCGCAATTGGATCATCTGGTACAAGTCGGGGAAAGTATTCTCGTCACGATATCCATAGATTCGATAGATGGACAGAAGATAAATGCGAAATTGCAGAGCATTTTACAAAGATGGGCAGATCAAATGGGAAGATTGGACGAAAGAGCTCAGAGTTTGGGAGATGCTGTTGATACTAGTCGTGAATTCGATGCCAGCCTTAACCGGCTGCGAGATGCTCTACAAGGAATCTCAGACAATTTAGATGAGTTGTCTCTTGAAAAGGATCCCGAAGAACAGCTTCGTAAGATCGAGAATCTGGAGAGGCAATTGGAAGGTCAGAGACCGTTGTTAGCGGACGTGGAGATGGCCGGTGCACAGCTATGCGAAGTTCTGAGTGACCCAGCGTCGAGATCCGAAATTCAAGGAAAGCTGGCCACAGTCGGCAAGATGTACAATAATCTGCAGAAGAAGCTGGATCATAGAAAAGCAGAAATTGAAGGTAATCTGCGAGATGGAAGACAATTTGAGGCCTCTTGTAGTAGAACTCTGGGATGGCTCGCAGATGAACTTGGAAATATGTCTGAAAAGCTGCTAGTGTCTGCTGACAGAGAAATTTTGCAACAGCAACTTGATCATCATGAGGTATGTATCACTATTTAGAAATTCTTTTTTTTCTTACTTATGTTTTATTTTGCTAGTTATATTTTATTGACAAAAACAAAATCTAATTTTTAGCCTATTTATCGTAATGTGATGGGCAAAGAGCACGAGGTCATAATGTTGTTGAATAAAGGACGCGACATACTTGCGCGGTCTCAGAAAATTGAAAATCGCTCGCTTCAACGTGACTTGGATAAGATGCAGTCGCAATGGGATCGTTTAAAGAAAGATACGGTCGAAAGGCACACCCGATTGCAGACCTGCGCGGAGCATTGCAAGAAATACTACAAAGCTCAAGACATCTTTCTTCCTTGGCTTCGACAGGCCGAGGATAAATTGGACAGTTTGATTCCCACTTCCTTTAGACGCAAAGATATCGAGAAGCAGTTGAAGGAATTGTCATCGTTCAGAAATGAAGTATGGAAACATTCTGGAGAATTTGAAAATAACAAGACGCTCGGCGAGACATTTGTCGGAGCTTGCGATATCGACAAACAAAATGTGAAGAATGAGCTTAGTGCTATGAAAACCAGATGGGATAAATTAAACAATGGTACGTATTTATTATTGTTATAATATAGTTTATTGCAGTTTGACTTGTATATATTACAAATATTATAATTTAATTATTTCTTTCAGACTTATTGTCTAGAACACAATCGTTGGAAGACACTGCACGTCACCTAATGGACTTTAATGAGAACTTACGCGATTTGCAACACAGTTTACAACGTTGTGAAGACAAGTTAGCGTCACACGATGCTCTCGGCGGAGCGGCTAAAGATCCGAAACTTCTCGATAGAATAAAGGTAATTATTGTATTCTCCAAAAAAATGACAACTCTAATACGTAATACTAATCTACTAATTATATAATTTTTAGAATTTGCGAGAGGAGACAACGAGCTTGAAGAAACCTTTACAATGCGTAAGACAGCAGGCTAACGATCTCGTGAATAAAGCTGGCGAGCAGGGTGTCGATGCAACACATTTACAAGACGAGATTGACAATGTTACCGATCGTATTAATGATCTGCAAGCGAAACTGGATGACAGATGCAACGAGCTGCAAAGCGCAGCGACGGCGGTCGCACAATTTAACGATCAAGCGAAATTGATTAATCAACATCTGTCCGCTCTCGAAAAAGATCTAGACTCTATGAAAGCACCCGGTAGAGAAATCAAGATCGTACGAGGACAATTGGAGGATACTGCTAAGATTATCAGCAGAATTAACAAGCTCTATGAAGAAATTGGCGATCTGGAGAACCACGGTGAACGTTTGGTTGATTATGGTTTTGCTGCCGATGCTGTAGCGACAAGAGATCAGGTTGAAGGATTCAAACGACAAATTGGCAAACTGGATGAGCGCGCACGTACCAGAGAAGATGAACTTACTTCTACCTTGAACAAATTACAAGAGTTTTATCAGTTGCACGCGAACGTTATGGATGGTATCAGTGACGCAAACGAACAAGTCAAAAGGTTTAAACCCGTTGGATCCGAAGTGGACTCGATTAAAGCTCAACAGGAAGACTTCAGAACTCTTAAAATTAAAAAGATCGAACCACTGGCACACGCTGTCGAAGATTGTAATTCGCTCGGTCAAGGCCTTATACAAACTGCAGGACGAGATGTCAATACCAGTAATATCGAAAAAGATGTTGATAGAATGAACGAAAGATGGAACGACTTAAAAGATAGGGTAAGTATTTGATGTATCTAAACGTTAGGGAATGTATATATGTATATATATATATCGGATTTATGCAAGAATTAACAAGATAGTTGTTTTATTGTTTAATTAATAATTATTTATTTTTTAGCTAAATGAGCGCGATCGCAGGTTGGATGTTGGATTATTACAATCGGGCAAATTCCAAGAGGCTTTAGACGGTTTAGAGAAATGGCTGACCGATACAGAGGAGATGGTTTCGAATCAAAAACCACCTTCTTCAGATTACAAAGTCGTAAAGGCGCAATTGCAAGAACAGAAATTCCTGAAAAAGATGTTGTTGGACCGACAAAATTCTATGACATCTCTCTACAATATGGGACGCGAGGTAGCTGCCGATGCGGATCCGAAGGAGCGTAAGGCTATCGAGAAACAATTAAATGATCTGATAGGCAGATTTGATAATTTGACGGAAAGCGCCGCGGAGAGAATGGACGCTCTTGAGCAGGCAATGGCGGTGGCGAAGCGATTCCAAGATAAATTGGTACCACTCGCTATCTGGTTGGATAAGACAGAGAAAAAAGTGAGGGATATGGAATTAGTTCCTACCGACGAGGAGAAGATACAGCAGCGTGTCAGAGAACACGATGTACTTCATGAGGATATTATATCGAAAACACCAGATTTCAGCGAACTCACGGAAATTGCCAGCCAACTTATGTCGTTGGTAGGCGAAGACGAAGCTGCCGCATTGGCTGATAAACTTCAGGATGCGGCAGATAGATATGCGGCCTTGGTCGAACGATCCGAAGCTCTCGGTAGCCTGCTGCAACGTTCGAGACAGGGTTTGCGTCATCTGGTTCTCACGTATCAAGATTTACAGGCGTGGATGGAGAGCATGGAAATCCGATTGTCGAAATATCGCATCTTGGCTGTACACACGGAGAAGCTCTTGCAACAAATGGAAGACCTCGCGGATCTTACGGAAGAGGTATCTACGCGACAAACGGAAGTCGATAGTACTGTGGATTGTGGTCTAGAATTGATGAAACACATCTCGAGTGATGAGGCGCTTCAACTGAAGGACAAGTTGGATTCTCTGCAACGACGGTTTAACGATCTCGTAACGCGTGGCTCGGATCTTTTGAAACATGCCCAAGAATCTTTACCACTGGTGCAACAATTCCACGATAATCACAATCGTCTGATGGATTGGATGCAAGGCGCGGAGGCCGCTTTGCAGTCCGCCGAACCTCGCGAGGAAGAGATTATCCGACTTGAGATGGAGATATCGGAATACAGACCCGTATTGGACAAGATCAACGCGGTGGGTCCACAGCTGTGTCAAATGTCGCCGGGAGAAGGTGCTGCGACCATCGAAGGTCTCGTGACTAGGGACAATAGACGATTCGACGCGATTGCCGAACAGATCCAGAGGAAGGCAGAAAGAATTCAGCTAAGCAAGCAGCGATCCTTGGAAGTGATCGGTGATATCGACGATCTACTCGATTGGTTTAGAGAAGTAGATAATCAACTTCGAGAGGCCGAACCGCCTAGCAGCGAACCTGAAATTATTAGAGTGCAATTGAAGGAACACAAAGCGCTCAATGACGATATATCCAGTCAGAAGGGTAGAGTCCGCGATGTAATTTCGACTGCGAAGAAGGTGATACGTGAGAATGCTCAGCATGAGGATACGTCTACTATCCGAGACAAGATGGAGGATTTGCGTGAAACGATGGAAATTGTGTCAGCTCTATCAACAGATAGATTGGGAGCTCTCGAACAAGCTCTACCGTTAGCGGAGCATCTTCGTGATACCCACACTGGTCTGGTCAGCTGGCTCGAAGAGGCTGAACAACAAGTAGCTATGTTACCTATGCCTGCTTTGCGACCTGACTTGATAGCGGCGCAACAGGACAAGAACGAACTTCTCATACAGAGCATTAACGAGCACAAACCTCTAGTGGAGAAGCTCAACAAGACCGGTGAGGCACTTATCAAATTGTGCAATGAGGAAGAAGGTATAAAAGTACAAGACATCCTGGATAATGACAATGCTCGCTATGCGGCACTGAGAGCCGAGCTGAGAGGCCGGCAACAGGCGTTGGAACAGGCTCTGCAAGAATCCTCTCAGTTCTCCGATAAATTGGAGGGCATGCTGCGCGCACTGTCTTCTACCGCCGATCAGGTGAATGGCGCTGAACCTATTAGCGCTCATCCGCCTCGTTTACGCGATCAGATGGAAGAGAACGCCGCTTTGGCGGATGATCTCGCTCAGAGATCTGAAGCTTATGCAGCCGTTAAAAAAGCGGCGGATGATGTGATCAGCAAGGCTGGCAATAGGGCCGATCCAGCGGTGAAGGATATCAAACGCAAGCTGGACAAACTCAACAAATTATGGACCGACGTACAGAAGGCCACGAACGATCGCGGTCGTACCTTGGACGATACTCTAGCCGTCGCCGAGAAATTCTGGGCCGAGCTGAACGGAGTTATGGCCACTCTGAGAGAACTACAGGACGCGCTGGCCGGACAGGCGCCGCCGGCGGCTCAGCCAGCCGCCATTCAACAACAACAAGTAGCGTTACAAGAAATTCGACAAGAGATTGATCAGACGAAGCCGGATGTCGAGCAAGTCCGAACGTCGGGACACGAATTGATGGGCTTGTGCGGCGAACCGGACAAACCTGAAGTGCGAAAGCACATCGAAGATCTGGATCAGGCTTGGGACAACGTCACCGCTCTGTACGCCAGACGCGAGGAGAATCTAATCGATGCTATGGAGAAGGCGATGGAATTCCACGAGACGTTGCAGAATCTGTTGGAGTTCCTGCAAGAGGCTGAGGATAGATTCGCAGAGATGGGCCCGCTTGGCAGCGATATCGACGAGGTGAAGAAGCAGATCAGGCAACTGGCTAATTTCAAGGCCGAGGTGGATCCGCACATGGTGAAGGTCGAGGCATTGAACAGGTGAAAATTGAATTTTTAAGCGAAAGCTGAATTTACATGTTTAATGGCGTTACAAAGAGTTCAGTGCGCAGCATTGTCTCCTTTGTGCAACTCCCGTCCGAGAATCATTTGCGATGAGTGATTTTTGAAAAAATATAAATTCTAATCCCTACTTTTGTCTTTTTCTTGCGCCGGTTCCCGAACATAGGAGTCTGACAAGGCAAGTCAATCTCTCTCTGTGTTGTCGCTGGTAGTTAGAGCATGGCTTCATGTTGTTCTGAACGTGTTTATCTCCCGTTTAGTTTAATAATCTTGCTGCCCCTTAACAATTTGCGTCACACATTTAATCGAATCCTCCCTTTATATTACCTCAAAACAAATTTACTCAGCCGCATGTATCAGGTAAATCAAGTGATCAACCACGAGAATCCGTAGACAATAAAACAATTTATTTTATATTTATTTTACATTTTTAGAAATAATGTGGAAACGGCAGTGATTAATATCCAGTTGATATTAATTCCTCCGTAGTTAAACTCGTTGAAATTTTTATACCTTTCCTCCCTGTAGATGTGGTTCAATGTTGTGTGGTTCGAGTACATATAGCAACATAAATGGTTCTGCAGAATATTAACAAAAATGGTGTTTTTTCTAACATTATTGTCTTTTCCTATTTAGGCAAGCGGCTGAATTAACGGAAAGAACATCCTCCGAACAAGCAGCAGCCATCAAGGAACCACTCGGTGCTGTGAACAAACGCTGGGATGGATTACTGAGAGGCTTGGTGGAGAGACAACGATTACTGGAGAACGCGTTATTGCGACTTGGTCAATTCCAGCACGCTCTAGATGAGTTGTTGGTATGGATCGAGAAAACAGACAAGACGTTAGATAATCTCAGACCAGTAGCGGGTGATCCACAAGTGATCGAAGTCGAATTAGCCAAGCTAAAGGTCCTAGTGAACGATATACAAGCTCATCAGACGAGCGTGGACACTCTGAATGATGCTGGACGACAATTGATCGAGGACAGCAAAGGTACTACGGAAGCGTCTACTACAGCCGATAAACTGGGCACTCTGAATCGTCGTTGGCGAGATCTGTTGCAACGCGCGGCTGATCGTCAACGAGAACTGGAAGATGCCTTACGAGAGGCGCAATCCTTCACCGCAGAAATACAGGACTTGCTGTCGTGGTTAGGCGATGTGGATAACATGATAGTAGCTTCCAAGCCCGTTGGTGGATTGCCCGAGACCGCATCCGAACAATTGGAACGCTTCATGGAAGTCTACAATGAGTTGGAACAAAACCGTCCGAAGGTTGAAACCGTGCTGCAGCAAGGACAGGAATATCTGAAGAAAGCGGATACGAGCAGTGCCGGTGGATTGAATCACAATTTGCGAACATTGAAGCAGAAATGGGATAATGTGCTTGCGCGCGCCAGCGATAAAAAGATAAAGTTAGAAATCGCGCTGAAGGAGGCCACTGAGTTCCACGACGCGTTACAAGCGTTCGTCGATTGGTTGACCAACGCCGAAAAGATTCTGACGAATCTCAAACCAGTCTCAAGGGTCATGGAAACCATACTTCAACAAATCGAGGAGCACAAAGCATTCCAGAAAGACGTCGGAGTCCATCGTGAAACTATGTTGAACCTCGATAAGAAAGGGACTCATCTCAAATACTTCTCTCAAAAACAAGACGTAATTCTTATAAGAAACTTGCTCGTGAGCGTGCAGCATAGATGGGAGCGAGTAGTTTCCAAGTCAGCCGAGAGGACGAGAGCTTTAGATCACGGTTACAAAGAAGCTAGAGAGTTCCACGATAGCTGGTCGAACTTGATGAACTGGTTAGATGACACCGAAAAGACGTTGGATGAAGTTGCTGCTGACGGACTTGGCGGCAACGATCCGGACAAGATTAAATCGCGTCTTAACAGACATCGCGAGGTCCAAAAGGCGCTGAGTGCTAAACAAAGCACGTATGACAACACTATGAAGAACGGCAAAACATTGAAAGATAAGGCGCCGAAATCCGATGAACCTGCCTTGAGGGAACTTCTGAACGAATTGAAGAACAAGTGGACTACGGTCTGTGGTAAATGCGTGGATCGACAGAGAAAGCTAGAGGAAGCCTTGCTGTTCTCCGGACAGTTCAAGGATGCGATTCAAGCACTGCTGGAGTGGTTGAGCAAGACCGAGAAATATCTGGCCAATCCTGGACCACTTTATGGCGATTTGGATACAGTAACTAATTTAGTGGAACAACACAGAGCATTTGAAAGGGATCTAGAATCACGCGCCTCACAGATGGAGTCCGTTATCAAGACCGGTCGTGACCTGGAATCTAAAGCCTCTATTGAAGACGCATCAATGATCAGATCGCAGCTGTCCGAATTGAACAGTCTCTGGGACAGAGTAACCAGTCTGACAACGAAGAAGTCCAGACTATTGGAAGAAGCTCTCAGAGAAGCCGAACGACTTCACAAAGCTGTTCACGTGTTACTAGAATGGTTGAGTGATGCGGAAATGAAGCTACGATTCGCCGGACCATTGCCGGAAGACGAACAAGAGAGCAGGAATCAATTAATGGAGCATCAAAGATTCCTCCGCGAATTGCAGACTAAGGAAATTGAAAAAGATAATACGTTAGAGTTGGCACATATTATTCTCGGAAAAGCGCATCCCGACGGTGCTGCAGTTATTAAACACTGGATCACGATTATTCAGTCTAGATGGGAGGAAGTGGCAACATGGGCCTATCAAAGGAACCAAAGACTGGAGAATCATATGCAGGGGTTACAGGTTTGTATTATATTTTCTTATATATTTTATCTTATAGAAGAAAAACTGATATTATTATGTATATATTTGTAGGATCTTGATAATCTTCTTGAGGAGTTGTTAGCCTGGCTCGAAGGTTTGGAGAACACTTTGAATGCTTTGGAAGCGGAACCCTTGCCTGATGACAGAGCTACGCTCGAAATGCTTATCGCGGATCATAGAGAGTTTATGGAAAATACCAGCCGAAGGCAAAACGAAGTTGATCGCGTGTGCAAGGCCCGGCAAATCAAGCCGATAAAAGACGCGAGAAAAATATCGAAAGTCAGATCACCAGCGCCTACGTACGTATATATTTATTGTGCATGAAAATTTATATATAGTATAATGCTAATATATTTACATAATTGAAATTCTTTTCGTTTTTGTGAAGTAACGTGATGGATGCTGATAATATATGCAATATCGTATTCCATTATGCTTGTTTCGTGTTCGAATCGTTCATTTGCATTCTATTCATGTGTGTGCCGCATTTGTCTGTATTTAATTATTTTATTTCACGAATTTTGCTATGCATATTGCAATTTTAGGGACAGTTTTGGAGCACCATGTTTGAAGAGTTTTTTTTACTTTGCTAGATACAATTTTTTAATATCTTTTGTTATGTATTGAGTTTAGTATATTGTGTGTATTTACTGTTGCATGATGTGTTGCTTTTGCAATGGGATTTCAGTAAGGATCTCTATCAGGATAACGAGCATGAGCAGCCTCAGCCTCGTAAACAAAGGTTCGTTATTCATCATAACATATGTAAATATTTTCTACATATCGCATAGTCTTTTCTTTTAAGTATAGTGTTTTTGTGTTTAATATGCGCATCTTTAGTAAAAATGTATGCATTTATTTTTGTCTTATAATATTCAAGACACAACATTCTCATCACACACATTATTCTTGTTCGCACAATAATTTCACAGTATCCAGCAACAAGAGTCTAGAATTTAGTATTAAGTGTATTAACTTATTCGCTTTTCACTCGCGACATATGTAAACTTACTATTGTGTTCACAATGCACTGTGTTAAAAAATCAATCAGATATATTCTTTACGTGTTATATATTGTCATTATATTTAATGCATAGCTTAAGACAGTGTCACAATTAATAATCTCTTTTTCAACATGATATTAAACTGATATTTTACACATTTATCAGGTATATAATTTCTACATGTACGTGAGAATCGTACACTCGATAAAAATTTTACACTTTTATAATCCAATACTTACGTGAAAAAAAAACAATTTATTAAAAAACAAACCAGAGTGCTGTATCAAGGAAGAGCATTTTATAGATGCCTTATTTAGTAGAGAATGTTTGAGTGATGTGACGCATGTTCCTGTTTAGCCGAGGCAGCCCAGGTCGTGACAGAACGCCAGACCTTTCATTGCCGCACATTGGTCCACGCTTCCCACCTAAAGGAAGGTTCGTTATGCCTAGTTTCATTAGAGATCATTCTGCGTCATTTCATAATGTTCATATACAGGCATTACTCCACTATGCGATTCAACTTATCATACAACTTACTAATGTCTCGGTAATGGGATTCTTGTTTTTTTTTCTTTTGCGGGGTGTGGTTGGGTTTGATGAATTGTTACTATTCGTTAAAAAATTGTTTGTTTTGTACTGAAAGTGTGAAGTTTTGGGTTTTCTGATATTTACATTTGAATTCGCCGACTTCTTTACTTTCGCGAATATCATCGTTTTCGTTTTCTTTCTCTGTGAAATTATTTCGGTGAATAATTGTCTTGATCAAGATAATATCTCATATTTCTTAATTCTTATATATCTTAAATATATCTATTATTCATGTATAACGTACATATTTTCCTTCCTACGAGTAGCAAAGGAGCTGAGCCGGAATTCCGCAGTCCGAGAGTTAAGCTTCTCTGGGATAAGTGGCGTCACGTTTGGATGCTGGCATGGGAACGACAACGTCGTCTGCAAGACAAATATAATTACATTCAGGAGTTGGATCGCGTGGCTAACTTTAGCTGGGAAGATTGGCGCAAACGGGTAAGATTTATACAATATAGATTAAATTTTTTTTTTCTAATATAAGTCTAATTATTTCTTTGTCAACTATCACAAATTGTTTAAATGCGTAATAATTATTTCAGTTCCTGAAGTTCATGAATCACAAGAAATCCAGATTAACGGATCTCTTCAGGAAGATGGATAAAAACAATGATGGACTTATACCGAGGGAGGACTTCATTCAAGGAATTATGAACACCAGTACTTATTAAATCGTTTATTTCTTAAACAAAAGTGTCTATATTTTTCTACTGTTATAATTAATTTATAGAATTCGAAACTTCTCGTCTGGAAATGGGTGCTGTTGCCGACTTATTTGATCGTCACGGCGAGGGCTTGATAGATTGGAAAGAGTTCATCGCCGCTCTGCGACCCGATTGGGAAGAACGACGGACCTACAACGACACGGACAAGATACACGATGAAGTTAAACGGTTGGTCATGCTATGCACCTGTCGTCAGAAGTTCCGTGTTTTCCAAGTTGGTGAAGGAAAATACAGGGTATGTTTATAGTTGTAATGAAATGTTTGACACCTGATTTTAATTGCGATCACATATTTTTTATATCAGTAATGCATCATGTATGATTTTGATTGTGACAATTTTGAAATTACAGTTTGGTGACAGTCAGAAGCTACGACTGGTTCGAATCCTTCGCTCCACTGTTATGGTACGCGTTGGTGGAGGCTGGGTAGCGTTAGATGAATTCCTTCTAAAGAACGATCCTTGCCGCGGTAAGTACTCACCACAAGCGTTTAATCTGCGCGATATATATAGACTATCTGAAATTAGGCTGAGATAGATTATAACCATATACTAGTCACTTTATGAATTTTTTGTCAGTAATAAGGAAAAAGAAATTAATTAATCAAAACGACTTACAATTGAACTGTTGGGTTAATGCGAAATATGTTTGCAAGGCAAATTATTCCTTAATTGCAAGCATTTGAAATAACTTTGAAAGAAATTTCTATGGTACTCTGTTTCCTTCTCTCTATCCTTTTTCCCAAGAGGCGAATTAAACTTGCGTTCCTATTTAATTTCGATATTCCTAATAATAAAAAATAATATTCTTAAGTATTTATTATTATAACAATGTGTTAACGTTTGGTTTTTGTTTCCATCGTTCTTCATATTAATTAACATTACTTTGCTGCATTAAATATAGGAATGTAGTATCATTTTAAGTATTCATTGTCATTAACGAAAGCATATCTGAACGTCGATTTAATATAACTATTCGTGATATCCTATCGAAACTAACTAAAAATATATTAAGATTATATAATATGTATGCTACGTACGATTTCGACTCCTGAGGTGTCATAACATTGCCATTAATCAGATATTAAATGCAAATCATTGTTAACGTTTAACGAAGAATTGAGAATAATGTACACACTCGCTGTTTATTGCTTTGCTTATTTAGTAACGATTTTTCCGGTATATGTATATATTGGTTTACTCCGTTGGCTTTTGATTGATGAATAAGATGATCAATTCGGTACTTGTTTCTATTTTTTAGTACTTTACGTTTATTATATTAACGCTATTGACACTATGCATGACAATTAATTTAATTTAATTGCATATTATTGAATTGTAAAAAAAATGTTTATTGTCGATTCTCTTTAACTTTCTCTGTATATCTCTTTTATTTTCTCTCTCTGCCTTTTCCAATGGTAAATTCATCAATTTCAAAATATCAATTTTGAGATAATCATTAGTTTTACATCAGAGAATCTTTTCTTGTATAGTATAATTTCATGAGTAGTAGGTAGAAGTAATATTACAGTAGGCATACTAATGTCTTGTTAACTATATACTAACGTTAACATAATAACTGTTCCTTACTGTTCCATCAATCCTCCTAACATTCCCGTACGTCTAATTCTACGACAAACATTTCTGTTTGTTTCATTTTCTTTTGGTTTACGTTTATTTACCGAAATGTGTTTCCGTCATCTGAAAATTATAAATTTTCAAAACGCGGCGCATGCATGAATATGTCGCTCTTTCTAATCGACTATGTCGAATCGTGATTAACTCGTTAAGTTTTTCTAATGCCAATACCGGATCCTAACAAACCGGAACAACATGAGGGTTGGTGTCCGCTCGGTGAGAACTGTTTTACGTGCACACAATTCGTTCATGGTCTATACATTGAACGAAATTTGTTCGTTCAATTATTAAATTCGAGACTCCAATTGTATTGGATTTATGATATATGTCTGAGATACACTACTAACAACTGTTGCAGTATAGACCATGAAGGTTGATATCCCTGCGTATGGTGCATGACCTTATTAGCTTGTTCGAACTAATTTTTCGAAGTGTTGTCTTTTTGTTGAGTATGTCTATCTACGTGCGTATACGGTTGTATTATATGGAACGATTAAATATTCGCAATTACTGTCTGGGTAAGGTAAACAGATTGCGCAAGTGAAATTAACGCTATAGTTATTGCGCTACGTAATAGTGATCGTCTCATATTTTGATGCAGTTTCGAGTATTAATTAAAAAAAAGAGTGCCTGTGTTTATAGTTATGCAGGATTACGAATGTAGTATACTGCAGTCGTTTCGCTTTCTTTTTTCCATTTCAATTTTTTTTTTAGTTTTGATGGATGGTTTACGTTAGTCAGTCTATCCCTTGTTTGATGATTATTTTCCGTGTAAATGTTTTTTTTTATTTTTGTAGTAATATTTAATGTGATTATTTCATTGATTGATTTGCAACGATCAATTTTGATATATCCTTCGTAGTCCCCCTCTTTTGTAGGAACTTTAACATCCCTGTTAGAAGATAATCAATGCATGTTTAGTGAATTTTGTGTGTGATATTGTTTTTATAATTATGTATTATAAAAACAGTATGGGAAATGGGTATGAATATATTAAAACTATTCCTCTTCCTTTTTTTAGTTTATCATTAAAATATTACATTAAAATCAAAGTACACTGGTTTCTTTTGGCATGGTTACGCGTACAATCCCAAAAGATTTTTTTTTTGTATACAGAGAGTTCTAGAAATGTCATACTTTTTTCCAACTAAAAATTAGAATTAAAATTTAATATATTTTAAAGGAGAAAAGAAAAAATTAAGAGAATATAAAATTGTTGGTATAAATATAATAAGTTTCGAATTAATTTTTATTAACAAAAAATTTTTAATGGAAAGACATTCTAGGATGCTCTATATATTTATTAATTGCTTAAGAATATTATAAAATATACGATAATGAGCGACTTAAGACTTACTTTTATGCTTATATTTTTATTATAAAAGAGGAAATATGGGAAATAAAATCTGTCGCGAATCGCACGTTTTATATAAATATTCTAAACACCGAAATCAGTATTGTATTGTATAAAATCGAATCAGAGTGGTAGAATATTTATAGTGGCTATATCGTAAATTTTATTTATTTATGTAATAATTATAATAACGTGAAATTTTATTCGAGTGACTGTTTTAATACGTTTACTTGTGAAATATTCGATTTTGATACCGAAACTTTTTTCGATCATATATTCTAAATACGCTGTCTTTTCTTTTTTTTCCATGACACAAACACACACTTGGATACGCCACATGCATACATGTACTTGAAAACACGCACGCAAACCGTGGAACATTTTTGTCGCCTTTTTTTTTCTCTTTTCTCTTTCTCAAAATTATTTCTCCTATCCATTATTGCCGCTGCTCATCGATAACGTGCATGCCTTGATATTGTAAACCTGTAAAAAATATATATATTGTAACATTTTCCGCTCCATATAACTCATGACTCTCGTTCCGGATGTTGCCGTTCCGATATTTAAACACTCGTTTTCGCTTTCATTTTTTTTCTTTTTTTTTTTCTTGTTAAATTAACACGTCACGATCTCGCGTTCGTTATCTCATATCGACGTCATCTATTCCCGCTCTCTGTCTCTCCGGACTGTTTTCTTGTACAAAATAATATCTCTCTGGCACCTCCTCTCGTACCCCGCATCCCCGAAACGCCTTTTCCCTAACTGCGTGCACGCAACACACTGTAGCCAAGGGAAGAACGAATATCGAGCTGCGGGAGCAATTTATACTGGCGGACGGTGTTAGCCAGACTATGACGGCCTTCCGGTCCAAGCCGAGCCCGACTTCGACGCTGCAGCGTACGCAAATGTCCTCCACCAATGCTGGACCGATCACCAAGGTAAGCAGGGTCCATCCAACCGTGGAATCCCTGAAAAGCGACGTAGAACGTACAGTACTCATTCTCGCCGTACTCTTCACTTCTCTGCCGTTAATTTGTTAATGAAACTCGTAGAATATTCGTGAATTTTTATATTAGACCTTTGGGTGCCATTTATGGCATCGTAATAGAAAAATTAAATCGCACGTACCTGGACAACTCTATCAACGTTGATTTACGGTCTCATCGACGCTATCTGTAAGTATACAACTATTTTTCGTCATCCATCAGCCTAGTCGTTTGACGTTCGCATGAGCATGGCAGTTTTCAATCAGTTGCATTGTTTGAACACGTAGAGGCAGTTAGAAATAGATGACGCTTGTCTACTCTCATCACTGGTCAGTTTTATCAAGAAACAGTTTGATCACACCAACTAAAAAGCCAGACAGACCCGTCGTGTCTTCTTCTCAGACTCTTCGTTCGACCTCAGGAGATGCGATTTCGTAAATTTCTTGCCTTATCTTCTCCGCAAATCCTTCCCGACCTCGTCGCTTCGTAACAGCGAGGAGAGAATGGACTTCCTAACTCCACACACTCGTTCCTGAGAAATCCTACGATGATAAATATTAATATTAAAACATTAATTAAAAAAAAATTTGTTATATTGCGATCCGAATTACGTTCAGAAGAACGAACACGTTGGAATCATATGTCAGTTTAGCGCGGAGATAGTAGCCGTTCGTTTCAGGAATATTTTTCACTCGTTGGTGTGTGAGCCTCAAAAAAATAGGGGCCATTACGATTGCATGAGGAAGCTAAAGATTTTCGTTTGTGGTGTAGCGGAGGAGTTTATGAGCCAGCTGATGCCGATATTTGAGAATTTGAGGCAAAAGGAGGACCTCCCGTGCTCGTATCCCCTTCACATGCACGCCCCCTCTTATCATTGGGTAAATAACGAAATTTTTCTCAATTTTTCTACTTTTTGCCGTTCGTGTGATGCTGTACGCACTTGAGTTTGGGTTTTGAGTGCGGTCGCGACACGCGACTTGAGTCGATCGACGGTGCATTGTGCGTTTCCATGGACTGTCATTGCGTTTGCTTTTCTCTCCCTTGCTATGTTTCTGTATTTGTGCATCGTGGAGATTCTCCGATGATGCATAAATACTGGAAGTTATGAGCAATAATTATGATTAATCAACGATAAGCATATAAGTGATAATTCATGATCCTTATATCACACAAATGCTTCCGACTATAATGAAGTTGATAAATGCATGCCAGAAGAAATATATGTTGTGTATGAAGAGAGCAAGTGAAGAAGAATGGATAGAAGCGGAGGCTTAGAAAAAGGAGTTTCCGGTTCATTATCATGTATCTCGTGTCACTTTGTCTCTGCCTCACGCCTGCCCATTTTTCCGTGAGAAATGCGTAGAATGAGAAGACTCTTACGTGTCTCGACTGTAAATCCACTTTGCGATCTAATGTCATTCGAGGTAGATCCATAGCACGTTACAACACCTCGTCGCATTTACTCACTCACACACACACACACTCTCACATTACTCTGCATCGAATTGGTTTTCTTTTGATTGATTGTCGAATGTGTCTGATTTTGTGTCAGAATTATTTGGATGCCTCTTAACTCCCTGACCCTTGCCCCTCGAGAGAACGATCTACCAATTTTGAGCATGATTAGATTTCTCCTTCGATGTTTTTCACCCTCTGTTTAATGCAGATATCAAGCGACAAATCGTCTAAATTTTATCAAGAATCAATTTCTCGATTTTCACATGTGCATTTTTCGTCTCGTATTCGTGAAACCAGTCATTGTCGTCGATAACGATCACAAAATTTTCTTATAAAGTGACAATTTAAAATTTATCTTTTGCAAATAAACTCACGATGGTAGACACGCATTTATTTATACGTCAAAACGAAAAACCCATCGAGAATATGTAGTCAATTTAATTGAACATGAATATGGATAACGAATGTCGTATCCTGTATTGCTGCGTGCGTAGTGGCATTGATCGGAGATACCTCGAATCACCATAAACTACTATATCTCTCCCAACTTCTTGTGGTAAGTTTTGCATGACACTTCGCTTTACCTACTATCCGAATCTGACAACACTTTTATTTTATATTTGTATTATTTAATCTTGATATTTCAACAGCTTCGACGAGCGTAATAAGTATATTACCGCAGACCGGTACATCTTCACTAGTCCACGGCTGTGCACAAGTTTGTTTGCTTGTTAAACTTTTAGCGATAACACGACGGATTTATCAATCTAATTTAACGATATAAATTTTTAGAGAAGAAAAGCTTTTATATTTTACCTGCTAAGTACATTTATCTATGTATTTTGAATGTCATCCTAAAGTAATAATTGAAGATTAGAATTATATCCATTAGTCCTTTTTTTTTTACATTTTCTCATAGTATATCTTTTTTTTTTTATAGTAGAATATTAGAGAAAGCACATTTCTGTTACCATAAAAATACTAATTTATTTATAAATATAGATATATCTTCATTTCTCTCGTCTAATTCTGCTTGATTTTTTTTTATTAATAAATTGCGAAAAGATAAAACTTACTGCATTACAAGCAGTAGATATTTTTTTTCTATTCTTCAGTAGAAGACATAACTTGCACACAGCTAATATTAACAATTACTAATAATTCTTTAATTATGCGGCAGAGAACGCGTAATACGAAACCGTACTCATCCAATAATCTGTATTGGACAAGAATTAAATGTATGATAGCTTCTGCTCTTGCATGCGTTTACGTGTAAACTTTATCAGATTTTTTTTTACTATCTAGGTGAGAGAACGCAGTGCTCGCAGCGTACCTATGGGTCAATCGCGAGCCTCGCGCTCATCTTTGAGCGCCGGCACGCCTGACAGCCTTAGTGACAACGAAAGTTCCTTCAAGCTATCTGCTAGAAAAACCAGCACGCCTTATAGATCTACCGTGACGCCCGGTAAGATTCTGAATTGGAATTCAGAAGCACTATTGCCTATAATAAAATAACGAGGACACTTTATAATTAATTGTATGCTGCCTGTAATGCTTTACAGGTGGAAGCCGTCCATCCAGCAGGCCAGCATCAAGACCTGCCTCCCGACCAGCGAGTAGACCGAGTAGCCGACCTGCGTCGAGACAAGGAAGTAAACCGCCTAGTCGATACGGTTCAACGCAGTCGTTGGATGGTACGTAAAGTTTCTGTTTCATATTTCCTGTGTATATTCTCTATTCTTTGGACGAATCTTGAAAGATTATGTCTGATTTGATAGACGACTCGTGCACTCCAAGTCGCATTCCACGAAGGACCATCATGGGCGGCTCCGGTAACACTCCGACGTCCAGTAGACACAACAGCGTTTCCGGTAGAAAACTTACAACTCCGATGAACGGCTCAAGCTCTCGACCCCGCACTCCAACAGGATTAATTAGTCCCGCCAGTGGAGTGCCCTCCAGGTTTGTAATACTCAACACGCGTCGCATTACATCGAAATATCTCTGAAATAGATCGTGGACTAACTCGCATTAGTGTGCCTTCAATAGAGATATGTGTAACCCCACAATTGTGTGCATATAGATTAACGATAATATCGACCAGTAATATCTCACTTTACGTAAACGGTTGCAACGTTCGAGGAATGTTTGATATATTTATCCCGAAAGAATCGACGATTTGTCTTTTAGTTTCTTATTTAGTCCCCTTCTATTTTGTTTTATTTTATTTTTTCTGTTTTTTTCCCCGTTATTCTATCGCGTACATACGATACATACCACGTAAAATAGCATCGAAGTATTTGAATATGAAGAATCAAAGATGGTCCTGACGACGCATTATACATTAATTGATCGAGCCTCTCACTACATCTCGTGTTAACCGCAAAACATTTACATGACTAATCTCGATCGGGTATAGTATTTTAATAATCATTATTAACAGATCTGGTTAATAACATTTTTTAGGTTTGGCTCAATCCATAGAGCTTCGAGCATTCCAACCCTGACTGGTGTCGGAACACCTATCAGGTAAATTAACGAATCGGCAATTTCACGTAAAACTGGTTCGGGGTAGCTAATTCTCTGCAGCTTTCATTTTGCGTTATGCACTTTATCATTACGAATCTGTTTATTAGAAGCGAAGAATGCAGCAAAATGCAAAGTAGAAAGCTGCGAAGTGTTTTGTGGTGTGGGACATCGCTTTTTATAGGAGATGTAGTTTTGATCGTGGTGATGGCGCGATATATTTACGCTTATTTTTTCATCGTTATTTTATTTTGATCCTAGTGATTGTATCTTTTCCCGTTTCTTCCTCTTCATTTAATTCTCGTACAACGCGAAAAGAAATTCTGCTATCGTATACTAATTGCGATATACCGTCCGTGCAATTAAATAACATTTCGATGGTAATGCCTTAGCCGCTCTAGGATACCCGTATATGTGGGAGTGGATATAAAATCTCCTCAGTCGACCACCAGCAATATGTCGACTCACTCAACACAAAGCAACCATTCTACGATTTCTACTGATTCCACTGGGTATGGCTGAACTGGCGCTTTTAACGTAACCCGTTTTCCGTTTCTTCTCACATCCGTTGAATGTTTTACTTTTCAAGCCTTGTAGAACTTTTTACAACTAATAGTAGTTATTATTTAACATCTTCTGTTTGCTTATCTCTGATTAAAATCTGATCTTGAAATTGCATATTCTATCGCACGATAATATTTTGTTTGACAAAAGCTTGCTTCTTTTCTTCATCTAATTATATCACCAACTCTATTTTATTCATTCGTATCAATTGTAGTCAAAATGTTCATGACGACATTATAGTTTTACTTAATGCTAATTTTTACATCCATTACAAGTTTTAATTGTAATAGTTTTATATTTAAGCTCCTCGACTAACGTTTTCTCTCATAACGCTAGGAGCAGTTCCCTGTGTACAAATTCAGCCACTAACATACCAACAGCCATTAAGCAAACTAGGTAAACATTAATATTATTTCAGAAATTTTCACTTCTCTCTTTTATTTGTTCGCTGAAAATATGTCTAAAAAAGGTATTGATATTGGTTTGCTTTATTGGCGTGAACGATAGCGCTCGGTTACATGTGTGCTTATATGTACGATCGTTTGTTTCAGGGTACGTACACCGTCCAGTGGATCCAGCACCCCGCTACCGCCGTCTTCAAAATTATCGAGAAAACCCTCCGGAGCTTCCGACACGTCCGTGTCAGGAACAACCCCGAGCACACGGAAGGGAAAACCCACGCCGATTGACCAGCGCGCGCCGTTCCGATTGTAATAGCTTATTAACGGATACATATAGCTTATAAAATCAGCGAATTATATGCCCAAACGAGAATAAATATAAAATATCCCCGCCGCAAATTTATAAATGACCGCAGGGTATTGCAGGGAATATATAGAATGGGTTATTGTTATTGTACGATAAGAGAGAAAGGCGCGTGTAATATGTGCTAAATTGACTGCATCAAAATTCCGTAGAAGGCAAATGATGAATCTAGAAGTTATGATTTTATCATTTCATTGAATTCCGCCAAGTACTGAATGCCATTAAAATTATGAATACCAATGAGTATTTCATACTCTCTTAGGGTAAGAGATTACAAACAGTTGGGGAAATTTATTTATTTCGTGCCCGCGTTAGAAAATGCTTAAAGCGTCTATCTAGTTTGTAATAACACATAACACTGAAATAAATTATTGTTATAAATACCATAATCTTGGTATTACCGAAAGTGCAGGGTAATGCTGTATAATTGAAAATATTTAGGTGAGATATAACAATATCTTTGCCGACTTTCTCGATAAGGACAATACTACTAAAAAAATTTTAGTATAAAAATAATCAGCGTTATCTGTATTATAATTACGCTTATGTTTGATATATATATATATATAACTAGATGCCTGTGTAATTACTTTTATATAATTTAATATAGTTTGCTCACACATTTTTCACGCATGTCTGCGTGCATTATACATCGTATAAACCGAGGGTTTTCTCGATGAACGTTTTTGAGCTATATTTGAGCAAATTGTATACATGAAGACATTAATTTATTTAATATTTTTTGCTTGACTTATTGTATTCGTTCTACGACATAATTAACGTCTAATTCACATTTGTTAAGAAAAAGAGAAACCTTGTATGCGATTTTAGATTAATGATACAAATTGTGAATCGATATTCATTTTTGTTATCCGTTTCGCAAATTGTACCATACATGTTCGATTAAGTCAGTTTGTAAAATTCGATTAGTCAGTTTGTAAAAATCATATTAATTAAATAATTAAATATAATTTTTATTTAAATTTTTTTTATATCATTTATCAATTGGGTAAACTTAGATTTGTGAAATCGTGGATGTTAATTATCGATTAATTGTCACAAATCTATTTTATATTACTTTCAAAATATTTTGATATATTTATATTGTTGCGAAACGGAATATCTCGTTGCTTTCTCGTGGAGAAATACGACAGTAATCAAATGTAGCTTAGGATTATGCACAAGTTTAATCCTCGAGCGGTCGCATTTAAAAAGTGTAAAAAGTTCAATTTTTTTCACTACATCTTTCGTGCGTCAATATATATAAAGAAATTAAATATAAAAAGGCTGAGATCATCCATGCGTCCGCTCTAAGATTAACGTGCAATATGCTTTTGTTACGTGTTTGCGAATCGATTTATCGATTAATGATCAATTAATAAGTAAACAATTATATAATTATAATTACATAATTATATAAAATATATAATTATTAATTATAATTGACTAATGAGAGATTTAAGAGTTCGGGGGAACATACCTAACAGCGTTAAATAATAATAATAAAAAAAGAGAAAACTATACGTGTGAATAGTTAAGTAAAATATATTCCATTGCGCGAAGTGTGGCCTGTTAGGTGACGGGTAGAAAAGAGAAACTTTGAAAAAAAGACATTTCCATTTTTTTTACATACATATACTTTTAGATGCGATTAATGTATCGGAGTTATGACTCGCTGCCTCTTATAAATATTACGTAATGCGATTAATCTTATTAACAACTTCTCAACGTATGATTTTTATTTTATTTTTTTCACTCCGAGAAGTGCTGTATGATGCTAATGATAATAACGATGATGATGATGATAATACAGTGAGATAAAAAGAAATATAACAGACACACGCACACACATGATATTTTAATGAGAAACATACTCTCGATCCTTTTTCATTTTTAGGCGACTGTTGTGCATCATGCAAGTGTAAAGGGAAATGTACATATAATAGTGGCGCGCGCATATGATTTTTTTCACGTTCATATTTTCTAATCGAAATGATGTGTCAATGTCCAGATGGGATCCTGCTGCTTGCGTCCTCATTGATGCCTAAATTAAACATAGCTATTTATAGATACATCTTGCGAGAATGAATAGGTTTTTTCCTCAAAACGGGATGACGCGCCAACTCCGATCCTCCAGTGTTGACTGACAGTCGCATTGTATAATACATCAAGCAGATATTTCGGGAGGATTCGATGGAAGCAACGCTTTGTGCACGCTGCGCTGATAAGGCTTACCAAGTAACTCGGCCGGCGATGTGCATGGCTTGTAGACATGTAATTTATGAAGGTATAAATCCGTGGTCTAGACGAGTTTTGCGCAATTTTTTACAAAAGCTCTGAGTTTACACTTTTAAGAATGCGCCTGTTGTATTACTGACCGTTGTAATCGGAATAAATATGTTTTCGCACTGAAGACCGAGGACGAGATAACATGGATGTCGGTATGGTATGTGCAACAGAGAATCACTGTGTCAAAAGGATGTGTAAAGTATCAGAATGGTGTTTCTCTACTATACAACTCTGTGTCGTGTGTTCTCTCATACCCTTCCTTCTCCGATTTCATCACTATCGTTATATTCGAAGTTTTTCGTAGAAAGTGATATATGACATAGCCAATATCGACAAATACGTTTTACAGTAATAATTGTTGCACATTGTTACAGATGCCAGAACTCTTGCTTGGAACTCTTTGCTAATACAAATTAAGTGTATCATCTAGCTATAAAGTTACTCTGGAAGCCAAAATATAATACAACTAGAAAGAAAAAAGAATCGCTCGCAAAGTGATTTTAGCTATCATTATAGCTTCAATATTTGGCCTTTCTTCCTCGGATACACAATTCCGGTATAAACATTTGCACTCTATATTGGGCACACTAAATTTTTTAAATTATGATAGACTCACCATCTTCGCATCAATGATTGAACATAGAAAATTATTAGAGCAATTCCAGGCTGTAGAACGTGTAGAAGATCAACGCAAAAAAAAAGAAATCAAGTACGTCATATTGTTGATACGAAAAACGTGCGAAACTTAATATAATGGTAAACGCAAAATATATTTTTTGAGAGATTATGGTCCTTACATGAGCACCAATTGCTATGAAGTGTAGACAGCGAAAAAAATTTATAATAAATTTGGAGTTTTTAAAATTACAACGCGCTTAGAATGCTCCTGTCTGACTACCTACATTTTCCCGATGTTCGATTTTGAAGACTTTAAATTTTCGCAACTTATCCTTAGATTTAAAGTTCTAGGAATTAGAATTTTAATGTTATTTTTTTACTGATTATAATATTCTAATTGGCCTACTCTAAGTTTAATTCTTTTTTTATTGACTTCTTGACTAGGACATTTAAAGACTAAAATTTTTTTAAATATTAGTGCGTTTCTCTCTAATGCTTTGCTTCTAATCTATTATTTTTTATAATTTCAGATATCTTCGCTTTTATCATTACGTATTTTCTTAATAATATGATATGTTTTTTACATCTTGCACGAGGTACAGTCGTGATCCAGATATTTCTTATGCTATCATAGATAGATCGAGAACTCAGACATTCAATATATCCTAATATATATGGCTATATACAAGCATTATGGATTACTGTAGATAGAAGTACCGGCCTCAGCATATGATTCCTTGAATGGATCCTCGAGTTATACTGGATTTACTTGACCTATATGAAGTTAAACTGATATTTAATCAAAATCCGCTTATCTATCCAATGACCCTCGACATAAACGAGATTTTGTTGCAATCAATTATTAGTTTATATCAGCATTACGGAATTATAGTCATTCTTTTATCGCTGAGCAACCTTGATTGAATGATTAAAGAGAGAATGCAGGTCAACTGCAAAATCTTTACATTAAAATATGTTAATTTTTAAATAGTTTACATGTGTATATAATTCTTAAACATAGTTTATGAAGAATCAGAATAATTTTATAGAAAATTACAAAAAGTAGTATAAGTAAAATTAATTCAGCATTTATAATCAACAAATGTCTTTGCTGCGAGATTAAATTTTTAATTTTATATGTCGTGGATAATGTGTATTTAAAAAATTTTGAGCTCTAACTAATTCTTTATATAAATAACGATTTTTAATTTTTTCGAAACAGAAAATTAAATAATTAAAGTTTTTTAAATTAGAATGCAAATAACTATTTATATTCTTGTCATTTTAAGATATATACAGTTTTAATTGTTTCTTCTTTCTGCTATTTCCCAATATTTCCCATTATATAGCAAGAAAATTAATTATTTCTATAGAACGTGTAGAAATGATATCAACATTGTATATCAAAGATAAATATAACACAAAAATTCAACCCCTCTGACAGAAATTTCATATGCGGTTTTAATTTTACCGGGGAAATATTAGTTCTCCCCCGAGAGAATTTTAAATTTAGTAGAAAGCTTTCTTTTTTTATCAGATATTTATACTCTTTAGTTCGCATAACGCCTTTGGAATTTTCGATATGTAATATCGTGTAGATTGTAGTCCATGCCGGCATATGATGCACATTATCTATAATTCTCGTATGTAATGTACGCAGTGATCCCGATGAGAGTGGAGTGCAGGTTATACAGACGCAGCATTCAGATGCAGGGCGGGAGCGCGGCCGAACTCGTTTGGTGTAAAATCTACCGTTCCGAAGCCGGCAAAGCATGCGGTTGTTTAACAAGTACCGAGATACCAGCAGCGCGGTGATCGTCGTCATGTCTTACAAAGTAATATTCTACATTCTGTTACTTATCGTTATTTCGTTTATCTTTTGAAACTGCGCTTGTACTTTCCGCGGCAACATGTTTACGCAGCTTTTTTCCTTCATAACCTAATAATAATAATTTGAATAATCAAGATAAGTNAAGAAGTTAAGAAGAAGCATAAAAAATTATTAACTTTTGCGATTTTTATCTTTCGCAAAAATATTTTGGACTTCTAAAGTGTTTTTGATATTCAGTAGGTATGATTTTACATCGTTGCATTTTTTACAATGCATGAAGCAGTGATGTTAGCGGAATATTTAAAAAAGCTAAAGTGACTTCGATCGAAATAATGCAATTTATCAATTATACTTCTACCGTACGATGGAATTATTAATTATTTGGCTGGCATATAAAAAGAAAAAAGTTTGAAGAAACCTAGCAAAAATAACGTTAGAAGAACATGTAAACAGATAAAAGTATCTATCCCTTCCGTTTCTGACTGTTTTATTATTGTGCAATGAAAGAAACTCATAGTAAAACAGTTAGAAACGAAAGGGATAGAGTGCATGTTTTATCCGTTTCTAACGGAATTTTTTGTAGGAAGTAGAAACGTCGAATTATATTAGAAATTTTGCTATCAGCATTATTGGTTGAATTAAAATTATGGGCAAAGTTATCTTTAACTATAAAGTCATTGATATTTGACATTTCTTTTTCGATGTGCAGGTTATCGGCTATTTTGTCACCTTATTGACTGTCGTCCGCGCCGGGATCGTTGGCCCAAGTGCAACTGCAGTAGCCGTCGCGCAACAGTCAGCTGCAACGGTTATCAGAGCTGAAAACTACGATTCTCATCGGTATAGCTTTGAATATAGCGTGGCAGATGGTCTCACTGGTGCGTCTCTGCAATATAATTTGTATTCCGCAGGGATGACTGATCTGCACAGTCATCTGGGCTTAGCGAACCCACGGAACTCAACTCAATGCATTGCGAACACTTACGTATATTTACATGTCATATATTTTGGTGGATGATAGTGCAATAAACATTTAAGAAAAAGTGGAAGTAAAACACAGTTTATGAATAATGCAAAGGATAAGAATAAGGATACAAGATACATTTTTGACATAGACGGAACAGAAAATTAAAGCTCATTCTTTATTTATATTCTTTAATTGAAAAGATATAATTTGGGAATATTATGGATCATTTAATTATAATTGCTACATGACTCGAACTAAATGTATAATTATCAGATTACTAAAGTAGAATATATAGGTGGTTAAAAAATATTGACATTTACAAATATTTTTACTTATTGAAAATAATTAAAGATTAATAATTGTCATACCGAATGAAAATTGCCGAAATAAAAAATCGCAAGCAATAGCAGCGTATAATCGAATCTTATTTCCATGTTCGGATTTAAGACGGACTTCGTAATTAAGAGGAAGTTAAGCCAAAACGACGTTTTCGAACCTTCCAAATTCGCAGAGTGGATTCCTGTCGATATCTCTTAATTCAGCTATTTGTTGTATCTGTTCATCGGGTACCTTCATCGAATTAGAATTTGCGGAACTTTGCCGGAAACTTAAATTAAAACACCGGGTCGGGACAATACGCGTCTCTCTCTCTCTCTTTTCTGTGAGCGCGCAGCGCGGAACTTCGCTCGAGGTATTATAAACGCATACTCTTATACTTTTCAGGGCGACAACAAGGCGCGGGAAGAGACTCCTCGCAACAGCGACGTAGTTCACGGAAGTTTCAGCTTAATCGAGCCCGACGGTTCCCGATGCGTCGTTTCCTACGCGGCCGATCCTATCAACGGTTTTAACGCGGTCGTGCAGCGGGACCCTGGCATCACCGGTTAAAACCGTAGCTGTACTCCGACGGTGCGCCTCGTGATCGTTGCAGCTGCGCCGACGGCAGTTGCAGTCCGCCCGCAGGTTAGTAAATCCAGTTACTTCTCGAGCGCTTTTTCCTCTCTTGGTCCATTAGTCTCCGTGTGGTAGGAAGACAGAAAGGGAGATCTATCGTGCGGATTCTTTGCTCTGATCCGAGGATTCGGCGGCTCTCTTCCTCACCGGAAATTGTCAAAGAAAATGCGATACCGACAGGAAGATCTCGTACAGTAAATCGAGTACTTGAGAAAAGAGGGGGCAGGGAAAAAAAGAAGAAATGCTCCGCTGAATCGAGTACTCGAGAAAGGGGGAGAAGGAAAAAAAGGAGAATTGCTGAAGAAATGCTCCGCGTTGTTGAAAATGTGCGCACATTTATCATGCAGGACGATTGTCACGGGTGCACCCCCGCTGAGGCAGCCGTTCATCTCCGAATCCACGCTGGCCGCGGCGAGCGTTAGCGTTCGCCGCGGATTAGGACCGGTGAGTCTGGCAGTCAAACCGGGATCTTTCTACGGCACACAGATCGTCGTCGCGAACGGTTATGGCAACGGTAGTGTCGTAAAATTTCACTAAGCAACGCCAAGCGGCGCGATTCCGCCTCGATTGACGTTACACAGCTCTCCCCTCGCGACTTGGTCGGAAATAATCCCTGTTCGTCCTCCTGCGCGTCGCGATTTCCTTACGTATTTCGCATCACATTATCGTTTATGAAATATACAAGAAATATACAAGAAGATAATGGTATCTGAAAAATGTAGATTATATTTACACGGAGAGAATATTCGCTGTTCATACTTGCAGCGCGAGACACTTGTACTCAAGCGTCTCAAGAATTAAAGTTCTCAAAGTACAAATAAAGCGATTGCTTCGATTTTCCTTGATAATGACTTACTCGGAAATAGAACGATCGAATTTACTGTTAAATGTGACGAACGAGCGCGGCGTGAGAAATGTGGGACTTGGAGGTGTAACGTCGCGAGAGAAGAGCCGCGTCTCGAGTGATCGATGAATGACGAGCTTGATGAGTCGAAATGGAGTTGACATCGACGAGAGAATACGAAGGGATGAGGATCGAGCGGGGCTTAGGAGAAATCATCGTTAATGGCGCGACCAAAGGATTTCCGGGCGTTCCGCGGGGCTTTTTACAAGCGCGCCCGAGCATTCGCGCGCTCGGTCGAATCAAGATTCTCAGCTTTTCAACGGCAGACGCGCTGCTTAGTTGCTTTTTTCTGCCGCCATCCATCTTTCGTCGTCGGTCTGCGCCCTCCGTGTCTGCCATCCGCCTAAGCCCAGTTCCGTCGGCGCGTCCGCACACATTTCACCTAGTTAAACGATTTCTGTTTTTTTTTTCCTTCGACCAGCCGTCGTAACACGCCGGGCCACTCTAACGACTAAACGTTGGCCTAATCTCCCCGCCGCAATCTGAGATCGGCGCAACGATGATAAATTATTCAGCGAAAATCCTCCAATAGCTTTACCAAGGTCTGCTAGTCTTTGGACACGTATATTTCTCGCGCTGCCGAGGTAATCTCAATCAAACGAATTTTCGTCTTCATCGAGTTATCATTTTTACGCACGTTGATTATCTCGTAAAATTTAGCAAAGAAGTTTTCAAGAATATTATGTTTTTTTTTTAAATATTACACATTATATAATATTTAAAAAGCGGACATTTAAAGGGCTGAAAATACGTCCCGTCTATCCTTTCAGCGTCGTGCAGTAACATAAGCTCCTCAGAAGCGCGCAATCGTGTTCGACGAAAATGTAACGCCGTGTAATATATTCTATTGAAGGTGATAGAACTTGGGTTTATATTCTATCAGCATGAATCGCGTCAATGTAATTTCCAATATCGCGCAATGCTATCCGACGAAGCTTAAACATGTACATGGTAATTTAGGCGTATAGTAGTGCAATACCATACCGCGATACGAAGGGTGCATCAAGCACGAAGTCATACACAAGTAAATATGTACCTACTGATGTAGAGGCAGAACTAACAAGCAGTATCGATTAGACTCTACTGGTCTTTATATATATATATATATATATATATATATATATATATATATATATATATATATATATATATATATATATATATATATATTCCAACGTCGTCTTCGGTTCGAAATTAACTCCCTTAGACGCTATTGAGGGACATTATAACTCTAAAATGACGAGACTTTTCAACTTCATTGCGGTTCAATAATTAATTAATGTATCGCAATTAAATATTGCGATTGAATATTGATTTTCATCACGCTAGTTTATCAGAAAGCTCGATAGTGCATACTCGTGCTCGTGAAAAGAAGGGATAATATTGCGAGATTTGGAACGATGAAATTTCATACCGCGATGCAACAGTTCTTAACGTCATGCGATTATCGCCATCGAAGAGTTGCGAAACTTGCCGGGAATCGGGAAGTTGCGGTAAATCCGGTACTCGGTGAAACTTCGAACTTCGGAGGAACCCCAAACATCTGGAAACATATATGTACTAACCGGTGTAGAGAATTCGACAAGTTGTAAGCGGAAAACGTTCAAACGACGCTGTTGTAACCTGCTATGTAACGTATATAGGATGTGTTTTGTTGTCATGAGAATTATTATTCAAGTTCGAGGCCGACTTTCCTTGAAAAACATTTAATTATACATTAGGAAATCTTTCTCTCTCGAGATGTTTCGAATGACACCATAATGGTACATGCCAACCAATGTTTAGATAGCGGCGCGATCCTTCGCGCTGATTCGAAAGATTTTTGGTGTGCCAGCACCATCGGATGCCGCCAAGAGTGTTTCCACTTTGTCGAGCGTGTGGCATATTCCCGCGGAGTCTTCCGGGAAGAAAGTTCCGAGTTTCTCAAGTATTTCGTTTTCTGCGAAATCACGAAAACTTCTCTCGCGCGCGCGAACTTATGCTTATTATTCGTGCTGAGAGGCCGGCGAACGGTACACAGACAACGAAAGTTTCAGCTTGCTCAACCGTTTCCCCGCATCCCGGCACTTCCGGCCGTAACTAATAAAGCCGCAAACGTACCTGATCTGTAACTCGGCACGAGGCGCGTATCCATTAGAGAATAAAGAAAAGGGGAGAGAACGAGAAAGAGAGAGATAAGGGGCAACCGAGCGCGGTAATCGCGGATTGCGAGTGCCGGAGGGCAAAGGCGACGGCGGGTACGCTCGACGGCTGGCTCGGATTTTAAAGGGTGGGAAGGATACAATATTTCAGAGTGGCGACAAGGAGCAAGCCTGCTCGCCACTGGCAAATTAATTAAATTCCTACAAGCTGCCTGGGTAAAGTCTAAGGGGCGAGGCGGGGGATGCACGGAGGGCAAGGGTAAGGGAGAGACGGTGGTCGGCGAAGCGCGGGCAAGGGTCCCTGTGTTCCGCCCGTGGGAATATTGTAATTAAGATATGCACTTCTACCCTCCACTTTCCTCGTGCCATCCCGCCCACGTGCAACCCCCCGCGGGGCCACCGCCGTGCCGTGATTTACGCTTCGCAGGATGCGGCGTTGTCTGTCTCGACCGCGTCTAAATTGCATCCTATTATAGAGAATGCCGCGCGTCGTTCCATTCTTCCGGTGTGCCGAACTCTGTGAGTTATTGTGTTATAATGGAATCCCAAATTCCGCGCGCGTTCCGTCGAAGGCAAGCGGCCACGAGCCCGTTCGCGACTTGCTCTGTGGAGAACGATTGGAGAACGTGGGCAGGGGATGTTCGCGGTTTTCCCTACGACGCGACCTTTTGGATCAATCAACGTATCTCGACAGCGTTCAGCTCTAAATTCGGTTTGATTACATCAATGGATGTTACACAATATCGTAAAAGTATTTGCGCACCCGTTTCTTTTTTTTTTTTTTTTTTTGCGAACGATCGGCAGTCGTTTCATTCACCACTCATTTCACGTCGTGTCAAAAAATTTGTCGCGCTTCATGCTCTTCACGGTGCGCCGAAAGTTTAACATGCCTCGGCCTTCCAACCACAACTCGTGGCGCACCGATCAAAATTGACGTTGCGATGACGGCATCACGCACAGGCCAGCTATACGCTTTGAGATGGCTTGGTAACGCAAACGACCTATCCGACCCACATCTCGTGTGCAACAAGATTTCTTGGTACCTACACAACTATGGAAAGCGTTTTCGCCATAATTTTGGGCTTGATCCTGATGTTACTGCTGCTCGTACAACTGCAGACACTTGTCGTACGTGATCAAGATTAATTGATCGTAAATTGCACCTACGAATTGTTTTCGTCTAAGGGCAGTAATGATTTATTGCGCCGCGAGTATGTAGGTTAAATACCGGGGAAACAAATCCCCCCGTGTGTGTAAAAGGACACGATGCATTAAAGGCGGGGGACTAATTGAAAAAAAAGTGTCACGCACGTTCATTAATCATTTTGACCGTATCTCCCGGGTGATATTGGAAGTTACAGTGTAAGAGCGCGCGGTCCACACTTTTGTCTTGCTTTCCGCTCCCCCGCGCGCGCGCGCACTTGTCCGAAACATTTATTTATCGCGCGTGCTTATCGCCGATGGAATCAGATTTGGAATTTGCAGCTGCAGCACCCTTGGAAATTATTCGCGACGCTACGACGCCGCTTGACGGACAGTACGGACAACGCCAGCAGGCGTAACCTGGTGCAGCACTACCCCAAGTTGCCGGACCTGTTAAACCTGTCCAATTCCAGGATGGTGCTGTGCCCGACGAGGACCGTCCTCTCGTCCCCGGCCATGCCACGTGTCACGTCCGTCGACTGGCAGCAGCGGCCCGTCAGAAAAACGATCCCGCTGGCGCAACACTCGTCGTCCTTCGTGGCGACGCGAATCCAGCTGCCGGTCGTGGATATAACGTGCAACTACAATTCTTATCGTTACAAGACCCTCGAGGAGAACCTGAGGGAGCGATACGGCATGAACTATCCTCCGGGCGAGGTGGTGCTGAATTACATTCAATTAAACACGCCGGACTCGAGGACGAGACACGTAGATAACGTCGGCGGCGATCTTCTGGATCTTTTCGACGTCAACGACGCCGGCACGTACTCGTCGTCGGTGTTCACGAAGCTGGAAACGGAATATCTGAATCCCCTGGATCATTTCGTATTGAGGGAGCGGGGAAAGGTTCTGACCGCGGGCAAGTTTACCGAGACGCTTTCGTTTGCGGATGAAAGAAATCTCGAGCTGTCGTCTCACGCCGGTACATGGAGCCAATCTACCCTGAGAAGTTCAGTCGCTCAGGAAAAGGAGTCCGGGTCGTCCGGCAATCAACGTCCCTTGAAAGGTACGAGATATGCACGATTTAAGTCCGTCGCCGCAATCAAGACTGTTCTCGGATTTATTCAACTTTAATTTCTGCCGGCTGTTTATAGACGGCCTCGCTCACATGTGAGGTGTCGGCTTCAATATTTCAACAGGGCGCCTAATCGAATATTTAAAATTTGTGCTAAGACGAGCGGGCCTATCTTTACTTTGTAGTTCGACGAACCCGGCTTCCGCGATAAGCCATTTCGTGATAATAATCAAGCGCGCGTATACACCGTGCGGCCCTCCCCGAATATTGTTAACACGCGTCGGCGCTATTCCTCTTGCACCCGCCTTACATTCTCGTCATTACCGCGGCGCGTCACGTCGTCGCCTGAATACTAATAGGCGGGCGAATACAGCGCCGGCGGAGCCGGTGCATCTGGCTCGTCATTCGAGGAATCGTCATCGTCCCCGCTCTGAATAGGGATCGGTAATGGATAGGAGGGCCGGCCCCGCAGGATAGCTCTCTAGGAATCGCGTCTATTTATTGATCGCCTCTCGGTGCATTGGAATATTCAATCCGTCTCTTAGGACTGCGATCCTGTGAGTACACGCGCTGGCGCATCTCTTTCTGTCACCGACAACTTGGGCCATTTCTCTTCCTTTCCCGTCGCTCCCTCTTTCCCTCTCTCCCCCCTCCCCCCGTCGAATCTCGCTAAGACGACTTTATCCTCTACAATCGTAAGTAGCCTTCGATGTCGCGTTTACTTATTAATAACTTACTAATTGATTCGCTTAAAGTTTGTCTTAAATAGCAGCATTATTAACGAGCCGAACGTGACAGTTTGAAAATATATCAATAACGAATAGATATCAGAATAGAAATATCTAAGCGGAATTATTTAAGAGAATCTATTTAAGAGACGGACCACTTTGCAGTTGAAAATATATCGACAATATCGGTCGTAATTTACCCTCTTACGAGTCAGTAGCGTTCTAGCTCTCCAGTTTATCGCCCACGTGTTGTAGGTAAGAGGATAATGATCCCGATCTGTCTAGGTATTGAATACAGCCAAGGCGGCGGCGCAAATAGACGTCTCAGCAGCTTGCCGAGGATGCTTAGGCGATAGTGCGAAGCGGTTCGATCGGCGGGATAGGCGGTAATCCCATCTGTGAACCTTGACCAACCGGCAATGTCATGAAGTCGGAAGAAAACACAGGAAAATGGTAAGTTTAGCGGCGAGAGAGATAAAAATACAGCAGGGTCTCTGGCTGTGCTATTAGCTCTTAGTTTAAGCCGGAAATTCCAGACCGGAAGCTCCGGAGGCACGGCTGCAGGTGCGGCAGCTTCGTGAGAAGGAGCATGGTCAGCGAGAGTTCAGCCGAACGTGAAACGTAAAAACGAGATCCCGGAGACGGCGAGAGAAAAAGGGAATGGCAGGGGATACGACAAATAGAAAGGAAAATTTATAGAAACCTATTCTCCGTCGAATGAGCGAGCGGTTTGCTTAGCGCTCTCCGGGAAAGCTCGCATTGAGATTCGATTAAAACGAAGGATAATTAACCAATCTAGCGAGAGACTTTGATTGAGAAAACTTTCGAGATGTTTTTGACTCGAGCGAAGATCGTGGAGAGAATGACGCTGATCCTTCTGAGCAATTTTCCCGCGATGACTAAACTATCTATTTCTGACGCGCTCGCTTAATCACATTAATTACATTTTGATTCGCTCGATAGTTCAAATGTCGACGATAACGTTTACCATGTTTGAGCAGTTTGGAAATTGCAGGGAGCAATTTAATTTTAGAATAAATACCTCGATTAAGATCATGCTCGGTATAACTCTCGATGATTATCCAGAATTAAAACATATTCGATAAATCGCCTGGCATCTCGTCGGCGAGTGACAATCTGTAAGTACAGTGTCTTTTGTCAACGGAAGTGTAATTGAACGAAGCGTGGAGTAACCAAGCATTCCCGAGTGCTCGGATTCAACGGATAGAACGAAGTCTGATCAGATTTCTGGCAAAAAGGGAAAGAGAGGGCACGGGAAAACATGCAGCAGGCAACAATAGGATTCTGCGACAAGTCGATTTGTCGTAGAGTCAAGTTCGCCGACGCGTCATTTGTCGCCGTTACGTTCTTCACGCGCACTCCCGGCTTCTCTCTCTTTCTCGTTTTCCCGGCGATGTCCACGCCGACATCCGAGCGATTCAATCGCTCCGGAAGGGGATTTTGCCATGGCGAAATACATTAATACTGCGAGGTAATTCGAAGCTCCGGTGTGCGTTCGTATTCGAAATTTGACTTTTCGCGAGTCTACTTAAGTATTTCGTATACAAGATATTTCATATACGTCCCATGATATATTTGTATACATCTCGCACATAATATTGAGACATCTTTCTGTTGTAAATCGGAGTCAAGAAGTTGAGGGAATTTGTTTATTTACTGATCTTTTTTTAAGTTTGGATTATCGATGTACGGTTTTATTTTAGTTTTACGGCACATGTGGATTTCTTAATCCAAATATACATATGATTTATGATGATGCAGTTATCGCGATGTCGATATTGAGTGTAAGTAAACGCTAAGTTGCAACGGAACAGGATGTAAAATATTATGTCATTCGTTTCCGCCGTCGTGTTCAACTTTTATGATCGCAATTCGTTTCGTAAGAGAAAGAAAATTTTATAGTAATCTCTATAAACGAAAAATTTTATAGAGTCAATTCGCAAAAATAAATCTTGGAAAAATAGAGAAAGAAATTGAAAGAAATTTACAATTGAAGATAACAAAAATTTATGTTAACTTTTTACAATACGATGAATTATTTAGGCAATGGCTACAAGCAAATATTAACAGAACTATTCTATTAATCAAATTTTTAATTAAAAGTTTCTTCTAAAAATAGTATATTATTTTGATCTCTCTATATATCATATCGTTTTTTTATTTGTCGTGTCGATTGCCGCGAAAAGAGAAAAAGCCTACTTATATTTTTTATTGTACTGCATTTACTGAGATTCTCGGTCGATGACATATTGAACAAGTGTGGCGGGTCAAACGGTGGTGGCGTCGAGTGTGCAGAAAGATCGATGGCTTCTTTAGAATCGAAAGAGAAGTCTATTGCCGGAGAGTGGCGTCAAATTGACTACGTCCTAGTCCTGCCATTTATACGCGTCGCTAACCTTTCAGACATAAAATTGGCCCATAAAATGCGATAAACGCGATAAAAAGGAAAAGACAATGTGTTTCTAGTTTACTTTATTAGTTCCGACTGTGCTCCGCTTGCGTTTTACGGAAATAAAATTTCCTTTTGGGAATATATCGCAATGCATGGTGACTGTTCTAATCCAATGAAGCAATTCGCGAAATAAAGAAATGTTTCAGCGGCGCGTTACGGTCGTAGAAATTGCTTTTTGTTAAAGAGGAAAATGATAGGTCACTGGTTTCCACGCAAAGTTGAACGGAAATGTCAACGCATGACATTGAGTTGACTGCTTTTAACCCCGGCATTTATATTCATCGGTAACTTTGATTGTGCGCCGTAGGAATCGAGAACGGTCCCCGAAACGAAGCAAGACGGCAGTAAAACTTTCACAGAGACACTGAACGAGGAAGGAAGAGAGAGAAAGAGAGAGAGAGAGAGAGGAAAAGAGAGAAAAGGGTGGGCGGATAGTGAAATAAGCAAATCCCATGGCACTCTATCCCGCTCTGGCAGCGAGCCTGCTAGACTCTAGGGAGTGAGTGGGCTTCTGTTATACCGGAGCTTTTATTTCTGAAGCATCGATCTCCATAAAGTTGCTGCCGCGAAATGAGTTCCTGCGGTCTTCCCGGAGTTACCTTAAAGCGCTTTGCACCTGCAGAGATACCTAAAATGGCAAGCGTGTGTCTGTGCAGTTGCACTTAATTAAAGAATGCAATTCGGGCACCTAGGTCTAAATCATCATGGCGCGTTTTTTATATAGAATACCATTCCCGTATTATAGAACATCCTGAGTATCTATATTTATTATCACATCATATCGCTATTTGTTAATTAAACTAATAAACTTAATATTGAGGATACATTGTGAAAACATTGTATCTATTCCAAATGAGATGTTTCTGGAAATGATTTTATTAAATTTGATCGTTAACGAACTAAATTTTATTAAATTAAAGAGTTCTATTCAGGTTAAATTCTTTCCTGGATTATACTCGAACTATTATTGCAGAATCAAATTATAATTTTATTAAAAACGAGAATAACGGAAATGCTAAAGTTATCTATATAGAATCTATATAAAGATAATCGTTAAAATTTTAAAATGCATTTTTTTTATACTAATCTATTATATTATATTAACTTTTTATATTAAACATAATTTCTATCATAAATCTAGCTAGATTTATGACAGAAAATGTTTTAAATAATTTTTTTTAAATTTCTATTAAAGGATACTTCCAGATTTTTTCTTTCTTTGATAAATTCGTTGGCCATTGAAAATCGTATTAAATTTTTAGTTATAAAATTTATTCCAAAAAATTCTTTTTCCAAGTTTCAAATATTTTTACAAATCGCAGGCATCCCACGGCATCCAACAGATAAGACGGCTCTATATATTCAGATTTGCAACTATATGTAGTCGAGTAATTCGAGAGAACGCGCCACAGAGTGAACTCCTTTCTCTTCTTCCCTGTAAGCACGCCCTGTTAACACAGTATTTACGAGTCGTTCTTCGTTCCCTCGGGGATAGTCAGCGCTAGTTGGCATCGGATACGTATTTTCCTGTGCGAGGCGAGTATCTTCCACTTTTCTCTCTGGTTCTCCCGGAGCTTCCTTTCCTCTCTTTTACGGCACGTGCGCGCTGCTTCCTCGTCAACCTCCTCGCGACTTTGCTGTGCTTCCAGTCGGTGATGCTCTTTTAACCTTCCGCGTTTTCTTCTCTCCAAAAGATTTATCTTTCGTAAATTGCCGAAGCATTGGCAAGTCGAGAGACTTTGCGGAACGCGTTGAAGAGGCTTAAGAAAAATCGGGAGAGGGGGAGGGCGGGGGAGCAGAATCAAGAAAAGCCGAAGCAATAATAAGAGGCGACGAGTGCCGAGTTAATCACCATTAAGGCGTTTGTGACGTTTGATGCGTGAAACGAGAATGGAGAGAAAAGAGGACGACTCCATCAAGTCATCAGACATACAAAGAGATATCTTGAACGCGCGCGCGACGTTTCCGTTCTATTCGATTTCGTTCTATTATATCTCGCGGCGGTACGTCTCCGCGCTCACGCCCACCTTCTGGCCCGGACGCCAGGACGAGTACGTCGCAGGACAACAGTGATACGGGTAGACGGACACTCAGACGTTCGCAATTGCGGCGACACATGTAAGATAGGTACCTGCGCTTCGCAAACACGGACGCAATCTGCAATATGGGATCCCTCTCGCCACTGTTATTGCTGTTGCTGCTGCTGAAACGAAGGCGAGTCCCACGGTACTGGGGAACTGACGCAGCGAGACGCGTTTCTCGCTCGAGGAACAGTCTCGCGTTATCCCTCAGATTCAGACTTCGGGGCTTTAGCTGTGCAATTCGTGCTGCTCCGACGTATAGAAGAGTACGGTGCGATTAAACGTCGAAATTGAGAAAAAGTTTGGAGCGCCAAACGAAAATATCGAACACAGGTGCACGCTCGAAAAAAAAAAAACGAAAGCTCGATGTAACGAGATGTCGATACATTCGTACTCGACCTTTTATCAGCGAAGTTTTAAGGAAACAAATTAACTTAGCGATAGAAGAACTTAATGAGATTTTGCTTTACAATCTTTTTTGAAATGTTTTTTATTTTGGCAGACATTTAACTTTGGTTTGTGTATGTATACACGTAAAATTTTAAAAATATAATATTTAAAATTATAGTTGTGCTCAATTGTTGAAATTTCGTAAGAAATATATTTTCAGAGAAAATATTTTTGACCAAGAAAAAGGCGTATTGAATTAAAACCAACTTCAAAAAGAATATTTCATAGGAATGTTGCATTATGCAGCGCGAGCGTGTTGTAACATCCCCGCGGAGTAACTACATTAATCCTTTACGTGAATGACTCTCAAGCATAGAATACGTTTGTGTACATACGCGTTCTCGATTCCTTCGAGACATTTGTATTGCTCGGGCTGAGATTCACCCGGAGAAATCGCAACGCGCACCGCATTCCGAATAAATGCGCTCGGTATATATTTTGCCCCGCGCGAAATTCACACGTAGAAACGAAATGTTCGTAATCGTTAAATGAACTAGGCAAAATAATCTGTCGAATGCAATGATGATTTATCCGTCACGGGACGTGACGGGATTAGTCCGCTTCAGTCAAGACAGCAAAATAAATCAATGTCAGGCAACTGTAGCAGAACGTTGACGCAGATTAGTTACATGTATTAACATGAATAAATTACGGAAATGATTACTCGCAAATTCTGTCCGGCGAATTACCGGTAAAGATACTTCTGCCGTGAGATGAAATAGAATAGAATTTTGATCGATCGATGAAAGTTCATTCTTGAAAGGGAAGGGCCCGAAATTTCAAGCAGTACTGCTTAACTAGCCGCCAGTCTTATATCTTTGATAATCAAAACGCGACGCGGAAAGCTCGAGGGTTGGCTCGAGTGTCTCGAGCAAGATCGTAGGATAATAGCGCCAATGGGGCGGGAAGGTACGGGGCTGATCTCTTCTCTCTCTCTCTCTCTCTTTATCTCAGAGGGCGACTTATCGAGTCGGGGAAGCCGTTTAACGGTTCGTTACGAGAGAGCCCTTTCGCACTTTATCTGGTTTCAGACTCCCCGACGTGAGCAGCGGAGTAGCGGGGTTTCGGGGGAGGGATTCGTGGGAATCATTCCGAAGACAAGAGAGACAGGTCGCGAACGGAATATCCACGTCCGCCAATGCCAGATTCAAACCCGGTGTTATTTTAAGCTATGTACAACGCGCGAGCCATACAAGCAGTTCCTCCTCTTTCCGACAAATAAGATAACAAGCGTCAAACACACGTAAAATAAATCATGGTAATTTTTCAAAATAACGCGAAAGCCCTCTTAACTCTAAACACAGTTTATTCAATTTCGATGTTTCTGTGAATGTGTTCGTCAATTCCACTATTAATAAAAAGTAAAAAAGAATTGAATTGACAATATCACACGGAAAACACGATTGTATCCATGTATTATAAGTTGCACAGTTGCATTCTATACCATACATTCACGACCTTCGCTGCACCGCAATGAATCGAGTACGCCGCGACTCGAGCTGCCATTAAAAGCTACGTTAATTAGCGCGGGAAAAGAAATTGAGATCATCAATTTCTTATATATGCGGAACGAGCATCATTGAGATCCATAGGACGGACAGTGTCGCGTGACATTCGTGAAATGCACTTTCGCGCATATTATACGTCGCCGTGTCGCCGTCTGTGCTCAGCAGCTCCGGGGAAAATTTCGCGGTCCTATTACCCTTTTCGTGGCGCACTAATTAGTGCCGCGGCAAGGGTGGCGTGGACTTCGTTAGGGAGAGTTAGTATTCGTCTGCATTCGTGTTCAAGGCGCGTTATATCGTGCCGTTATTTGTAAAACACGACCGAACATACATTACCATGCCATATTCGTCCCATCATGTCTCCGTCGATTTTAAGCCGGAGCAATTGCTCTTCATCTTTCTTTCCACGCCGCGTCTTGGAGCAGTTTTCATTGACGCGGCAATTTATAATTAGAAACATGGAAAAGGAGATTACATCAACATCGCGTACAGCATAATCGGCAGTTCAGTTATAAGAGCGTACAATTCGCGAAATTCTGTTACGCGTAACGATTTTTACGTAGCTAGAAAAGTCGAAAAGATAGTGTTGAGAGCGAGTCATGCAGTCGCGCCCGGAGTGTGTGTATCGGATGGATAAAGAATTCGGTGGGAAGAAAGCAGCAAGCGTTGACGGAGGCAGACGAGGGTTTTCTCATGGAAAAACACGTCTTCACCTATTTCCCGAGTAGAGGAAGTTTCTTTGTGCCTTCAAATTAAGTTAGACCACGTGGAAGACGTATTCTCAAACTTTTTCTTTTCCGTTCGCCTTTTTCATCCGCTCATCTTATCTTCGTCTTCGAGTCTCTCCATCTGTCTCGACTCGGGTACCATTCCATAAAGGCAGAAAGACTTGATTGTGTTTTATAAAGACATATTCAATTTGCTAAACGATCAGAAATCGACTAAACCGATAACGAAAGATTAATAAGAGTAACCTTTTCGCGAGTGGGAAATTAATTTTCGTCACGATTCAGTCCAAACAATTTTGAATGTTTTATTCACCTAATTCAACACTTTTCTTTACTTGGATTACTTTAGACGTCCTAGATAGAATTGCATCATCTCTCTCTCTCTCTCTCTCTCTCTCTCTCTCTTTCTCTCTCTCTCAGCGAGGAGAAGAAACATTTCTATCCCAAGTGGCTGACAGAGAGGAGCACTTGTCGAGATTTCATCGATTCGAAATAAAGCAATCGCGCGCCGAGTGCAGTTTAAATGACTCTTGTGAATATCGAGATTCAGCGTTGCATGACGAAGATTGTAAAAGATACATTATGTAAGCATTCACCGCCGCGTTAAACCAGGACCCAAGACGGGACCCGCCACAACAGATTCCCGCCGCGATTCCGGGACTCCGGTTGACAAGTCAATGGAAAAGTCAGCGAGCAACGTCATTGTCAAAAGCAATAATAGCGACGGAAGTGGCAATGACCCGTGCAAAACGCGGCGGGAACGACCGGGACTTTTGCGCGGCAATCAGGGTAAAGCGCAAACTATTCAAGTTGCGGGCTTTCACCGTCGACTTGCAAGCACCAATCTCTTTCTCTCTTCGTCTGCGTTCTCTCTTCCGCTCTCTCTCGTCCACTCTTCTTTCTTCTTCCACCCTTCTTCGCTCCTCCCCCGTCATTTCCACCCTTGACTTCAACACTTTCTCTCTTCAAGCATTCCGCCCTCTTTATCGTTTCTGTTTCTTTTCAGGCCTTCCGCACTGTATACAAAGTGGAAGCACTAAATTGGAAACCGCGGCTTTGTCGGCGCTATTGCGGCTTCTTCTTTCCGCCGTTCCGGTTTCGCCCTGTTTGTTGCCTTTCGTTGCTTTCTTTTTTTATTCTTCGCCTTCACCTCTGCCCTTTTTATTCCTGCAGCGTTAGAGGACCGTTACTCTTCGCATCGAGTCGCGAAGGCTCGCCTTGACGTCGCGAGAACAGGTCACCGTTACGGTTGACATTGGCTCCAGATTTATTGAACGTGCTGCTTCTGAAGCAACCGTACTTTCACCGGCCACAATTGAATTTGCAATCGAGAAAGACTTCTCTTAAACTTCATCCTTTGAAACATCATTTCTCTCTCTTTCTCGGAACGTATGAAGATGCCCCGGAAAATAGATAGATATAGGCAAGTACCGGGAATAATCAGCCGGAGTCTCTTCAGTGTCGTTGTCTCCAACTAGGTATTACCAGGAAATTAATACTACGCAAGAATAGCCGGTATCCGCGATAATAATGTGGTTAAAATATCCAGAGTTTATAGGTAAACTTCGCTGGTGCATTATGCGCAAAGTCCCTTGAGTACTTTGGTCTTACCGCAACATTCTGCTGAAACCTGTAAATGACCCTACTAAAATGTCCATGAGTAGATGTTCGAGAAGTTTATGCACGACTGGGCGAATCGTACGTGGTGGTTTGTACGAAAGTTTTGCGAAATATTTTCCTACGCTGGAGTTGTACTTTTTTAATAATATTATAGAGTGTCATTACTTTCAAATGTATTAAATTTCAAATTTTACATTTCATGGAAATAAATCAATTATTATATTAATAATTAATTAATTTCGGAATATTTAATATGTCCGATAAATTCGGAATACTTAATATAAGTAACTTTATTCGATTTTTCGAGTAAATATTAGTTCTCCAATTATCCCTCCCCGTAATTCATCATACTTCTGTGACGAAAATAAGTAACGTTGGAGAATTATTTAATACTCGCATATCTATAACTTTTAATTGCGATCGCTCCTCTCATTGAACGAAAACGTGATAGGATTATTCTCATCTAACTTACTCATCGATTTCCACTGCGAATGAATGTAGATAGCTATCGGGTAGATGTAATATATGTGGAGGTCGATCCACCTGGAATTAATTAAGACTGTTCCGCAAACGTCGATTACTATCGTTTAGAAATCCCCGATAAGGGACATCGTTACCCTCTGGGTAACTGTCGGAACATCGTGAAATTTATCTGGCCGTTTCTTGTTTCCGGTTGGGGCACGATATGAGAACGGCTCGATAGGATATTTGAATTACTCACGGACGCATTTCCGGTTTGTTCTTACCTCCCTACGGGATTACTTGTGCGTAGTCTAAATGCTGTAAATTTGCGGGAAGGTTCGTAAATCCGAAAAAAATATTCGTGACTAAATTATCCGTTCTAAAATTTGCTTCATTTTAATATGCTATAACGATAAGCGATTTTTCATGATTCTTTTTTAATAAACGATGTAAAGTTACGGGGGCATTTCGCCGGGTGTTGCAGCTGACTGCTGCTCGCAACGTTTTATCGTAACGTCGGTATTGATCGGTCAAAAAGCCGCACACGCGAGATAAGAAATCTATGATTCGATCTACGGGATTAGCGGGCAAGACTGTTTAACTGTTTGGACAGTCGGCAGCGGGAAGTTGTAGGAGTTGAGATTAGGGATAACCGAAACTATCAATAGAGTGGGGCAACCTAGCCACTGGTTTGTTGTCGAGCGGTTCGTAACTTGCTGTTGCGCTATAAGTACTATAGTTGGGGGGTCGTGCTGGGCATATATACATAGCGCGAATGCACAGCTTACTTGTCGGATTGTTTGCACTGAGTGACGTTATGCTGGTAACTGCTGTAATTATTATTACCGTGTAATGCGCGCTCTCGTATAATTCACCCTATTAATTGCCATCCGGAGTTATTAATAATCGATGAAACCAGGGTGATAGGTACGGGACGGAGCGCCAACCACACAATGGTACCTGAGGATACGCTCTTCGCTTTCGATTTAAAAAAATCGTGAGATTCGTTTCTTTCTATTTTACATCAATGGGGTTTTCGTTTAAAACGCCAAGCGCCCCAAACGTTCCAGCGCGTCGAATGTCAACCCCCGCTGTGTTCGCGCTATAAGACACCACCTTTCGCGCGTTGCAAAAAATTGCGCGTGTTTATTGAACACGTTGCGAAATAGTAAATGCGCCGCAGGAGAGAGCGCTCAGCAGTAAATCACTCAGCAGTTGCAAAGTTGTTCAACTGAACGTGACCGATGTGTGCCCCGCACACACGGAGCGCACGGGGGCGCGAGTTTGCCGGCGGTGAATTGTACGTTGCGTTAGATTTAGTTAGCATAAAGGGCCGAGTTCCATTTAACGTACTGAGTACGGCGTAAGACCATAACGATACTGTGTTAGAACTTTTGCCACCCGAATTAACGCTGGTTATATTGCGCTCGGACAATAACTTTCGCGCGGTACGTATATAATTTATGCCGCAGTTATAGAGAATACGCGCTTGGCGAAACATTCATTCTCCCCTTTCATCTGCATCCGTCTAATAATTACCTAATGAAATGAATAACGACCGCAGTAATCATCGTTGTCGTTAATCCTCTCTTGCTCAAAGACACCGTCTTAAAGGAGGTCTCACTTTTTTCTTAATTACATTCTTTAATTATATATCCAATTAATTATATTCCGATTTATTTCTTCATGTTCCTGGGAATATTGTACCAACAGAACGCAATAAGAGACTGCCCTTTCCGCCTGCACAATTTCTTACGTGTCACGTTACAATCTGTAGAAACGTACTCGCTAAATAGTCGTTTCGTGGAACAAACTTTCCTCGCGTTAATTAGCTCGCGAAAAAAGCCCGCTAATTCCAGGGTTAAGTTCCACCACGGTTCTCTTTTATCCCCGCAGAGATAAACGTGAAATGGAAAGCTGACGCTTCCCCCGGTTTCGGTGCACTTAAAGTGACCGTAAGGCTTCTCGTTGTGGCTTACGGTAGTCGCACCCATCTCTCCGGTAAAGACGTTTCGATTTCGTTTTTGGTTCCTAGAGAGATCCTACCAGCCTTCCGATGCCTCATCGCCGAATAGCTCGACGAGGAAATTGAGAAGACGCCGTAGGGTAGCTATGAGACATATTGGAATTCCAGAATTCACTATCCTATCCCCCACATTCCTCCCTCTCTCTTCGTCTCCTTCCTTCTTCTCCTTGGATTTTTCGTTTCCTCTTTTACGCTGGAAACTACCTGCACCGTTTCGCTACCCGCAGCCTGTTTCGGAACTGGGGCAACGCCGAAGATGTCGTCGTACGTGATTGAATATCGATTATGTGTCGAGTCCCCGCCGCTATGCCCAGGTACCCACGGTTAGCCGAGGACGTAGCATCGAGGGATGAGGATGACAAGGATCGAGAAAAGAGAGAGATTGGGAGCCGAACGAGCCGTGAACTCGCTTCTCATTCACGTTAGTTTGAGCGGTTTTCTGGAATCTTAACGCTAGAGAGTCGGGCCGCGCCTTCTCCGATCGATTGGATCGGCTCTCCTTTTTTTTTTACGGTAGACTGTAGTGCCGCCTGTGGATTGATTCCCTCAACTGCAAAACGTTTATTTACTCCATCGTGGAATTATCGAATGGCGGTTTCTTACAGTGTGACTTTAGGGGAAAAGGAGAAATACATATTTGATCGTATAATTCGTTTAATCAACACGGTACACTCGATATATATTTTCAAGATCCTTAAAAAGAGTTCCAGGAAGGAAGTCAGTGAATTGCTGTAAGGATTCAATATTTGTTTAATACCCGCATTTCTGTCTCGCATTCTCTGCCCGGTATTCTGTCTTCTTGGAACTCAAATCTTGTGTCGCTCGACTCAATATCACTTTAATGTCGACGAACGTTTTTCTCTGACAATTCGCCGTCGACCAACTTGCCGTAATCCCAACGATTGCCGTTATATTTCACTGTAATGTTCTAAAAATCACCATATTATCTGTAAACATTCTATATTGATATGTTATTTTTGCCACAACAAGTTATATTTATTTCATAACTGAATTGTCATTACTCATTTTCGAGAAGTATTAATTTTTTCTTCACGTTTTATTGTCGTTCTTGTTTGGTCTGAAAATAATGAGTATTTTATCTCTCCTGCAATTTTTCCTGTCAGTCATATTCGCTCAATTCAATTTTCTTTTCTTTTTTTTTGTTGAATTATCATACGGTTGGCGTTGCCATGCGTTTGCTTTCATTTACGACATCTCACGTTCATTTCTTGTTTTTTTTCCCGATAGCTGCGCGTGATTTTTCCCTTCTCGTTATTTCCTATGTCGCACCATGCAAACATGCTGAAAGGAGGACTAGATAAAACACGATCCTACCCACATGGAGCCTCGAGGTAGGCGCAACTGCAAAAGAAAATATTGACTTTTCCGTGAAAGTCGCTCAGGAATCTGCGCATGCTATACTTATAGCGCGAGCTAAAATGCATGACGGCTCCAGTTTTGCATTTATTGCATCGCGCCAAGAAGAGAGAGAAAGAGAAAACTTCTTCGGCATTTTCGTTGGGCGATAATGATGGAGAAGTTACTTCTAAATTCATATATTTTCCTCTGAATCTGCTATTACAACTGCATCCCAGTTTTACAAATGATTGAGTTGTTCAATAATTCCTACGCTTTATATTCACAAACTCGCTTACATTATTTATTCAACTGTGACCGCGTTGTTACTATTATATACCTTCGTTTGTTTTACTGCACTGCGGTTTTTCCACGCGAACCGTTCATTCTTCATCTGATAACCAAATGAAGATTTTATTTTCTCAATTACTGCTTGTATAATGATCGTAATTATGAATCCAACTAACGATTCATTCTCCACAGCTACTTCTTTTTTTATCATGGATTAAATTATATATATATAATCGTTAGAAACCGTTGAATTTAATCCATGATATATGTATGTTCGAAATCGCATATTTTTTTCTTTAATACTTTGCCAAATTAAAAATATTTTATTATAGAATACTAAAAAAATTAATTATTTTTAAAAATTATTTAAAATTTGCTCTTGTTCCTAAAACGGAATTAGTCCAAAATATTACTCTTGTCTTTAAAGTAACTGCTCTTATCTTTTAAAATATAACTTTAGTATTCATAATTTAAAGAAACCGCGTGATTTCTGGAATACTTTATATAGACTTCGTTCGTGATTCTTAATCATTCCTCGTTCCGTCTTTACTTTCGTGATTTGGTTCTCGCCAAATCTCATGGATTTTCTCAGTCTCTCGCCTTTCGTAATTTCGTTTAAAATGTCTTCTACGACTTTCGTGTATTAATTTGCATTTTTCTCCATAGAAATATTATTCTTAAATCATAATCAAATACGAACCAATATTCTAATAACAATTATTGCGAGTTTGTATAACAAGAATATTTAATAGCAGTGCAAAGTATATATATTTGTGCCTAAAAAATATTATACACTATATATACATAATATACAATATTAATGTATACTGTATATATATTTTTTAATTGAAATTTCATATTTATAAATAAAAAATATGTAGCAGTTTTAGATGTTATACATGTAACATCTAAAAAAAACTATCTTAAAAGTTCCTCAATCAATTCACGCCGCGACGCGCTCGTAGTTCGCACCTCGCAATTTACTCGAACTCTAGACATCGATATTGCGGTATCAGGAAATTGCACTAATCATAAGGAGGCGCGTAAACTTCCAGAGCAAATAGAGCAAGTGAAGAAACCGCGTGCTCTGTGTAAAAGATCACTCGGGAACGATAACGAGGCGCGCGGTGAGATCAGAACGAGCTCCCTCGTCTCTCCCGCTTTCGCTGTCGGGAAGATATAAAGACGAGAGAGAACCTGTAGAGAAACGGGATGGTCCATCCGACTGTGGAAATAAGAAATGTCATTAAAGTTTCTCTCGATCCTGCGTGTCGATCCTTTTTTCTCGGGCGGACCGACCGACCCGCGTGTTCGAGAGTTGCCGATCACTCTTGCTCAACCTCTACCTTTCGCGACCTCCGTGCCCCAACCCCCTTTCGCGCTTCTTCTGATTATTCCTTATTCTCTAGGAGGGCGGATGGAGGCGACGTCGGCAGCGACGGTGGCTCTAGTAGTTATCTGCATTGGAAATTCAGGACCTGGGCGGAAGAGGAGGTTGGTTAAGGTGGTGACCGCCGACGCGCGCGCGAGATCTCCTCTCCTTTAGTACTCCTTTTTTTCTTTAATTTCTTCTACTTTTCACCGGGACGAGGCGAGGAGTTTCTAATTGCGAGGTCCGATTGGTTATTCCGAGTGCCGCTCGGCGCGGAGGCGATACTCGTTTTTCTTCGCCGATGGGGCGATAGACAGGGACCGACAAAGCGCCGGGCCGAGAGTACCTTTCTTCCGCCGTAGCGCCTCTTCTTGCCTCTTTACAGCTTCGCACGTGCCCCGATTGCGGTCCGAATATCCATGAATATTGCGCAATCCTTTGAAAAACTTCGTTACGGGTTATATCTTGAACCACTTGGTCTCTCTTTGAACGGAAAACGTATTACTGAACGGATAAAATATGGATGGAACTCGAACAATGCAATTTATGCAATAGCTCTATCGCGACCTTTTCAGACGCGACGCGCTTTGATTTCCTTTGATTTCATTCTCGGCACAAACGTCGAATTAATTTCAGGGTAAACATTATCGAAAACCAATTTAGTCTCGCCGAGAACTCTTCCTCGAAATTTTCATTGATAAAAAAATTGTCTCTGAGAAAGAAAATTCAAAAAAGAAATTGGAGAATAAAATAAAATTATCGGTAATTCACGTCTAAATTCTATGTACGACGAGGATCTGTTTGCGCGGAATAAAATTCATTTTGCAAAGTGCACAGAAAGAAGCACAAGACCATAGACTTCACCCTGATGAATCACGTATAAAATCACGGCTTCGATCGCGCACTACGGTAAATAATTTGATTTAGCGACGTCATCTTTTCCACGGTGCCCGCGTGTCTCGCGGCGTCTTCCCATCCCCTCGGCCGCGGCTGCTCTTCTTATTTCCGTATCTAATAATCCGACGTACGTGGCCGTCGTCCCTCGCAACGCTCGAGACGCAACAGGACACGCCGGTGGAACTCGTTCCGTTGTAATACGGCACGGTCCCATGAATAATAATGTTTACTTCATCGCGGAATGCGGGAAAAAGGGGGATGCGCGCACATCCCCACTCTCTGGCTGATTGCGTCAAATGAAGCGCGCCGTCTGTGAACTCTAAACGCGGAATCCGTGCCGCTGCCGCTGTTCCCGCTATGACGGATAAATCCGCATCGGCTCTGCGAACGCGCGCGCCGTATTGAGTTATTTCTAAGATTTCTTTCGCCTTTGCCGTGTTCCATTTCCATGCTATTGTGTAAGCGCCATCAGTAGCGCGCCGCGGGCGACTGAAAGCGACGATAATACGAATAGCGAGAGCGCGAGGTACGCTAAAGAATGAATATCGGTGATGAAAAATTTATCGCGGCAATTCGTTCCTCAAGTAGAACAGGCTCCTAATGCAGGATACATCTCGGCGGCATTTTTAGAGCATCGTATGTATTCAGCGGTATCCGTGGAAAGATTTTGAAAAATGCGTTTATGTTGCATCGGACGGGGGAAAAAGGGTTGTGTTATAAGAGACGCGGCTGAAAAGGACACGCTCGTAAAATTGCGGTGTCCACCTATGGTGAACGGTATAACCTCATTGGCTTTCTAGTAACCCCAGCGTCGTGATTAATTTAACCGGCGGGTGGGTTCGGTCGCGGTATGATAATTAAAATTTGTTGTCGAATGGCAGTAGCGCGTTCCAATCTCGCCGGACGGGTTCGCCGCGTACTACAACGCGGCATTATACGAGATGGGCACCGAAAGAGAAAGAGAGAGAAGGTGAGAGGGAGAGGTCGACGGGGGATGAACGCGTGGGAAGGGTGGACGTAGCGGATGGAGTGGACGAATCGCGTGGGCGATTCCGTTTCGTTAAGCAATTCCGACGCGTTGCGTCCGATAACGTCTGAATGGTGCGGGGAGTGCTCCTCTCTCTCTCATAACAAATGAATTTATTCGGGCGCGAGTTTACGCGGGCAGCGTTCGCATGGAAAATTTACACGGGAACGGCAGGACGGCGGGACCGGGGACTGGTAGATAGGGGAATACGCCGACTTCGCAGAATTTCAGTTTCTTTTTGCGCGCTTGTGCTCGCGTCGCATCGCGTTGGTCCCCTTCCCGGCTTTATCTACGGCTACACTTCGCTACCACCGTAGAAAACGTCGTAATTCTTTGACCGTTGGTTGTCGCCGGCCGGTGTTTCGGTCGCGCAGTTCCGTTATAGGTATTGGGACTGCTATATATTGGAACATTTGACCGCCGGATGTTACTGCTCGTGTAGACCGTTGTGTACCGTCGCGCTCGTCAATACTCGGCTATCCGGGCGCCCGGTTAATGCCCGCGGTATGAACGACGGTAAATTAGGATCGTAACTAGACTAGCCGACTAATATCCATTCGTATCTTTCTCTTCTCACGGATATTGGCGAAGAAATATAAAACGTACACAGTGTTGATATCGAATAACGAAATTATATAGTAATTTTATTAAGTGGCAAAATGTTTGTTTAAAGAAATATAACTATGGATCGTAACTAGACTAGCCGACTAATATCCATTCGTATCTTTCTCTTCTCACGGACATTGGCGAAGAAATATAAAACGTACACAGTGTTGATATCGAATAACGAAATTATATAGTAATTTTATTAAGTGGCAAAATGTTTGTTTAAAGAAATATAACTATGGATCGTAACTAGACTAGCCGACTAATATCCATTCGTATCTTTCTCTTCTCACGGACATTGGCGAAGAAATATAAAACGTACACAGTGTTGATATCGAATAACGAAATTATATAGTAATTTTATTAAGTGGCAAAATGTTTGTTTAAAGAAATATAACTATGGCAGATAATCAGAATCAGTGATTTATATGATGTATCAATCTAGATTTTATATTTTATTAAATTGATTCTGGACCATATAGATTAAAGCGAATGTATTTCATATTTCATATTTTCCTCGATGAAAAGCTTCTCTCTTTCTCTCTTTTTCTTTCTCTTTCTTTCTTGCACTCTTTCTACATGTAATTCTACGAAATGCATACGTTTGTTAACAAAGAGATATTCATCTTGCATATAGCGTCGTATATCACAGCAATCGATACTACTTCGAGGAAACGTCCACATATGTATATGTACTTTCCCATTTTTAATTTATTCTGTTTCGTTAAATTTTGTGATTTACCGTTTCGATTCAAGAAAGTAGAAATTACCTTTTCGAAAATCTAAAAAAAAAATATAGATTTCTTCATATATAAAATATTGTTTACGAATTATGCAATGTCGAATATTTTCTGTGTTTCATTACTACGTTTATCGTTTGTCGTCGAACATTGGGTTTTTTTTTGTAGGTCAACGGTATTGTTCTGTAATCAATTCGGATATACATCATACAGGTGTATAAAAAAAATCGATGGCTCGATAAATCGGTCTGTATACGACAGCGTTGCGTGTTATTATATTTTTTTAAGCCGCGTATCGAAATTGAGTTACTCTCCTAGTATACGAGTGTCACGCGACCGCGTGCAACTGGATTAATTTGACACGCCGTGTGTATATTTATTCTTTTTTATAGCAGCCCGGCTATGCGAACGATGCGCGTCATCGTAACTATTTCGCGCATATTCCGCGAGCACTAGAAATCGATTAATTAAACCGCGGATCTGAGAAAGAAAGCCCGGCAATTTTTTGTACAAAATCGTTGCCGTAGAATCTTTTGTTCTTTCGTTTCAGATGGGCGCATTGAATGGCTCATAAAGATTCCCCGGCGATACTCGCTCCTCCCGCAGACGTGAGTTTTGTAACAACTTTTACGATAGAACAAATCGTGGCGAATTCTGATGGGGGTGAAGATTAATTGCGCTCGCCTTCGGCTTTACACCGTTACTCCGCGCTTAATTTTTTTATACGCAATTTTTAGTTTCGCCCGAATTCCCCCTCCTCAAATCCAGGATTAAATCGATCGATCTTGGCTCTTCTCGATTATCTCTTAACTTTGTCAGGTTTTATTCGCGCCATTATCATTTTCATGCAGCCGTTATCGTCATTATCGTTGCCACTTCTCACCCCTCCGCAATTCGGACGTTTCGAGTCCGCTCTCGCCGAGACCGTGATTTCGCGGTATCGCTTGCTTCGCCAACTATCCTCCCTCGGTGCAGACTTACGGAGATGCGGCGATAACCCGTTCATTGCGCAATTCCGCATCACATGCAATACCACGGAATGCAATCGCGCCGCTTAATTTCTACGTGTTTGTTTCCAACCCGTCTTATCGCGCATCATAAACGATTTCAGTCTTATCTTTTGCGGCACGGGCGGACACGTTCTTTTTTATTTTTTTTTTAAATTTATCAATCTTGATGAATTTCTTAATAAGAAGATTAACTAGTAAATTTAATAAATTAGCTAACGCTCCTAATGATAATTGCTTTTTGCCAATTTCAGGACGTCTTACAGATGTGTAGTTGAGAATCGACTGGCGTACCGTCTCAAATTGGCATACTCGCGAGAATTTTTCGGAGTATAGGACATGCTTGAGTTTATTCGCACACGATTGCCCCGAATCGTCGTAAGTCACGGTGTCGGAGTTAACTCTAGCCCGGTCCTCGTGAGTAGTCCGTCCTCGTCCCCGACAAAACGTTTCCTCGATATTCCGCGCGCGTATCTTGCAAACGAGATTCCGACCAGAGAGCGGCGGGAGGTGGGAAAAAATTTCAGCTGGTTCGCGAAAGAAGGTTGCAGAGACCTAGGACGTTATTCGCGGAATCGTCTTAGAAAATGTTATAGCTCCATGTTGCGCGGGATTTTCCTGGTAACCACAGTTCTCACGGTTCCGCGGTCGCTTCGTCGGAGGCAGGGCATACGTTCGACGGTATGAAGAAGTATCAAACATTAAGCATTTATAGAGACGCTTTAACGTTCCGGCAAAATTATCGAACCTTGTAAGCGAGCTGCACATTCACTCATATATCTTTCATTCCCCATGTAAACCGAAGCGGAACTATTTGCCCGGGGCTAATATAATTTGAAATTGTAATTTACACTGCCTGGACTGGACGGGTCAAATCAACAACCTTTCTGGAAGTACCAACAGGACGATATATTTTGCCCCGACGGAGATCCGTCCAGAACGATCGCCTTAAATCTCCCAAGACAAATGGCACATACACGGCACGATTTCGCCCAGACGCTCCGTAATCACTGTGTGCCTTTGAGCCGCCAGCAAAAAGCCCTCAAGTAGTACATCAAAATTCGAGTGTGCCTCGGAATGTCACTCGGAAGAAGGGAGGGGAAACGGGAAACGTGAACGAGACCGCGGGAAGAGAAGGGGGTGAAAAAGGGACAGGAAAAAGCCAACATTAAGAGGCGCTGAGCTGGCGACACGGCAATCTCAGGAACTGGCAGGAAAAAATCCGCCCGTCTCCGACGCTTGAAAAAAGAACTCGCTAAAAGGTCGTTAAGGTTAATGTGCCGCGACAAGGCGAGGGCCTGAGAGCGCGTCGCTTACTTGTCTGCGGTTCATTTCGGAGGTGTGGAGGTGTGCCGCTGAACATTCGTTGTGTCGCGGCCGGAGCTGCCTAGGCGGCGAGAAAGGCGAACTCGTCACGCTGGTTGTATTTATTCTGCGTCGTTAGATCGGAAACCGCGAAAAAACGCTTGATTTGCGTAAAAGCGAGAAGAACGACAAAAGCGACCGCCGGGAAGCAACTCTTCTTTCGCGGCCGTACGCCAGTCCATTAAATAATTAATTCATAACTCATCATATAATTGAACAACGATGCAATAAATAACGTGCTGACGCGTATTCAGATAAGAATAAAACGACACGAGAATGAAATCATTGATTTTGTCGAGCGGTCAGCGAGGCACACTTTATATAATGATAAATTTTAATTGTTGCCGCTAAACAGAGCGTACGTTATGGTAATAGATTTGCGTCAGACAGGAAAAGATTGATCAAATAATGTGTATAATTTGCATATCACGAATTTCCTAAATGCACATAATTTCAGTCGGTATTTCATCCAAGAAGTTAACTGTTATTAAAGGGAGCGATTACTCTCCCCGTACAGGATGAAATGGAGCTCCATAGCCACGAGATGCAGAAGTTTTCAGTTTACAAACTTTCGTTGATTATGTTGTTCGTTATCATTTATATTTATTTAAATAAGAACAATTTTAACGAACGCTACAATAAATATAGTGACAACGTATAATAAATAAATAATACTAAATATTACAATTTTATGTTATGATATAAACGATTTATTTTTTCATATATTTGTAATTTTTTGGAATTTATTCTCTATTTTTCCATATAAAAAATATTTTATATTTTATATCTTTTTTTACATTAGAAGAGAATGATGAATAAATATCTGTAATTCTTTTATTTACAGCAGTTGTGTTAATATTGTATAAAAAAATTTTTTTATACAAAAAAATTAATAATAAACAATTGTGGATTTCTGTATTCTAGCAGAAGTCAGAAAAAAATTGAGATAAAACAGTAGTTCAAAGTCTTTCATAGCATGTTCTGTAAATTTCTAATGAACGATATTAAAAAGATAGCAAGAAGAGATATGCCTCAATTTTGAAATTACGTGGATTGTGCTACCGGCATATTCTCGGTTAATTCAATTTGCATCTGTTACTTACACGATACGACAGACCGGAGTACACAATAGATTCCACATCGATTGAATTACCCCTTCGGCACGTTCGTCAACTTTCCCGGAAAGACGACCGTACCGCATAATTTTGCGATGCGCGTACGATCACGAGCCGAGTCCGGTACGTGAAGGGAAGCGTGCCGCGTTGCATTATTATGTCGGCGGAATTGTGTTTTACGGCCGACAAATTTTATTACGTGTACCTGGCTCGCGAGTAATATGGTAAATTTGCGGGGGTATAAAAAAGGAGGCGAGAGATCGGCGGGAGACAGAAAATAAAGAGAGAGAGAAAAAGAGAGAGAGAAGGGCGCCTTTCGCACTCCCAAATCCTTAAAGCCCTTTAAACCCCACGGTGACGCCGGATCTCACGTAGTTCCCGAAACGACGGGTGAGAGCGTCGATGAGGGGGAGAGGGAGGGAATGAGGGTCCCGCGGAATAAGCGCTGAACGATGGATGAATTGGAGCTTAACTCTGCGGCGGCGCGATTTGTACGCCCGCTCGTTTCCGTCGATTTGAATGGTTAATTCGCCGATTATCTCGTCGACCCGGCCCGCTCTTAACCCGGCCCTCAACGACGTGTCATGCTTTATGGTCTCCTCTTCGAATATTTCACGGCGCGTACCGTATAAACGTTTCCGGTTGCGACTGTCGCACGAAAAGGGACTGTAATTGTGACAATTAGGATAATACTCAACAAGGGTTGATAGAGTGTTTACATAGCGTGCAATAAATGCAAGGCGGATTAATTGATGCTGTAAACACGCAGTTTGCACCTTGTGCGTGGTACATTATTCTCGTATTCTCGTCATATTATGAGGGGGAGGGAATGGGTTGCAAAGTACCCGTTACACATTACAGAAACTCGCGAACGATATATCCTAGATAAGACCTATTGGTTAGTCAGCTCGTTCAATGGAAACGTTGTTCCCTTGAATGGCGTGCGCGCCGAGGTAAAAGAAAAAAAAAGAAGGGGAAAAACAAGAGGATGAAGTATAAGCCCGACGGTGGGAAAGAGACGGCGATAGACAGATAGATAGATAGATAAATCGAGAAAGAGCGGAAAGAGAGATAGCCGGCCGGCGGGTGCGAGAAAGCGGGGTGAAACGAAAGGAAAAGAGTACGAGCCGGGCGGCGAGCACGGCGTGAGATTCTCAGATAAAATATCCAATTTAAAGTTTCATCGTAATTTTACGATTCTTGGAAGTAAATTAATAGTATTATCTACTGGCACTTCCAACCACCCCTGCCGCTCGCACGCCGCCTTTATCGCAACCCTCCCCCCTCGCTGTCGCTTTCCACCTAACGCCAGTGTTCGCCTGCGCTTTACCTTCGCGAAGGGAACTTTGGAAATAAGCAGCCTATTACTCATTACTCGCCACGCTTATCGGAAAGGACTTCAGAGGCGTCCCGAAGAGTCTATCTGGTCGTCGTATAACTTCATATGACTTTGATATATAAGGTGTCCGAGATACAGTCGGTACGTGGCTACGCGACTTCGGGGCGCCGATATATAGATTTAAAAAGCCATTAACGGCGAAATTAGGAGCCGGGGGAAACGATTTGCGCGGCACAATTGCTACGTCCTACATGTTCGCGAAGAAGTTGTTATCGGTTCGATTTTTAGTTAACGCACGTCCAGCGTGTGCTCCATTCGAAAGTTAGGAGCAAGATCGGAGAGGACGTTAGACGTTCGAGGAGGACCGCGAGTTGACTGGGTCGGCCGTTTTACGAATGGAAATGAATTTTTTGATATTTATTGGATATGCGCTGTAACGCAATCCAAGACGTGCGATAGAAAATAAAATTGGCACGAGATAAAGGCGTTCCGCGAAAGTCTGTCGTTCTTACAGGATCGTATTGATGGCCAATGCTGCAAATATATCTACTTTCTTCTGTTATCTTGTTGTGTGTCGCTCCCCGTCGAAGAATTTTACCGTCAAGCTGTCACATTCACTTTTACAAGTTTTCAAATGTACGAAACATACTCACGGAATGTATATTCAGATCTCTGTTCCATTTCGGGCGACGGCGCAGCAAACTAGTATGAATACAAAGACACGCGAGAGCCCGGTGGCGGAAATTTAAAAGCTTCGCGAAAAGCAGAGACGAATGACAAATGCGGCTTATTAATCTTAGACACACTAGAACAATACAGATCCTGTTAAATTCCGTAACGGAAAATTTAATCATATTCCACTGAAACAGGATATTAATTCTTGCCCACAGTAACTTGTCAGCTGATTTAAATTTTGCGGCAATGTGGCATAGCTGATAATTTACAATTTAATTCGAGCGCGAACATTAGAAAACAAGAGTTAACTAAACGATACGACATATAATATATTTTCTCATCTTTCCATACAATAATCTTTTAATATCGCAACCACCAATATTTTAAGCGAGTGGCGTTCCGAATCGAAAGTCCTAATGCGAGAAAAAAAATATTTGAGCAGAAAATAGAATTACGTTTAGCCGGTTGTTTTATTGCCGGATATTTGCTCTGCGGAATGTGCATTGAGTGTTTTATTCGCCCGGGGAACGCGACTTCGCAAACTACGGCTGGTTGTGACGGTAAGACAATCCGGGTTCTCGCACGCAGTAGTCGAGGACACGGCATATGTAGGCCCGTCTGACGTATGCGGCTACTACTCCTGCGGAATGGTGAGGCTGGCAAGCTCCCGAGCGGAGAAGTCACTGGCAGACCATCTCAACGGCGAATATATGACCCAGATCTGTAATTTTTATCCGCTTCCTTATCCTTGTTCTTATCCCCGCCCTTCTCGCCACCCCATTTCTCTATCCTCTCTTTATGCCAACGCCACAGCGGCACGACCCGCCCACCGCGTTTTCGTTCTCCTAATTTCTGTTCCGCACTCGGCGATCTTTTACTACTCGTATTCGTACCCCCGATGGCTTGTCGCCAAGTTGACGAGAGTCGGTGGGCATTTCGCAAATTAGGCTGAATAAAAAAATTTCACGCGCACTTGTACGTACTCGAAATCATCGCGGATGCAAGAGCCACAACAAGTGAAAATATTTGTCGAACGCCGAAACGTTTCAACGATACGTCGTTTTCGATAATTAATAGCACGCGGGTTATCGAACCGCATAATTGAATTGCTTTCCACCGTCTTTGGCTGCATTGAATATTCATTGTCTTCTCTGTGCATGCACAGAATTTCAAACTAACTCGGAACGCGGAAGGGTATCATCGCATGTCGGCGCATCGCGAGCTTGAGCGATTATGCTTGCATTTTCTTGCATGGAAAATAAAATGACTGCCGCGTCACGCGGCGGAATCTCCTAAAGTCCGCGCAGTCCGCCTGTCGCGTGACTCGGACGATCTTAGATCGGATTTGCCGATACCGTTTATGCGCCAGACCCTGACTGAGCGGCCGACAGAACCACAAAGTACACAAAGCAGAATCTAAAGAGGTTCTCGGGGAACCGTCGTGGATAGCCGCTTCAACCGATGTCTGGGAAGGAGCTATTCTCGTTAGCTGGATCGTTAGATAAAATAAAATGAACTTTATCTAATTTAAATTATCCAATATTAATATCATACTTCGCCAACTAATAAATGTAAATTTATTTTAAAGAAATTGACAGGAAACGATACTTTCAGACTGTTCAGATAATTTAGAATAATTATTTACAATTTCATCGCAATAATCGTTTGTAGAATAAAAATCTGGACCAGTTTCTGCTGATACACAGAGAGGGGTACTATTCTCTCAATTTTTCAATTCGCACCTTCTCTTACTTTCCTATTCTTAATCGTTAGATAGCTTATCACTTTACGGCACCATATATCGAAACGTTTATTACGCCTGATACTTGGATTACACGATAGAGATATGCCTGTATAATATCTTAGTTTCACCAGCAGAGTGCATCCATTGCGGTTCGTCAGCCCTCTCTCGTGCTGGGATAGCAGCGTCTCACGTAGCGTCGTAGGGAAGGGCGAGAATACGGTAGCCGATAAACGGTCCAGCATTATTCGGCGCGTGTGTGCACGCGTGGCTCCTTTGACGTGTACGGGAGCGCTTTAAGGAGAAACGATGCACCACCTAACCGCCACTCGCACGAGGCTGCATATATCTGGGATGAGAATCTTAATATCCGCTTACAGAACGTCCTAATTGGTTTATTTTAGAGCTGCCAGGAGAATTTGAATTATGGCGTTTTAATGCCGCCCAACACTGGCGATCATCTTTGCTTTTCCACCCTCCCCCTCCCCTTTCGCTCTTTGTCCGCGTCTCCTCTCATCTCCTTCCGTCTGTCGTGCGCGAGTCAATTTCGGTCGATAGACACACACGACAGCTGCAACGTTTATACCGCGCGCTGCCGTGCATACCCTTAATATCCGCCTCAACCTGTAATTAAGCCTCCACTTCCCATTAGGCTCAGTTCCGTGGATGTGTTCCCCGTTCGGAAACCACCCTTCCTTTTTTCGCCGACCGACAACCCGCGGAATACGGCGGATATTCGATATCCTTCCTGCGATCAGTAAAATTATCTCCCGGTCGACGTTCACCGGATACTTTTTAACGATTTCACCGCCGTTGTCGCGGACCATCACGAAGAGCTTTTAGAGATTCCATTACGAGTATCTGTATTAATCCGTTAAACGATTAAAGAAATTACGGCTCTCAATTAAGCGTCAATTCTGTATTCAATGAATGCACCATTAACGCTGGATTAATTTTTTAATAATTCAGTATTTATCAAATGAAAAAAGTAATAAATATGCAGGAATGAAATGAAATCAATTAGGGACGCTGCAATTAGGGACTAATTGAATTTGAAATTTTGATGTTAAAGTCAGAGTTGAATTCTCGTTAGCGTCATTCCCTAACACATCATGACGAAATTATAAAATAATGCACCAATTAATGTCTGAGACTTTTTTATTAATAAAAGTAGAAAATTCGAGGCTGTATATATGCAGAATTTTTGTACTGTGCGTATTATAACGAGCAACATGTTAAATACGGTCGCACATCTCTACGGAGAGATCTAATTTAAAAAATAAAAAGAGAGAGATGAGTCAAGAGCCAAGAGAAATTCTTTTTCCCCACGAGGCGCGCATAATCTCACCTTTGCCCGACCTTCGCAACGTCGATAAGTACGTACTTACGAAAGGGTCGCGGTATCGCTGACATATTTTAATTTAGTGCAGCGGATATATATGTATACGCCGCGGCGCAGTCCTGAGTAAAAGCTCTCTTCGCGCTTCTTCACAGAAAAATATTACGACGTTAGAGCGGGAGAGTGGGATCATCTTCTCTATACGCGGCTTTCTCTTCGTCGCCATGATATATCATAAGTTCCATTATCCACCACCGCGCGTTACATTATCGCGGCACGTTTCAGCTATAAAGGCATCTGTCAGGTGAAATAGCCACAGTCCTTCCTCGTCTCCTCCTGTGTACTACGACGGATAAATTGAATTTAACCGCTCGAAGGGAGACCAGGACGTGTCGCGACTTTTGAGGGAATTTCTTTCGGCCGACGGGCCAGTATCTGTCTGATGTAATCGGGTCCCTCTTTCGATCAGTCGAGTCTGATTGATTATACAGTCTGGATTATGTGTTTGCCACATTAAGGAGAAAAGAAAAGAAATGTACTACTTTATTTAAATTTTTAGACGAGTTTCGAACTCTCAAAGGTAGACAAGTTAGTTTAATTTCGATTGTAATTATAATTTTTCCCGTCGTATGATTCTCGAAAGTCAGCAACATCATTTAAATTTAAATTAAACTCCCGGCCATTTGGACATATAATTATCATTCTTGCATACAGATATACAACCCCGCACGCTAACGCGAAACTTAAATTGGATCCATCTGCGAAACTTTGAAGACACCCGTTATAATAACGTCTACCTAGATATTAAACGTATATTCAGGATGTTTGCCGCACCTATGGGGAAACCTTCGAGTGCCGTGACTCGGTATTAGAGGTATCTTTCAATATGCGACCATGATCTCCGGGGCTTCCTCTTCTCCCCCGTCCCCCTGGCCCCGCAGGTCCTATGCCATCCGGCCTTGGGTACCACGTCAACCTCTGCCGCGTTATTCGCTCGGTATTATGAATTTAGAAATATCATAATATTGGCGACGTGTTTTCACGATATTGAATTTCAAGCACGGTCTCTATAGCGTCCAGCGCCATCCCATGGAATACTTAACATTCCTGGTACTCTGTATACGCGACGCGATTTCTCGAGCAACATCGTGTCGCGGTAAATGCCGGAAATTACACAGCCGGTTTCACAGTGTCCTTTGTGTACGGAATTTGTTCTATGGCGTTCGGATCGTCGGGCGACGTCTAAGAGTTCGGCGTGACTGCGAAATTCGCTAAATCGTTCAAATTAAAAAAAAAAAATGTAGGGTGACTCAAAGTATCTCTTGACGAAAGACGAGATCAATCGGAAAAGACGGGCTCGGATCCGCTACGTTATTCTTAGTTTCGAGTCAACCTGTGCGTTTCACGCTAGGGAATAAATTGTCTCTGAAAGTAAATTTGTCTCCGTGCAAGTAGAATTCTCAACCAGTTACCAGTTACCGTGTCGCGGCGGAGCGACACGGTACACCGTCGCTTTTCGCTATGTACTCCATGAAAACGTTTTCCTCGTCCAGGCCGCGGGAGAAAAAAAGGATGTCTCGCGTTTCCTACGGCGAGACATTTGTACACTGAAATTTAAGAAAGCTGCTCTACCTAGGCGACTTTCTGCCGCGCCTCCGTCGAGTCTCCTCTGTCTCTCTCTTTCTCTCTCTCTCTGAGACGGCGACCTAGCGCCTACGATCGACGTCCAATCCTTGAAAAGCTATGCACTCTCTTTGAGGCTCCTGGAAAAAGTTGAAAGGCTCTCTCTCCCCCACCCTCCGCAACTCGAGCTCCAGTTCAACCCCGCGCGTCCTTTACAGACGGCACTGTCGCTCCTCCGACTCTCCTCTGCTCCCGCCCCTCTCTCTCTCTTTCTTGCCACCTCTCTTCGAAAATCGTCTGGATTAACTTTATATAACTTCGGCTGGGAGCCGCGTATAAATCAAAGGAACGCAATTAATCGGATCTTGATTGCAATACTTCGCGGACTTTCAATATCCAATTCAAGGCGACCAGTCCTGCTCGTCTCACCTGCCGGCGCGGATTTTCTGTCCTCCCCTCCCCCCCTGCCCGACGTCGGGCGGCGACCGACGTCTGTGTTATTCCCGCTGGAACTATCGTGGTGAAAATTTTTTTGATTCCTGCTCACGCGCGTAAAGTGTAAAAATTGCATCGCAATACTGCAGTTTAACAAAGTTGGAATTATTTCTGAAATTTCAAATTAATTAATTTAATTAATTTAATTACTTCGCTAAAATACGCGCTATCGTATTTTTAAATTCGGCATTTCCGGGTAGTTGATTTAGTTCAGCTTCAACAATTCTCTATCTGGCAGATGTTGATTCCGCGTCAATTTGCGAGATTGTCGAGACTCGTCGGGCGAGACAAGGGAGCGCGCCCTTCCTCCGTTGCATTCTGGCCAAAGTTCGCCGCGGAACTGCGAAACCAAACTTCCTTTTCCGCGACGGAAGTTCGACTACCTGGTCGAGCCGGCCGTTGGGTGACAATGAGCCTAAGGTAACCACAACCGGGTGGTGTCTCTGCTATTGTTGCCGCTGGTTGCCGACGGAGTTAGACGGTGCCTGACCTCGGTTTCCGTGATTCACAGAAGTACCTAACCGGGTTCTGCCTTTGAAGACGTCTCCCGCGCGCGCCGACTACATAATGAGTCTTTCTACTTACATGGCACCTACGTACGTCCTCGCGCGAGTTCCAGCACTTCGTTGCTCCGGCAACCTTTGTGTTCTATCGCGCTCCTTCTTGATTCGACAAATTCGTATCGAAGTGGCGTCGCTCTTTGCAAGTTACGTCTTTGAGAAAGGTATTTAATTCGAACAACGGGGCGCGGTCGTAGCGCTCGAATACGTAAAATCTGACGAGTGCTCGGAATGCGAGAGATGAAGCGCGACTCAAAGAAAAAAGAATGTAATTATATTCTTCCGTTGTCTTGTTAAAAAATGTTGGTACAGAGATGTTTAATGAATCGAAAATTGGTACCGTCATTAATCGAAAAACAAAAATTGCTCCCCTTAGATATCTGCTGTTTGCAAAATGAGTAATATTTGAAAATTTATATAGGACAATGTGCTTCTCGCATTTCATTGTATTGTTATTATTACACCAATATAATTAAGAAAAGTAAGCGCTTGCTGCAACCGCAAGTGTGTTTTCCCCAACGTGCCATCTTGCCGTGGCATTGCCGAGGCGTGGATTCTCATTAAATGAGATTTGGGGTTTAATTATCTTAGAAGGTACGTTTATAGCTAAAATGTCTCAGGCAAGAAAATGTATATCCGTATTTTTTAGTTAGACTGTCAAAGAAACCTAAAAAAATATTTATATTTAAATATTATTAATGTGAAGATTGCTACTCATTTATAGAATGTCAAAATATTATTTCATCTACCATTTGTTTTTCCGTGTCCATTATTTGTTTATACTTTTACAACGCCGAGGTTTAATTGAAAACAATGCATTATAAAAACATGCGAAATAATATGAGTTTAATTTTAATTGCCTTTATCGCAGAGGGGTTAATTATAATTTATAATTAAGTTATATATAAAATAACCCTCGCTCGGACAAACGATTTGTTCCGCAAAGATGATCATATACGTCAAATATTAAATTGCTATTAATTAATTATCGTAACTGTATATATAACAAATTTTGGATATCTACTCTACCGAATCGCGTGGACATCCTAATGAATGATTGTAATTGCCCAATCATAATATGGCAAAATATTTCTTCATTAATACATGTTAATATATTCAGGTGGAAATATAACGATCTACACTAGTTAGTTTTAACACAATGCGAAAGCGCATGATAATCATTACACTCAAATTATAATTGTTATGTTTGTTACATAATTAATCTCTCCATAATTTTCATAATAATCACGCGTATAAAAATACGCGGCATACGATAATAATCATTATAATCTCGTGTGTGATTAATAATCGGAAAATGAAATCATTATGGAATGTCAAACACATAGGGAAAAAATACTTAACATTTTCCCCCGAGTATCGAGAATTACAGAAAATTTTATTGCGAGAATTGATATTTTGCTTCATTAGGATAACGCGTAGCTAATATTCCAATGCAATTCGGCGAGGATTACAATTTGTATCGCTTCCGGAAAAATCGTTGAGTTCTTTCAAACCGTGTAAGCGCGAGCGCAACGACATACAGAAGGGAAAAAAGAAAAGGGAACATCTCGCTCTCTCTTCCATCTTCGAGTCGAGTCAAGTCTATCCATCCCTTTTTTCCGATCCTTTCCCGTGCAGCGGGGACCGATAGGGGAAAGCAAGAAGGAAGAGAAGAGAAGGAAAAAATCGGATTGTCCGGTTTGTTGGACCGGCAGCGCTGACTCCGCAGGCTCAGCCAGTAATACATCAGAGGCTTACTAACCCCTCAAACGTAAAATACCCATCTAACCCACTCACTCATCTCGCCGCTGCCTGCCTCCTTTCTCCCACGGCATTGGCTGGAATTCTTTCGTATACCTATACATATATACATATATACACATCTACATTATATACACTATATATGTATATATATATGTATATATATATATATATGTATATACACACACACACACACACACACACGCACATACTATGTACAACGTTGCATCGCGGAATGTCCTAGCACACACCGCAAATACGGGAGGGATCTTCCCCTTGCAGTGGAAAGAGTCGAGCACGTCGCGGACGCGCCGCGCGTTTATGCGCCCGGAATACATTCAGATATGATAAGGAGCCAAGTTTTAAAGTTTTTAATGCGTCGTCCCTAGCTGATGGCCCGATCTGTCCGCGTTACCCCGGGACGTAAATCGCGGCTAATGGTATCGCAGTCCGACCTTGTTTGCACTTTGGAAACGGGATCGAGAGGAAACGTTCGCGAAATTACTATACAAATTATTATTAAAACCTCTCCGGGAATAGAGAGATAATTTTGCCCGCGTAAAACGGCTCTTAAACTTTATATTTCGCGTAACCACGGGAATTAACACAGATCCGGCGGTTCGTTCCCCGATGAATTTACTTTATCTATTCAAATTTAGAACCCCGTGATTTTGCATATATTCCTAAACGGGCAATATGTTTTTTTTTTTGCGACTTATTTAGAAACGGAATTAATTAAGTGATTTGTGGTGAAAAAAGTGCTGTGCAATTTTCAGAGCGGGACTCGGAAACACTCTGCCTGCTGAGCGCTTAAGCTATCAAAGCGAAGTTGAAGCCCCGAAGCGATTTTCGGCGCAGCAATGGATAGAGGAAAACGAGGTTTACGCAGAACGATTTGATGCATTTCCATTCGATGGCATCTCGATCTTATGGAACAAAAATATAATTAATTCCTGTTCGGAGGATATAAAACGTTCAATCGGATATATGTATAATAAAATACGAAATGTGTGGCAGTCGTTATGGACTATTTCAAAATGAAACAAATAAATCCTCCGTTATTGCGTATAATTAAATGTACCTGGCGTTGATGATAAAATAAAATTACATCTAATTTTATTTTATTGATCGAGGTATTTTTTTATTCGATATCAGCGACCGTCCGTAAAAGCGGCTGATCAGTTTTATACCCCATCGGATATATATTCTGGCGACTTTTTATAACTCGGAAAAAAACAGATTTGTCATACGAATACGCAGTTTGCCCAACTATTTGTTTGCCTGTAACCAGCATGGTCAACGTAAACGTCAAACATTACGATAAAATACTATGTTCAAAATAAAGCTGTAGCGTTAACGTCATCGTGTACCATCGCCACAAATATGGATATTTAATTGTTTTGCGATAGACAGGAGATTGTTTTTCAGATGCTTGCCGAACGATACGCGACGACAAAAATATTTTACATCGCTGCACAATTACATGTTGCGAACAAATTGCTCTGGACATATTTATACATCAATCACTGGCAGTCAATTATAGCTTTTCAATTATTTAATAAAAATTCTATTTTTATTTAAATTTTATATTAACGTTCTCGTTTTTCTTTTCTTTCTCCTTTTTTCTCCATTCTTAATTTTACTTTTTTTTCTGCTCTTACAGTATTTTTTCCACATTTTAAATTTGTCGTGATGTAACAACAATTGTGCAATAGTTGCAACGACCATTTATGTTAGTTTTCTATTCAAAATTGAATAACACATTCATTCCTCCCCTTTTTTCTTTCTCTTCGTTTCTTTTATATGCCCTTTGCATTTCTATAGAGACGATGAAGTCGTCTCTGCAGAGATGGAAAAAATATTAAAGAAAATGTCGGAATACACAAGCTCCTTCTCGATAGCGTTGCCAACGAGGGATAAAGAGGCCAAACGTATGTAGGATATGTGAGGGCTCGATTTCTAAAAGCGGACGTCGCAAATTCGTGAAGTGGACTTATGTGAGCATGCTCGTGTGCGTGGAATAAATTCACGGGCTCATTCACAGGCCCGCCGCTGATGCTGCTGCTGCTCCTTTCATCCCTCGTATTCTATCGCGGAATTAAGAGCCCGATGAAAAACGGCTCTGAGATGCCGTCGCGCTGAAGCGCATTTCGACGAAGGCGATCTACGGTGCGAGAAACGCGTGACATGCAAAGGAATGCGCCGGACACGTTCCGAATGTGATTGTACCCCTGAGGGACGGATGCGCATTATCGCTGCAAAGAGAGTTTGAAAGAAACCGTGCACGCTTTATCGTCCTTGTATTTCTAAAGGCGCGCAGCTGCAAGTAGGATTGCCGGATTCAGGTCTTGAATTAAAAGCTTGCTTGAAACTCATACTCGCATACTCGCATACTTCTACCTGCTGTTTCAATTTTTAGAAGACTTAGAAAATACTTAGAAAAGCTGGAAAGAAAGTGAATTACAAGACAATATATAGAAAATACAAATTAGAGAAAGCAAAAAAGAGACAAAGAGGGGGAGGGGAAGCTTTCGTAAAAGTCAAATATGTTGTTACGATCGTGATTGACGAAAATTTGCTCAGAAGTCTAAAGTAAATTCTTTCATAGCAATTCCTTTTTTGTCGGCAAATGCCGAGCCGAGGTAAATCAAGATAAGAAGTTTAGAGATAAATTCTAGGCGATAGGAATCATACTCGGTATTCTTGGTGCAAATAAGTAATCAGATTAAAAGTTTCTCTCATCCAGTATAGCGTGATCTCCAATAGCGAGTAAATCACGTGTTGGCAATTTGTCTTAATACAATATTGCAAGGAGTAATATCATCGCGAGCGTGCTGCAGACATTTCGCAACGAGAACGTATAGGAAATAAGCTTTTCGATTAAATGTACATCACAATTTTGAAGGTTCAAAAATGTATCGTAGCCATAATATTTTTTTAAACTTTCGGATTAATTAAATTTAATCGAAAAAAGAGTGTATACCGAAAGGAGGTGAGCTTCGGAAATTTTGATGAGCGTCTACGACACATTTGCAAAGGAAATTATTGCAGGGAAGATTTATATCTAAAAGACTTTTGCCAGTATTTTTAAAATATTCAAGCGAGTAAATCGCATCTATACTACCAACGTTTCGCATTTATGTTGAATTTATCAGCGACGATTTTCGCATCGAAATTCTTATGAATACTCGTGAGGTATTCTCGAGGCAAATCTACGAGGGGGGAAAAAAAAGAGAGAATTTCCGTCTGCAAAGTTTCCGTCGAGACTGCTCGTTCGAGATCACTGCGTGCAAAGAAAGTACGTTGAAATCACTCGATATCCATAAAATATATCGTAAGCTAAGCGCGTCACCGGCCAATCTTCCTCGACACGGAGTTCCGGCGAAATTTTGCGGAAAGGTTTGAAAGCGGAGGGAAATCGACAGCACTTATGAGATAAATCCGTGAAGCAGCACGTTGCCATCGCCATCGCCGTTGTCGTCGTTGTCGTCGTCGTCGTCGTCGTCTTTCCGCTCTCGAACGTCTTTTGTCTCCGGCGGCATTGATTGAAGTTTGTCTTCCGTCAGAGGAGATCGTCGCGCGCCACTTCCGTCGTTGGAGAGGCCGTTATTCTATTACGCGCGTCGCGTGTCAAGCGTCAAATAAAGGGTAAATAAAAAAAGAACGTGGATAAAGAAGGTGTCGAAGGGAGTCGAAAGAAACAGAGGGAGGGAGAGAGAGAGAGAGAGAAAGATATATATGAAGGGTGCAGATGTGCTCTCGAGGCGACGACACCAGGAACATCCTGGCTGGCACGTGCCAATCTTTATAGAGAGACGCGCGACTTCGCACGCTCGATTTTGATTCCGCGGGAGTTCGCCGCCCGCGGTGAAAACGGAAGCGCGCGGGACGAATCGACGGCGGACTAATTGAAGTTTGCGTTAGCTGAAAGCACTCGCGTTTACAACGCCAGCAAAATTGAAACAAAACACAAATCGAATAATGACGAGTAAACAGCGCGAGCTGTTTGCAGAGCGCCGAAAAGCGTTTCGAAATGAATCGACGTGGACGCCAACGCCGCCGTATTGGCGGGGGACACTTTTCGGTTTCGAGAGCGAAACGCTTTTTAAATAAACTAATAAATATTTGTACTGTTGTAATTGCGAACGAAGCATCGCGCGGCGCAATGTATTAGCGAGATGCGCGCGCGCCCGCGCGTCCTACTGCACGTCGCATGCAATCCGACAGCCGATTACCAAACCGATATACGCGGACCGGCTGCGCCTGTGGTTGCAACCGGCCATTAAATCAAAAGCCATTAAACTAATCAACATTACTTTAGCACTTTAGTAACGTTCCGCGCGCTCGGTTCCGGTCGCCGGGAATTTTCGCGATGCTCGCCACGCGAATTTTCGTCATTTATCATTTGTACATACTTATCCGGATTGGAAGCACCGTAAATTGTAACTGTGAATCGCCCGAATTACTCCACGCGTAATAGAGATCTCGTTTCATCAGGCGCAATTATGCGTGAATGCGAATTGACCTGAAAATTCAATACTTGATGTTTCAAATAACTGATTCAATTAAACGCTCGTTCTAAATCTCAGCACGCCGCTACAGTGCCGCGGTATAACAATCGCCAACAAGAAGCTCTCTCACTCGATTTTCTAAGAGCTCGCACTTACGCCGTGAAAGCTTCCGCCTTTATCTATCCCATTTTTATCCTTCCACTGAACCATCTTCGAGTCGCGTCAGCCGCGACGCTTGTAGTATTTATCAGAAATTGTTGCGACGTGGCGGCGACATCGTCACGAGGCTGGTCGATCCCTCGGGCAAAATCCACTCTCGATAGTCCCGTGGAACATTTGGCGCTATCAGGGACAACTGTGGTGCCAAAAGGATTGTAAGGCAAAATTGTTTTACCGAGAATGTCGCGAGCGGTGTCGTGAAATGCAAATGTTTCAACAAGATTAAATTAAATGGACCTGTTATCATAAATATCGTATGACTTGCAAGGACTGCGTGAATTTAATTTTACGTTTTCAATTATTCAAACATGGCAGGTACACTGGCGGTCATTAATTATATAGCAGACCTGATAATGTTTTATTCGCGCTAGAAACTTTATTTAAAATATGCAGGTGTGATATTATAATTACTTTAGACATTAATTTCGACTCTCGACTAGTCCCGTTTGTGATGCATAAATAAATGAAATATAAAATAGATTGCAATGTTGTCGAGCATGTTTTCAAGCATCTTTTTCAAGACTTGCACAAATCTATCCAAAAGATTCGTTCCGCATTAATTATCTCTATTGGGAAGATGTTCTATATTCATTACATATAATTTGTTATAAATTTCTAAACAAATTAGCGGGTTAAAGTGAACGCTATTTTCCACGCAGCATTGTTGCTTTGGGAGACAATTTATGAGAATGCGTGCATCCCCGGAGGAACTTTCGCGTCTTTCAAATGTCTCCGCGCAGCGTCACACGTTCCGCAGCCTTAACAAATCTAATTCCATCCCTCGAAGCCGCTTTCCTTTCGTCACTTACAACCAGCAGACTCCATCGCCGCCGCCACCACCAATACCATTGCCAGTAGCAAAATTGTCCCTTGCTTTTTATATATCCATTGGCGACGCCAAGATCTCAAAGCATTGATAAAGAAGAACTCTATTCACACTCTATTCGCGAGTGTCGGGTGAGAATGATTAAAGAGGAGGTGAGGCAGACAGAAGAGAAACAGGTAAGTTGGAAGGGCGATCTACCGGCGCAGATGGTCTTGAGGGAGAGGGCGGCGAGGTACGCCCACGATGGGCACAAAGACCCGCGAGGGTACCTGGGGGTAGATTCTAATGATGGCGCGCGCGGTGCCCTACGGCAAATATCTTTGCCGATAGCTCTGCGAAGGTGGATATAACCCTCCGCACGCTCTCTCTTATAGCCGGTCTACTGAGTTCTCCTGCACCCCTTCAGACCTCTCTTCTACGTCTGTTTTATCCTCATACCTTTCTCTCTCTCTCTCTCTCTCTCTCTCTCTCTCTCTCTCTCTCTCCTTCTGCGAACACGGAAGCCGATAACGGGAAGGAACGCTGGCGGACGAGTAATACGGTATTCACGGCCATTATTATTTTTGCAAGTTATCTCGGCTCGGCCTCTTCCTATCTTCCGTTTCACCGTGGTACACGCGCTGCACCCGCCTGATCCCCCCAACTCTCTCCCTCTCCATTCGTGTTTCTCTCTTATTTTTACCCGGATGATTTCTTTTCACGTCGTCTCTAGCGTATTTCTTTAAACACCTCTTTTGAGCAGCTCGGTTTGACGTAAATTCGTTAAAAATACCTGCGCGAGGAACATAAATTTCTGCACATTCGACGAGCGTATTATATATTATATATTATATACCTTCTATAGCGAATTATTTACTGCTGGCGAGTCTCTGAGCCTTTAATCGGCTAATTCTTTAACTTTGATTAATTTAATATCGTTTAATGACACGCAGCTTCGTCAATTGTAAATTTAAATTGAAAATCCCGAAGGTCATATCACGGACAGTGATTTTTATCGCAAAGAGTAAAACGATACGAAGGGTTGAAAGACCGTCCGTCGAAATCTGCGCGCCGCCGACAAACGCAACACGCTTGTACGCTATATTGAGTTACTACATTTTACGAACCATAGCATAGCGGACGGTAATTGGACCGGACGTTACACTGTTTGACGCTGGTTACTGTCATATTTCGTCGCAACGCGAATGGACGGCCGGCTACGCGCTACTCCCCATTAAATCCCACCGTGAATGCGCACAACGTCCATGAGACTTTCCCGCCCTAGATAGAAGTGGCGGAAAATGACGGAATAACGGAAATAACGACTAAGTTCTCAACTAATTATTCGCCAGCCCTTTTACTCTCGCGTTTCCTCCATCGCATTCGCTGGCCCAGTCCGCCTCTCTTTCTCTCTCTCTCTCTTTTTCATTTTTCTCCCCCTTTCTCTCTTTTTTTTGCATTCTGTCGGCTTGTTTGGCATTTTTGTATTCCGCGCACCGGATCTGTCCGTCCGTTCCACGAGGAAAGATCGGGCCTGCTATTTTTACTCGTTATTTTTGTTCACATGCTGGACACCGATAGCGTACGTACGCCCGCCGCGTTTGCGTTAATTGAGCTCTTTTTGACGTGCCCGCCGAATAAATTGGCCGTGCGTTCGTGCAACGTACGCGCGCGGCGTTGAGATTCGGCGAAACAATCATATTCGAGACACCGTTCCGTGCCACGCAACATTCGCCAAGAGAAAACGGACTATTGGTCCACACCGACTGCATATTTTTTCAATCAGATTCCAAATACGACCGTTTCATATCTTAAAAGTTAAACTCTATTGCTATATTGTTGTCTTATGAAATTTCCAGTATCGCATATTCTATTCTTTTTAGTTTTATAAAAAGGAAATATGATTATGAATGAATTTGTAAAATTTAGAGAAAAAAACTTATATAGCAAGTAACTCGATGAAAGACATAAGTAATTTGCTATCAAGTTTCTGATCTTAAAGACTAAAAAAAAATATTAAACAACTTAATCGTGTAAATAAATTTAAATAATCTTAATGAGAAAAAGAGATATAACTTCTAGCTTATTGTTAGACATTTGTGGTATCAAACGATTACTTTTTGTCATGTCCAGTCATCATACTATCCTAGTAAACAAAAAAAATTTCTCCTACACTATATTGAAAGAATAGAATGAAATTACATATCGAGACAGGTTGCGAGACAGCGCATCTATCTTCCTCGGACTGCCACGGCGGACGTCGTCTCGCGAGTCAGTAGTAAAATCTGTGAAAGGTCAGACATTATTCCGGAACGTGGGGGCCGGGCTACATTTGCCTGCGCTCGTTGCTGGATTAGCACTTAAAGGATTAGGACATTTTCTTCACCGCGTTTATTCCCCCACGTACCGCGGACGATGGTCGAACAGAGTCAGTCACGTGGCCGTACGTGCACGAGAGAACGGTCGAGAAGCCCGCTCTCCTTGTGTCTGAGAGGCCGAGAGGCCGAGAGGGCGCGGGCGCGGGAGAGGTAAGTATTCCGGCGTGTTTAGTATTCCAGCGCCATTTGATTCCTCGGCTTCGGTACGTGGGCCGCATTGTTTTCGAGTCTGACATCTCACTAAGGCGAATAAGGAGGGTCGAGTTTCGTGGGAATTCGCACAAGGAATATTATCGTAGCGTGCGGCCACCCCGCCAGCTAACTCCCTATCTCCGTCCGTCTCCATCTTTTGTTCCCTTCTTTCTTATTCTCTTCCTCTCTCTCTCTCTCTCTCTCTCTCTCTCTCTCTCTCTCTCTCTCGTGCATCGTCTTTTTTTTGTTTGTCTTACGGTCGTGCCTGTTACTTTACGTTCCCGCTATCGAGATACGTTATTTTAATCGCTCATCTATTTTATATGTATCGAAATCGGAACTTGATGCATAAGTAATGGTGGCTTTCGTGCATTGAATTTTAAACACCTATCACGTGAATCTAGCAGTTTATAAGATTTCCATACATCTTTATGCATTAAACAATTTTATATTACTATTACTTTTTTAATTAACCCTTGCCATAATTTCCATTTACAAAAAAAAAAAACGAATCATGCAGACCGCATGCTCCATTAAATTAAATAAATCGATAAAATCCTCTGCATGAGCTCGTCGAAAGGCAGAATGTTAATTAGCCGTGTAACTCTTCATTACGGGTAGTATCTCATTACTTACGTATCGATCCAATAGTTAAATAGACAATGGCACGATTGCGGGAGACTGATACTAGCGCAGTCTCAAGTAGCGATCAGCTCCCGCAATAGGGGAATCCTTTGTGATTTATTGAGGGATACGATTGTCGAGTGCGCTAGAATTAAACCCGACAATTGCTCAATATACCTATGGGTGCGCATTGATACCTATAAGTGCACGAGCAACTAAAGTAGTTGAATAAGATTTACTACGCTTTATAGTCTTTTTTTAGCAGAATCTTCAAGTTATTCGGTTTTTCTGTCAAATTTATTTTGAGATTGACGTTTTTCAGTTAAATGCATTACTGCGTAATGATAATTTTCTATATATATTACTTTCCGCCTATACGAAATCGTTATAGGAAAGCAAGTTATGAATCTCGCCGTCTGTATTTTTTAAGATAAATCACATTTTTAATCGAGACTGATCAAATATTTAAAAGGTTTCAGAAGTCCATCTCGTTTCTAATTATTGGCGTAAAATCATACGGAAATCTGAGATTATAATTTTCCTGCCGCGACCCTTTAGATGCCCTTGCACCCTACATTGTCAACATTCATTATATTAATTCTGGGAATGTATGAGGACCATCTCGACAAGATATTAGTACAAACCAGGCATGAGAACCGCGAATACTAAATCTTACCGCGTACCTACGTGCCATCTTTCCGCAACCTCCCCTTCTCTCCCTTTACGTCCCCTTACGTAAACCGCAATTCCCGCATTGTAACTACGAGGGACACACACGTTCGTGCACACATACACACACATGGCGCGCGTTCACACACACGTACACCTATTTTATGCATACTATCAAAGTACAACACACACGAACACGTACATAGCTTCGCTCTGGTTTTGCTCGTAAACTCGTCGCACTGATCTCGACTCGATGATCTTGCGATCTCCCGCTCTTCTGGGTCTCGATTGCTGATTAAGCGCAAGAGATTGCCGTTTCCGTGCGATCCATTTCTATGCGATGATATCTGATCTTTTCGGTAAAAGACGGCGCGATCGTAGCGGGCAACACGCCGGGATATAACGATCACAATTGTCGCGTCGCGCGATTATACTGCCGTATCCTTTACAATTTCATCGTTATCGCGAGGCGTCTTCCGCGCCTCGGCGCCGATATCGGCGAAATAACCGATATCGCGTGTGAAAGTTGCGGAAAGCGGTAAACATGTTTTTCTACTTGGCTATCTTTCATCGGAAGAATCGGTGTCGTGCTGGCATCGGGGAGGACTCGTGCGAGTTCCTTTGCGGAGAGCAATCTCGAAAACACGTTCCTCTCCCGTCTATTGACGTAAACATGCTTAGTGCGATGGCCCAATCTCCGAAATATCTCGCGAATGGCGAGACCGATGGTGGACTTTCCGGCGAGTGAAACGCTCGCGCGGAAACCCGCCACTTTTTCAAACGTAAATAACAATGGGGTGGATATAAACAACGGAGTCGCCGGGAAATAAACGGGACGATCCGCTTGAAAAGTTTATATCGCGCTTTATAGCGGCGAACGCCAAATCTCGCGATTCGTAACTCGACTTGCGGCTCGAGTCTCGAGTCCTTCGACGCGCGAAACTTTCGCGGAACTTGCTCGCTGTCCGAATCTCACGAACTGTTTTCGACCTCGACATCGACTCCGCAAGCGGAAACGGTGCCGCGGCGGCATGTGAGGGGGAGAAATATTCTCCATCGCGCACGGAGCGGCGCGAACGAGAAAGCATCGAGCGGGCCCGCGAGTGAACGCGGTCACGTATACGGAATATTTCCTTTCGGCGACGTGGAAATTCGGGTAAACAGATTCTTTCGACGGAATTCACGATCGATAGGCGCGGGCGGGTCGCACCCCCCGACCCCGATCCCGAAACTGTCGCCTGGCGTTCGAGGGTGACGCGGAGAACGACAATGATTATCTTTTCAGCACATACAGAAGAAGCTGGAAAATAAATAATATGTGTCATATCTGGAAAATAAATAATGTGTCATATCTATGAATCATGCAAAATATTAATACCTATATAATTATATAATAATTAAATATAATAATATAATAATAATTTAAACCGATTTTTTTTCTCAAGATCGTTAATAATGAATTTAGTATATTATAAATATATGAAATAACAAAAATAAACAGGCATAAATAATAAATATTGTAATAACAAACATTGTATCAGTACTGATGATCGGTTTAAAATTGTATAACATGGATATTACTAACTGTGCGTTAGCTCATTTGGAACTTACTGAAGTATTAATAAAATGAAATAATATAAATGGACGCAGCGAAAGAAATTTTAATTACGATCTGTAAGAGTGTAAGAGGAGGAGTTTAAAAAATAATAGCAAAAGTGCTCGCATATCATAATCCACGTTATTATGCTATTATATTATATACGCATATGAAATAACGTAATAATGCAAATCTGATAATAAGTAATAAGAATAAGATGGATCGTATATGATATTTCATGCTCTTTTCACGTGATTTCTTTCAAAAACTTTCAATACTATAAATTTCATCTCTCCTCCCATTCTTTTACATCGCAACAAGGTCGAATGAGCTCAAACCGCCGTGATCGATCATACAGCCCGCGAGTTCGAGATTTTGTTTTGCCAGGGACGACGGTGGCTGCTGTCTTGCTGGCTGTGTTTGGATAGCGGAACCGAGAACCGAACCGAACAGAAGAGGGTAAGGAGGCAACGTCGTCGGTCATGGCGGCCACGGGGAGCGTGCGAGAGAAAAAGAGAGAGAGAGAGAGGGAGAGAGTGCGGCGAGTACACCCGGCGTAGAATCCCGAGGGGATGGCGGAGACCGGGTCCAGATCCTCCCCGTCCTCTCGGCACTCGCCGCCTGTCGGGGGAGTCCGGTTGGCGCCAGTTACAGCGGGATGCAGACAGAAAGACGCCGTCCGTCGTAACCGTGGCGCCAGAGATACTCCTCGACGAGACCGACGGTCGTCACCGATCCCCTCGCCTCTTATCCGATGAATCTACCCTTGCACGATCTCTCTCTTTCCTTACCGTCATCCCTTCGTTCTCGGAATGTTCCTGATGTACAGTCATCGATGAAACAGTGGATTATCAAAAATTGGCCTTTGGGTGACGAGTAATAAATTAATTAGCACGCTCGACGAATCGACCGATACTCGAGGGATGCTGGGATACGTCACGTCAATTACATAACAATATTTTTTTCGGTTAATTTGAGCGACTATCGAATTGCTGGGTGTTATACTATGTGTTTGGACATTTAATTTTATTAGTGGCCATCAGAATTGATCGCGGAGTAATTTACTTATTCCGGACAGCCCGAAAAGAAAGTAAAATAACTTTTGTTGCGAAATATCATATCATTGCTTAAAGTGGTTCATGAATTTCTTGACTTTCGATAGATCTAAATACTGTTCGCGAGATAGAAAGGTGAGTGTTGGGTCCTGAGAGTACGAAAAGCTTTTGTAGATTATAACGCACAGCAAGTTCAATCGTTTGAATAATTATTTTCTATATGTGTGTGTGTATCCATGTATCGTATCTGCTGGGGAAGAGAGAAGGTGTAGTCTGCGCATTCCGCAGTCTCAATTCAACGAAATGTAAATGTGAATTTACTAACTTCGCGCATGAAGTAACTCTTCGTAATAACTTCGCGTATCTCTCTCGGGCCCTTATTTGCGTTGGCTTCTATCGCGACGATGACAGAAGCCGTTACTTATACACTAATTTTCATTTTAAAGGCGACTTTAACGTATGCATTTCGCACTGCGCATCATGTAAATAGCGTGCATTAAGCTGGTTTTAAATTTAAAGCGAGTCTGTGGTATCTTATCTTGTAATACCTCGTGTAATTGCCATCACATGTATAACGTTCTCTAATATCTAGTGAATAAACATATAATGCATGCATTTATATTATTATGGAAGGATTCGTTGCCCGTTGTATAATTAAGGGGCCGAAAAAGAATGCCCTCGAAATCGCGCGAGCCAAGTCTAAGCGTTTGCCGCCAACTATTTTGACAGCCGCGTGCTTACTGCAAACTAACTTTGACAAATAGATCCTTGAAAGCGGAGCCACGGTGCGCCGAACATTCGAAAAAGATCGAGTGGAAATGGAGGAAGCACATCGTAAACGTGGCGCCGGATACTTTATACCTACCCTCTTATATTCTGCGTAGAGGGGTTGCCGGCCCGTGTACAGTCTATAACAGAAACTTTAGTACTATTACCGGTATCCGGACTAAATATCAGAGACCCCGATCATAATGATCAGATGAGAAGATGTATTTGCTGTCTTCCGCTTTGTTCCTGCGCGAGTCATGCATTTCCAATTTATTCCACTTTCGCGATTCTGTTGCCATGTTTTTTTTTCGTATTTTTCCCCCTAGTAACACAGTACAAATAGTATGAATGACACGAGTGATCCAAAGAACGAAAAAAAATAGTAGAGAGAACGCTTCTTTAAAGAAAACAATTTTAGCAATTTTATCGATAATGAACGACTATCGTGGTGAATGCATCCAGTCCTCCGGAATCCGACGAGATTATCTCGCCGAGGTAAAATCTACGGAATCTATTGTACCTTTCATTCAACTGTTTTCCGCAATTTTCCCATGCTTACTCCGGTTATACACTCCTTTACCGAAACCCCGCCGCGCATCTATCTTCTATGCCCCGGCGCCGTCCTTTCTTTTTGACGTTCGCCCGACTCCTCGCTACTGGTAAAACATGCATACATTTCCGACGGTTTTAAACCAGCGGCTGGCCGGCGTTCCGCCGGACGGATATTTCTGAATTATGAACGGGGCGTCGTTGAATCATGTATACGAGCTGGTGTATACGCTGGACGAGGATCTTAATACGAGTACGATTGTTTTATATGTATCGCGCGCGAGTATGGTACACCGATAGATTCTGCCACGTATCTGCGTCGCCTTCCGCCTTTTACCTTCGCCCTTTTACACGTCGATACTCACATTACTTATTTCATGGCCTGTATATGGCCGGCAAAGTCGACTATATACGGAGCGGAGAACAATTAAACCGTCAGAAGTCTTACCGTAAAATCGCGAATGATTTATTTAACAGAAATGATTGCGCTTTGAAATTTTACGAGCCGCATGTGTTGCGCGAATTAATTGGAAATATAATACAAATATATAATATACATAGGTATAACAATATTTGAACTTTGCTATTTTTTTTATAAATTGATAAAGCACAGTAACTATATTTGTAGCCCGATATGTGTTTCGCGTTATTTATAAAAAAAGAACGATCGTATATAAAGTTATAAAAATCGTGCTTGATTAAAAGGCGGTAACCATGTCCTACTTCCACCTGCATTTACGACGCGTAAACGGCGCAGTAAATTTTTCCACAGGCATAAATTTAGAATTTTGCAGAGTAGCAGCGCTCGCATTATGCGGCTCATATATCGTCCAATTTGAATGAGCTCGCTGATACTTGCTCGTCTGCCTCGTTGCAATTTTAAAGAGCGACTTGCTCGTTTCCGCGTGACTCTACGTTGCTCGGTTTAATCTAATGAACACAATTAATACGATATATTAAGGTTTTATGCCAAGGTTTCCCGACTTCACTGTAGATATTCCACACAGTGGATATACCCAACGTGGAAAAAAAAAGATAATATTTTATATTTTTTTCGATATGTGTGGATACGTATTTAATACGGGAACACCCTGTATACATCCAAGCACTCGTAAGCAATAAAAAAGTAAAATATTACCAGTTACGAAACATGACAGTAACAGCAGCGCGGTGGAAACGTTTTTTCGTTGTGCAATTAAACGCGCGATAATAAGTGCCGCTTGATTATCATGCCGGAAACGTGACTTTTTGGATTTTCCAAACTGCTGCCGGAACGGACGAAGCGTCAGCGCGTATACGTATTAGTTTGAGTGATGAGGCAGAAAAGCGATGGAAATGGAAAGAGAGAGAGGGGGAAGAGAAAGAGGGAGCGAGAGAGAGATGAAAGAGGGAACGAAGGGTAACGAGGGTTAAAGTGCGAGTACTCGTCAATTATGAAACGCTTCTCTCCATCGGGGGAAATTGCGCCCTATTAAGGAAAGTACTACGTGTCCGAGCGAAATTTTCGGCTAGCCGCACCACACCATTGCGGGGAATAAAAAACAAGCGGAGGAAGGCGGGAGGGAGTGTACAATGGCCGGCGGAATAAATCGCCGGGTTACACGCAGAGGGACAAAGCGATACCTTAACGGTATTAATAAAATTATTATCCCCGGCCCAGGTAAATGAGTCACGTGAGGGCGAATATTGCGAGCGATTTATCGCGTCCTTCTCGACGAAGGAGAGCGCAGGGAGAGTTAACCTGAGTATTGTACAAGCACAATAAGCACACGTATGTGTCTAGTACTCGGCGCGATGTGATTTCGTCTTTGCTTCATTACCGAGACTTCATTATCGTAATGGCGAAGCAGCGCTCCTCCCTCGGTAGCATCGGTATGACAAGATTCCCCTTGCGCTATTCGGACTTTATTTGATTATTGCACAATGCCTTTCGTGCGCCAAGACGGGCGCACTTGGAGCGGCGACGGTGCGACATTTTCTCGGGAAAAAGTATGCGAGAGCGGTGCCGAGGCGTCCCGAAAGTTGTTTCCTTCAGCGGAGAATCGTGATTTACATATGAACGCGCGAGAGACGCGTACGGCCAAAAGCGCGCGGGCACATAAATACGTTTTACCGTTCGCGCGCGCGTGTGTTGTACGCGCCCCGAAAATTTCGCCCGTATTGTCGTCCGCCGATGCTCTCGCGGAATATTTCATCTCGATCTGTTGAGGACCGTGCTTTCGGAAGTTCGCCGCTACCATCTTCCCGTCCGAAACTTCCGCACACTTTATACGAAATTGATGAACTAAGGAAGAAGTATTTTATACGCGAGCGTGCCCATGCGCGCGGCATGCTCTATGCCGCATGCGGTAGTATCGCGCGCGGAGATATATGGGGCCGGCGCCGCGCAGAGGAACACGTATCCGCGAGTTTTTGTTCGTTAACCGGAAGCAGAGTTTCGCATGGCCCGCGAGCGGGTAATGACGTGCGGCGAGGAAAGACGCAGTGGCATGGGTGCTCGTAGCGCGTGTAAGTGAAGCGCTGAAAGATCGCCGTGTTATCGCGATGCTTCTCAAGCCTGCGATATCGAAAATTCATTTTGCCGATTTATATGTCCTATATATATATATATATATATATACATATAAAAATCGACGAAACATATATATGTATATGTATACATAGCCATAAATATATGCACATACATATTTCTACATATTTCACTTTGCACAAGCCATATGTTCGCGACTTCTACAATTGTAGAAAGGTATCAGTTACATTTCGGTATTTGAGAAATTTCTATCTCGTATTTCATACGGCCACTCCGCGCCGTACGCTCCAGGTGCCCCTTTCGATGACGCTTGAACGCCACTTGTCCGCACCGCAATGCAATCCCACGCCCCAACTCAACCGGGAGGAAATTAGCCTCGAACGAAATCGATTAGCTTGACCGTAGACGAGCGGCTTTAAAAGTAATTTTGAATTATCCGCTGGCGCAAGTACACTTCGCCCGGTCGAATAGCGATAAGAGAACTTTGGCCATCGAATGGCCGAAGCTTTAGGACCTTATTCAGGAAGGAAAAACTACGCTGGTTCGTAAAAGCGGCTCGAAGCCCGGTGCTTTCCAATGACACACAAGTCGTCCCGCTTCGGCAAGCAGCGAAGTGTGATAACACCATGAAACTTTTACGGGTAAATAAAGACCAATACACGAAACAACGTGGCCATCGTAAAATTTTTACGGGCCGGAAGGGCGTTCCGCTTCCTCCCTTTTTTTTCTTCATGAACTCCCTTAGTCGGAAAAATATCCCGACGTTCCAATATTCCAAGAAGCCAGATTCGCAATCGTGCGTTGTTACGCTCCTTTTATTGTTCAGTCTTTTTCGTTCAATAAATAGTTTTACGGCGCGCGGACATTATTAGGCTTTATCAACCAATTTCGATTTCATCTGATTTTTTTCACCGCAACAGTACATCTCTTGACTACACAAAGAATATATAGAAGTTTATATGACATTTTATAAGAAAGTATCTTTCAAGCAAATTGTATTAAGATATTATGTTAAAAATGTTATTACATACACATTATATTAAAAATAATTACAACTTTTAACGTTCTTAATACTTGCAAATTACTATTGGCAAGACATTTTCTATAATATATTCGATATTAAGTTAATTTTGTACATTAGGTATGAATGATATATAATTTGAATATCTCTCCTTATGTATATAAATACACATATAATTTTCCTTCTTGAGTAGAGAACTCTGAAATTATATCATGGGTAGAAATTTTCGCAACGTCAAGGTTGGCTCTAAAGTTATCGTAAAGTTCTCCCAAAGTTTAATGCAAACCTTACAAAACACCTCGTATCACCATTTCACATTTAATATCGAAAATCAAAGGATTAAGTTTCGAAGGAATAGGCAAGTAAGGAGATCTTGATTTTTAATTAGTTGAGAGAAAATTCGCTCGAGGGAGTTGCCAAAGTTTCGGAGAAGGGTGGGAGGGGGGGGGGGAGCGAAATATCCCGTATTACTCGTTTGTATCACGCAAATACGGGCTCGGGGAACACCGTATAATAAACTAGCCGGGGCGCTATAGGATTTCGATCGTTTCAGAGCACGACGGGGTCTGGACACAAAGGCGGCATTCTCGGACAAGAAAGCGCCGTATATACGAGACAGGAAGAGAGAGGGCGGAGAAGGACTTGCCGTGCGCCCCGGGGAAAAGGGGTTGAAGCAAGGGCGCGCGAATTGCGGCCCCGGAACGCTCACCGAACACACAATAAAACCTCATCGATTTTCACTTAGAGAAAACTCGGGCACTCGCTTTTACATTTATTCGAGTTATCTTGGTTTGTCATTCGGGAGAGAAGCCAATGCATCGAACCCGCGACGGAGAAAAACCGCACTTCCCGTTGTGATTTCCACCCCCCCGGATCCACCTCGCTGGTCTTCATCCCTTAACCTAAAGGGTGGCGCCGCTCATTGCCGCCCTTATCGCGCGCTTTATCATTGTGTTATTTATTATTGTCGGCGCGGAGAGTACATTAAATTTCCATTACCTTCCTTAAGCACGAGCGGAACGGGAATTCGATTCGTAATTTATGCCTTCCTCGTTTGGACAGCGAACGCGTAACCTGCGTGTGCAGCTTCCTCCTTGGTATGCGTTAATGTACTGCAAAAATTATCGTCTTCAATAAATATACGATTTTTGAACGGTATGTGTTGAAATGTGTTTCTTCAACGAAGTTTGGCTTAATTTTCATATCCGTTATTTTCCTTATATCTCTAAATAATCGTTATTAAAATCTTCCATTAAACTTTTCGTAATAATCGGCGTAACGTACGTGTGTACACTTACATATATCATAAAAGCTGTTATAGCGATATTTGTAGCTATTGTTTGTTGGAGAAGCAGCGAAAGCGGAACGGCGCGCAACTGGAATCTCGCTTGCCAATCAATGGCGTTCACAATCAATATGATTGGTCATGTGGTGGAGATAAAATTGAGCACATTCATCAAGCCTTAGTCAGACTGATGGCCGTAAACATGTTCCGGTTTTGTGACAAGTCTGGGTATCAAACAATTTATGCAGCCGTCGAACGTGAGCGGAATTGAACGGTACCGGCCTGTCAAAGATCTCATTCGGCTTATGTTAAAATAAAAATGGAACTTAATCTCCCCGATGTCAGGCAGAAATTTATCGTCCGCTTCGTACGAACGCTTAAACTGACATTGTCGTCATTGCAAAGGGAAACATTTCAATTTCATCCGCATTTAACAGAATTGTGCCGGATATATAAATATTACAAATATTACGCTCGGTCGAAAGTTTAAATCGTTTCTTTTTGTATCCATTACAAATATTTTGTAACTTTATCAGCGCCGTAAAATTCCAACCGTGTCCGCATGAGATCCCTTTTTTTTATTCGCGACTAAAGGGACTCGTTAAACAACGCGTTCTCTGTGACGCAGTTTGTAATTGCGCAAACGTACAGGTGAGTTATTAAGCTTTGAATTACGAAGTTAATGAACAGATGATTATTAAAACTGTCGCTATCTGCGATGTGTTCCGCCAAGCACACAGCTCTCCCGGATAGTTAATGAAATTATTTCGGAGGTATTCCGGATTATCTGTTTCAGGCTCAGTGAGCACTTAATGCTACATGCGTACGACACGTCGTATATATGCAAAGAATAACGTCCGCATGATCTACGGCATTTTGCGTAAATACAGAGTACTGTATCAAATAAGCATGCCAAATTAACATGCATTTAGCAAACGATTTAATAGGTGTGACACAGATTTAATTTTATTGAAGTATATAGCACAAATTATATTCCTTATGTAACTTTAGATAATTGCAAAAAGTATTCTTGTGCCCCGTTTGTATTCCATGCCCGGGTCACTTCACCTAATTCTGAGGCCATAAGTATAAACAATTTCGTTTACGGTCTCATGTTGAAATTTGTTAATGTATCGTTCATTAGGCGGTAATGAAGAGTAAATAGAGTTTGCTCTCCCTTATAGTCGAAGGACAAAAAAAAAGGACCGTAACAGAATCAGCGAGGCATGCAAGCCGTGATGCATCGAGCGCATGTAGCGAAAATGGGCGGGGGTGAAAGTTAAGTTTGTTCCACTTTTATCGTGTTGCCGCGCGACGAAGTCTACCTCAGGAAGCTCCGTTGGCGGTAAATTCAATAATGTTAGAATATTTCTGATTATTTAGATTAGAACCACCCGGTCCCGGCTGCCTCGGGGGTATCCGCGCGCATTATTTTTCCCCACGACCGGAATAAAATATACTCCCTTTAACGCAGTTATGCAAACGAGCACCGTCAAATGTACCTTCCGCGAGAACTGCGGATCGATGTCGGGGGCTTCAACATTGCACGAATATAGAGAAAGTTATGTTATTAGATATGTTATCTTACTTCAGTTAAGAATCTTTAGATTGCATTTGCGTATGTAGGTCACTTTAAAAATTACATTATTCCCCGTGGCGTCAAAAATAATAAAATCACTTGTCAAAAAAAAAAATGAAGGGGACTCTGAGAAGTTAAATTGATCTAATTCTCCAGGGTATGTAAATTTTCTGTAATGGGACCTCGTACATTCGTAGGCAGATTCTATCAATTTTGCGAAGGTCTGCGTGTCACGACAAACGTATAATATCGTCCAGCTGGCTCGCACTCTTCTCATTTTTGTAAAATATTCACGTGAACGTAGATTGCGAGGAAACAAGCGGGGTGGGCAGCACCGGCGTGATACCATAAAGTTTACTGTGCTGGGGAAAAAGAATAGGTAGCCAGACGGGACAGACGGAAGGGGCGCGGACGATCCTGGAGCGATCGTAAGAGGCGGAAATGAATTCGAAATTTCGCGTCGTAAGTTCCTTCATTTTCTCCCTCGCCCGCGGATTCATCCTCACGTAGTCCACGTTCGGGCGTGTGTTTTACCGAACTTACGAGTGCGTTGTTTGTTTTTCTCTTTGTGAAAATCTATGTCTTCCGAGTGTCTTCCGTCGATTTCTGTTAGAGAATTGGATCACATCTCTCGATACCCTTTCAAACAAATTTTCGATTTCGAAATTCGCGAATTACATTGTTAACAATAACAATGTTAGAGATGCACGTATCACCTTCGTGTATGTAAGACCTACCGTGTAATTCTATAATCGTTCTATTGTCCCGCTTCCATTGTATCTCCGTATCTTTGGAGAGATGCTCGGCCAATTAAGCCTCTAATTAATTACGTTGGTAATTACTAACTGCGTACATCCCACGCAACTGTGTGCACAGGTACCATAGTGGCAATCATCGAGTATCGTTGCAATTTTAAAAGCCATGCGATCGTTTTTTTTTTTTCGAGGGCGTAATCAACGAGCTCGTAAAAACCAGCGAGCCGTTTAAATGGAAGTATATCACTTTTACAATTGATCGCGATATATGTGCGAAGAAAATGCAGAAAATTTCGAAAACAATCCTTTACGCGTTTAGGTTTGACGTGCGTCGAGAGTTTTCCATCGTGTCAATTTATCCGTTCGCATTCACGTCAGATCGCTCGCGTTTGTTCTCGGCAGCCGTCTACTTTATTAAATTAGCTCAAGTGCCAAATGTGACACGGACAACGTTAATTGGTTCACAAGCGGTATGTACAAAGGCCATATCAAGGGGACTATTATAGTCGCCCCGTGAAACGTTAGTTCGAATTCGAATCGGTCACATTATTAACTTCGTCGAACGTTTCCGATATTCTGCTTTTGGCATTATATGCCGACGCATGCAAGATTACGTGAGAATAATCAAAAAGTTATGCACAATGTAGCGATCGGAAATCTGATATCGGCCGTGACAACATAAAGTATCAGAGATCAAATTTGTTAACTAAGATCCCAGATAGAACAAAGATTATGATGACATCAAAATAACGCTGAAGCAGTTATAAAATGACATAATAATGACATTTTGGTGTGGATATAATGGACATGGAATAATGGACATTTACAGATAATTACGGAATAAAGTAAAGAAGGTCAATGAAACGTTACGGCAGATTTTTATTGAACGTTGAAGAACGGATTAGAGGGAGATGCAGCTATTGTGTATTTTAAAGGAAAGCACTGACCGTAGCAATTATGTATGCAGCTGAGCGAGGTCGCCGCGGTGTAAAATTCGAGGGGTATGACACGGGTATCAGGTGCAGCAGGACGATGAAAAGGATATAAAGCCTTTCAAACCGCCGTCGGATTGTTCGGATGTGGTAAGTCCGTTATGGAGGTTTGCTCCTTTTCACGATTCCGGGGGAAAATCGTTTCGCCGCCTGCCATTGTACGGGGGCGTAAGCCGATTTCTCGTCATCGAATGGAAACGATTCGGTGTCCCGATGTGTTCGTGAGGGTATCGCAATGGCCGTAAGGAATTCGAAGGACGACTGAATCACACCTTTATTATACTACATCACCGGCGACGAATCGGAAAAATACAGCGGATTTGCATTTTTCTCGCCGCAGCAATAGCGAGATGAAATCCCGCGAGGAGCGGGTTTTTAAATTTATGATTCGTAATGACATATTTCCATTTAATCGACAGGCTCCATCGGTTATCAGGGAAAAATTCGATCATTATACATTGGGATACGAATCTGCAATTTAATCGCATTCCTTGATTTTCAATATAAATCGTGGTCGCTCGGAGATGTGACGTTGAATTAAATAATTCGGCGAAATATTGGGCTCATCACGTAACAACACATAAACGTGTAATTTGTAGTTAAAACTGTACAATATCCATCGGCGTAAATTAAATCGTAAATGCGTTTTATTAGCACGCCATTGCAACACGATCATCAGTTGTGCGGCTGCATGCGCTCTGTTAGGCAAATTAATAATCGCCCACTGTTTCAAGGGCTTCGACGAACAGACAGGCGTAATAAATACCGAACCCGGAAAAGCGTAATTACGCGCAGCACTCGCGCTATTTGGCTTTTAAACTCATCACACGAATGTTATATGTCAATATTACGTCTTTATTGCAAATCGTGTGATTTCATTCGTTTCATGATTCGCGGCGTCTCTTAAAGCTATATTTACGTCAACAACAAACAAATTAAAATTGTTTTCTATCATTATTTCCGCACAAATAAGATTCCAGAGGGGTTCCTTTTGAGAATTTCGTGATTATTTGAGAGTGATTAAATAACATGAAAATCTATTATAAAATGAAGCATGTTGTTTTCCACAGCGGGATAACAAGGATTTACTGTGCTTCTCTTTCAAATTCCTCCCTGCGATCTGTACATAGTCTCTTTCGCCGTTCGTGATCTCTTCTTAATGCGGGATCGCGCTACCTCCATCTCTCAAGTCGCGATCTACCGCGAGGCAATTTGTGTCTCGTCCGTGCACGTGCTGGTTTGCCTGTGGTGAACTTTGCCCGACGACACGGACTAACGCACGTGTGAGATGAGGTAATAAAAATATTACGAGGACCTCTAATCTTTCTCGTATAATGGTATCCATAATTCCTCGGCGCGCTGTGGAGTCATGATCGGGCCCTTCCCCTCGCTGCCTCTCACCCCGGTCACCGCTATTCATCCCCCGTAACCGCCTCCACGTGGGCACCACGACCACGGGTAGATGGTTTCCCGATCTACCTTCGTCTCTTCTCACGCCATTCCGGTCTCATCTATCGGCGGCAGGCATAAAGGAAGGCGCCGATAAGTTTTAACGTCGCTGCCGCCCTCCGATTATCTTTTTCGGACGATCTACCTGACCCCTTGTCCCTCTCTATCTCCCGAGACTATCCATCTTTCTATTTTCATGAGTCTCGCCGCGAATTAAGGCCCTCCGTTTACGACGAATTGATTCACACCAAGCATTTTCGACGACGTGGTTACGACCAACTGCGTGTTATATGTCCAATCGACATCGATCCCATCATATAGAATAATATCGCGATTAATTTTTACGACTACTTATTTGAAACTATCAAAAACGATTGTCAGTCTATTAAAGATCGTAATTATAATAGAATTATAGCAGCGCGATAATTTATTTTGAAATCAAATCCGTGTAACTCCTTGATTAAAATTTAACAGGTCTGTTTCCTTTTTTAGAGCGATAAGATATTATAATTCAATTCAAAAACTTTTTAAAATTATATATTAATGCGTTTACAAAAGTTTCAGTTTCTCTTGCATTTGCCGGTTATTCGCATGAGAATAAGTTTTAACATGAGAGTCGACATTAGTAATAACTACGTTATATAAAATGAAATAATAACAGTTTCTGTAGAACTCTCTCTCTCTCTGTGCAGGTATATGTAAATATAAATGCCGGTATTCACAAAAGCTCGTGAAAATTCACGCGAAAGCGCGAATCTGATCTCTAAAGAATAAATGCCCGTCGGAATAAAAATTTCTCGAAAGCAAAAATGATTAAATATAATATAATAAGCGTCTTTTATTGATTTATTTCGCTCGTTTTATATCACTAAAAAGCATTGGCATTTCAATTTCTATCATTTCTTCTTAAAAATGCGAAGGAGCAGACGCTAACTTCCGAAATCATTCCGCATCGGCGGAATAAACGTGGCGTACTGTAATCGCTGTTGCATGCGCGGCTTGAAGCAGTTTCTACCAAATGAACTTGCATTCAACTTTCGGTTATTATTTCCTAACTTTCATTTCGCTTCTAAAACGGCATTCTGCGGTTCAACGGCCGTAGCGCTTCGTTGTCGAATGGGAGGAAATGTCTTGATTAAATTGGTTCGATATGCGTTTCGTCGATACACTTAAAGTGCTAAGCTTCAAGGAAATTGGTTCATATTTAGATATGGCGTGTTTCGATCGAATTCAATGTCTCGAATAGCGAATGTAAGTTACGCGATATGCGCATGCTTTTCGTTGTGGCGTGAGATGTAAAATGCAGACGAGTATGTGCAGGCGCAGGGCGTAGTTTTGCCCTGTAAAACTTTTATTAGCAACAGATCACTGGATGGTGCAAACAGATATACGCACACATCCGCAAATGGCGTAAATATTTGAGAGCGTAAGATTTAAAACTCGCAGAATAAGCGCGGAACGAAAGAAGAAGGGCGAGAGGGATCCGATAGAATTTTCATTTAAGAGAATGGACTTGAAAAAATTCACAGGACGAGGGGGAAAAAAGCGGACATGATGGTCCATATATTGAATATAAGACCCATAAACGTGGTCGTCGATACTGATTTTGCAAAAGCCGCCGCGATACCGTATTCATACGACGTTATATATGTATGCGTTGCACGGAATCTAAAACTAAGGGGTATCGCGCTTAGTCACGAAGCTGCCTCCGAGAGAACACGACAACGAGCAGGGGACGGTAAGGAGGATGAAACTTGTACTCGTGGGAATCTGAAATCACGTCCTTAATTTCCATAAAAGAGTGCAAGGACTACGCGCCCGCCCCCCTCGTCCCTCGCCCACCTTCCAATCGAGAATGTCACGTGGCTGGCGCGCCTCTCATCCTCCTTCGCCTTCCTTCTTTTTCTCCCCTCTCAAAGAAGCTTTGAGCTCGGTAAGCATATCTCTCAGCATCCTTTTACCCCCGGCTGCACGCGACGAATCAACTACTCAGCACATTCTCAGAGCGGCGAATCTGCCGTCCCTTAAGTTCGTTGCATTCGTTTAGGCTGACACACGCGAGTGCGCTCGACGATATCGCTGAGAGAATGTTTGACCGAAAAATCTCTCGCACAGTCGCTCGATGCGGATTGCTGCCTAGCAAATGAGGCAGCGACCGTGCGGTAATTCAAGCGTGGAAATTCTCGAAATATACGCTAATCCGAATGCAAATCAGAAGGTTCGGAAACTTCACACACACACCGCTCGTTTCGCTACGTACGTACTTATTATTCGGTGACGCGTCACGCCACATTTCCCATGATTTTATATCAAATTCAATTTAAGAACTTGTTTTACTCATGATGAATTACCGAGCGAATGAATTTCCTCGTGGATAACTATTTAACGTAATTACTTGCACTCGCCTTCAAAGATCACGTAGTAAATGATTGACCGCGCATTGAGTCAAATTACACACTACGTGATTTAATTAAGCCGTTATGTTGCACGCGGTCGCGCTCGAGTCCTTCGCCTACGGTCATGATTAAATTGCAATAACGCCGTGGTATATAGACGCGAAGCGTGACGTTAACGGTGAAGAATATTGCGCCTTGACGGGCAATCAGTTTCTCTCGCATATAAATTATTCCGCAAATTGATAAAATAGGATCCACTTACCTTCGTCTCGAGAGGGAAAGACAGAGAGAGGGGGAGAAGCGACCCGCGAAAGTTGCTCGCCATTACTGCCGTAGATAATTAATTAAGGATGAAACGTGGTCTCACAGGCCGAGCCATGAACTTCGGGCCAGTGTTCAACCCAGTTTTGTCCCAGATAATTTGTCAGCATGCTCGAATTTTTGGATCGAGCGTGGTCCCGATGCTCGGGAGTGCGAAACTTTCGTGAGCATCGTCAGAACTTTACTTTACCCTTGACGCACGTCGACGAAGAAATTTGTAATGCCTAACTTTGAGGGGCGTGCTGAATTGAACTTTCTCCTAAGCGATGCTGGTTCGGAGATTAGCGGGTTATTGGAATTTATTAATTTACGCCTTCAATATTTCTCCTCGTAACATTGATGTACGATACCATGTAAATTATTCGACGTGACTGTCGCCGAATATATCCAGTCAAACGTAGAATGGCACAGGAAGGGATGTGTGTGTGTGTGTGTGTGTGTGTAAAGGGACCTATAATAGAAATAAAAAAAAATATATTAGAATTGATGTAAATATGTCGGATAAAAAAGAAAACAAAGGGGAGAGAGACGCAGCGATCGCTGTTGCTGTACAATATAACGTCGCCTTTATTATTATCGTTTGCTTATTAACCACAATTTTTAAACGTTCACTTTTTCATATGATACAATTTTATTTCTCTATACACACGCTTTTTTTCTCCCTAAGAATTTCGTCTTCCGTCTTTGCTTAATGTCTATTTTAGGTAATGTCTGTTCGTGTACATTTTCTGTGTTTTTATATACAAAAGCGCTGGATTATTCGTCCATCGGCTAAGCTAGCGGAGAGCCAGCGTTCTCTTCCGCGCGATTGATCTACCACATGACTTCATCCTAATCTCTTCCTCTTCCGAACCATTCCTTCTTTATTATCCTACTCCTCTCTATCCCGGAGCTATTACGAAATTGCTCTCCGCCTCTTCTCCTCATCCTCTTCATCCAACGAGATACCGGCTATTTCTTCTTCTGTATCTTCTACCGAGATCCATCACGATCGTCCCGCTTCTTCCCGCGCTTCCGCTTCATTTCCCCCATCCTATTTTCCCACCCCCGTTTCGTAATGGTTTTCACTTTACATCGTTCACGTCGCCATTGGCTACGAAGTAATTGACAAAAACCTGTCAAATAACTCGACCGATTCACAGGCTCATCAGCGGGATTTAATTTATTCAAACACACATTTTATTTTCGCGGTCTTCCGTGTGAAAACATATTAATCATATCTGATTTTATCAACGATGGGCAGTTTAAAAAAGTTTTCTTACCTTAAGAGACAATGCCTATTTTCTCGCTATAGGAATCATCCATTATCTGAAAAGTGCTATTGTCCATTTTACAAAATTATATATGTATATATGTCTATATATATGCACACACACACACATATATATATATAGATACATATGTATGTATGTATATATAAGCATTTTCGTAACTTATGGTAACACGTATTATTTCAAGTTGCGCCCATCTTTGATAATTGTTATAGTCTTCAATGCGAAAACTTACAAACAGCATTAAACGAAAATCTGTATCCCAACAAGACACTTAAAGCTCCTTTGATCACTCGTGTTACGAGAATTATGTTAGTGTTGTAGCAACACGCAACTTTGTCCTCGCTACTCCGGAGAATAAAACAAAATTCAATTGATGTTGCAAACTTATCTACAAATTATACGTAATATATAATTTGCAGATAATTATATACATAAGTATAACTTCTGCATGACATAGTGGTTACATTATAATTGTTCGTCCATTTCGAGAGTTATTACGATATTGATTTCGCATCGACTTACAATGGTATTCAAAATGTACTGTTCTGTCTTTTTTCACACAGCCACGGCACAATTTCTTCGTCTTCCTTCATCGTTAGAAATTAGCTCCTTCTATCGGTATCTTCCCCTGCCCTTTCTTGTATCGCGTCACATGAACTCATTTCGTGCCACTCCTTTAGAGAAAAATCCCCTCTCGTGGTCCTGCCGTGGGGTGGCCTCAGACTACGTTGTGCGATAGGGAACCGTCGTCCCGCCACGTGTTGGCTGGAAGGAAAAAGTCATCTTTTCAAATTCTCATCGAGACGATTCCTTCGCGATGGAGCACGAAGTTTAGGGGCTTCTAGAGCCTGGCTAACATCGTGTGTTACCTCTATAATGCATATCCTGCGCCATCGACGGACACTTGGCGTTTCCTCGCTGCCGAAAACACAGAAAGTGCATTTAAATTGTAGTGAGAAATACTGGCAAGATTGATTCTTTTATGATCAATCAAGGTATTTATAGCAAGAATATTTTTTACCGATAAATTTCTAATAAAGTAGATTATAGATAATAGAAGAAGTCGAGTTACTCGTAAGTATTACAACGATCTATTTATTCAATTCTAAAAAAATGCTTGTAGAGAAGAAAGAATAGCTTCTATTTCAATTAAAATTTATAAAGCTTATTATTATTCTATAAAATACAATTTATTTTTAATAAAATAATCCTGAAAAAAGAGATTACTAATTCCTTTAAGTGTCTTTTAATGGATATGCTAGTATTACGATATTTGATCTACCGCAATATGTCAATTACTCTGATTGACACACTTCTTCGTACGAAGTATCGAATGATATAATCGCAGCGTTATATTACCTTGGCAAAATCGATATTCGTTCGCACGGTTCTATAATGAAGACCCTGCAGCGGTCGGGAATTGTTACCGAGAGGCGCTTTTGGCGTGGTGGATGGGCCCTGCATTAATTTCCTTAGGGCATACAGCTAATAACAGAAACAATGCGCTCTATAGAAGGACAGAATCTGTTGATTGATCCAACAGTATCGACAAAACTATTTTGGAGCCGCCCTACCGTGTCGGCCGCTACTTTCAATGATTCGATTATTATTGTAAGACACGCGAACCCCCCGCGAATCAAAAGGAATTTAGGGAGGAATGGCGAGGAAAAAAAAATCTGATCATCCAATCTGATTGAAGGGATCGATGTTTACCTCTCGCGCCGTGATGTAAATTGGTTTGTTGAGGATCAGCCAGACCGCCGTTTCCCAACAACCGGGATGCGTCGTACTGCCCTCGTAAGTCATGTAACCGGTGGTGTCCGGTAGAAGGCTTTTCAGGGACAGGTAGCGCACGGGTGCGGTGTCCCCTGAAATATAAATTATTAATAAAAAGTCAAAGAGAGTCATTCTTAAAATAGGATTTGATTCGCTCGCCTCTCGCGGTGAAATTTCATCTCAAACTATTTTACAGTGGATATAATCCGATACGATTACCAATTTCGACGATTACTAGAATTTCATTCTCTGCAATTCCAATTTCCAAGGATTTCAATGATACTGGCTGGATAAATCGAGCGAGTCAATGATACTTTTAACGTTGTAAGATTTTCGTGAATTAGATCTTTCTAGAATTATGATCTTAAAAGTTTAATTAAATCCCTAGACAAGAGAGCATGAAATAGAAATGTATTCATTCCGAGATTAGAAATGGATTAAAAGCGATGCTAATGCACATTTGTATAAGATGCTAAACATGCCGATATAGGAATAAATGATGCGCATGAGTTATAGATTATAATGAGGAATATCATGTCTGATAATTAGAATATTCTGAAATACTTAATGTAACAGTTGTTATATATAGAAGCAGAGTCCGTCATTCGATGAATTATTTCGCGGATCTATTTTTATACGCGCTTTGATATTCAACCTCTGTATACCAGCCGCGAGACTCAGCAAACGAAAATCATTCTCGCAGCTGCATGCGGCGCAGCGTTCCTATAAATTCAACGATTATCCTGGCGCGCAGCGAGCCTCGTACTTTTACCGATAACAGGCGTATGTGGATTACGGGGGATAGTAAAGCGTAAAACTCTCAAATCTTTCGCTCTAAGGCTTCCCGACGGCAAATCGATGTCGCGATACTCAACGACGAGCCATTTTCACGATGCGCACGCGAATGCGAACGGACGAGGCGAGCGAAATTATTTGCGATTCGTTTCGCAAATTCGCTTTTGAACTTTTGGTACCCTGGCAAGAGCGACGGTGGACTGGGAAAACGATGATGAGTCTGGAAAAACAAAGGGGACAGAAGCCGGCGCAATGATTGACGTTGCGCAAAAATACATATCGTGCACGAGGCGCGACTATGTATTTGCGTTACATATTTAAGTACAATTTGCATTTTCAACTTGCCGTGTACGTACGCGAAAAAAATGCTAGTACTGGGTATATCGTAATTATACAACTCGAATCGGGAACAATTTCGAAAAAAATACAACTTTCTCTTCGGCTGATCCTAAACTCGTATTACTACTACAATTTCATAGATTCCCTCCTCTCGTTTAAGATGTTTTAAAATTATTATTGGTGAATCATAATTCTTGTCATCGAAATAATGGCACTTAAACGATAATGCCCTCGTAGTAATAACGTTGATTCGCTACATTTAGGGAGTTATAATTTGAAACGTCGTCGGTCATAAGTGTATCATATAACCTGGTAAACAGTAGAATTACAAGAACAAACAATACGCAACTCACTTGTAAGCCGTCACTGCGCGAATATCTACGTCTCATGCAGAATAGTGTGTATACGTAATGCATTATGCACTATCCAACGTAACTTTCCATCGACAATAGTGGTCTTGCGCATTTCATCGTGAAAGCTACCATTCCCAATTCAATTATTACATTCAAACAATAAATCATCGTCTTACTTTTATCAATTATAAGTACTCACGAATTTAAAATAAATTAAAGACATTTCAATGCAAATGTTATCGAATTAAAGAAATATAATTAAAATAATTACGAGTGAATATAAAAATATCTTTTAACAATATTTTCAGAATATTGAGCTGTAAAAAAACACGAAAAAACTGTGTATGAAAAAGATAAACAGGATTAACGAAGCAAGAATACTCGTAATACTATTTAATCATTTACATTTACATACATTTGAGTTTCTTTATCGCTATTACATTTAGACGTGACCGTATCCGATTTGGTCGGACGGGGCGTCGCGCGAAATGAATTTCGGAGACCATCAACCATCAGAGATATGTGTCGACGGAATTTACTCTTGAAGAGAGCGAGCGATGGGTTTCGAGTGTATATACGGTAGGATGCACGCCGTCCGTAACCGCCAAACGTCCAGAAGTGATTTGTATCTTTCCTACGTAACGCGCGCGGGGCGAAATCCAGCGTAAAAGGTCATCATTTCAGAATGTGCGGTGAAAATAAATCTTTCGCTCGGAACAGTGAGCGCGCGCTCACGCCGGGGATCGTATTTATCGGGACCATGGGAGGTATGTTACCGCGCGGTTTCACCATGCGAACCTTCGATTCGAGAGAGCGCGTCTCCTTCTCTCCCTTATATCGGCCGGCGAAAATTAATCTTGCGTACAGCCGTTCAATTAAGGGCTCTTTAGCGTCCCTTCGGAGGGAAAAAAATATCCGGGAAAACAGGGACTGGTCGGTGGCACGGTATCACCGTGTATATATTTCGGATGTACATAAGATTATCCGAAGCTCGTTCGTGGACGAGATGAAAATCCGGCCTGAACCGTCTGTACATACGCCCGCGCCAGTTTATCTACAAATAAAGGGATACATATAATCCATGATGGTACGACGGTCCTACATAGCTAACATCTAAACACTCCGTTGCAACGTCCTTCGTACATATTGCGTCTATTTCTCGCATCGGATCCGTGACGCCGTCGCCGTCGCCATCGTCGTCGTCGCGAACATTCGCTCACAAACGGACACAATCTACCCTTTACTTATCTTGCACGGAACACGGCTAAATTTACACAAACCGCATGAATCTACGTATTTGCACTGTATCGAATGTCGCGGCTAGCCGTGCTTTTTGCTTCATTAATTGCTGCAACTAGACGTGAAGAGGGAACTTCTCCGTTGTGTTTTCAACCGTGGAAATAATTACCCGGTAATATGCAATACGCTATAAAAATATAACGCAAATATATGTACCTATCGGATGTATTTGTTTTATAATCGGAATATAAATAGCGGTAAAGAATGAAATGTATGCAAACGGGAGGATCAAAGGAGTTCAAGTATCAGCCGCGAGCACAATAGCTGACGAATTTTGAGAGTAGATGTATAGAGCAAGTCGCTTCGCGGCACAACGGAAACACTTTAAGTGCATCTAACCATCCTAACGAGTCCGTTTGAAGTAGTAACGTAACGCAACGACGATTTCGCCTCTATGGCGGCGAAAACCCACCGGTGGTAGTAACCGCGAACGGGGAGCGAGCGCTTCATCAAAATGTCGCTCTATATACGGCCGTCTATTTCTCCGTATTGAGTCCGTGACATTAAAGATGGGCGAACGCGTACTCGCAAATGGCAGATCCGGCACAAGGGAACTGCCGTTTTGCTTCGCACCGAGAACGATCCTCCACCCCGTGCGCCGACTTCCGACGCGCCCTCCCTTCTTGCCGCACCTCCCCCTTCTGCTCCCTCGTCGTTTCCTCTTTCGCGCAGAGATATTCTTAGAACGCCGACATTCAGGAACTCCGGAGCGCAAAAAGCAGAAGCCGTCAAGTTCTTCTTGAAGCGGACGCCCGCTGTCGACCACCCTACGCCCCCCCGTTCGCCATTTGGCGCTATCTTTCCACGTCGACGTGTATCGGCTGCGTCTTACGCCCGTGCGTGCGTGTTTTATTTTTATTCATCGTCGCGTCCTGATTTCACCTTCTCCCCGGCGAACGAGGTCGGCGTGTGAGCATCGGATGAGGGATAAATGAAGCTTCAGCGGGGAAACGGAAAGAAATCCGGCGAGATGACAAGTAATAATAATAACGGGGGCGCCGAAGTACGGGAAAATATCAACTGCTTCGTACCGTCTGCGGCGACGAGGCGAGGTGGCGGGGGACCGGAATGGACGGAAGAGGGTGGGGAAGAGTCCTCCTGGTGATTAATGAAATGCATTAACTCCATTCCCCGGGAAAGAGAGAGAAGAGGGAGCCTGAGAAAAGACCGCCGTGGCTACGAGATCGCTTCGCCGTTTCGAGAGTCTGCGGGAGCTACCGCTATTGATACGTTCTGCGCACACAGGCGAGATTAAACGAGGCAAAATGCAGTTGTATTATGCATTGTGGAGGACTGCTATAAAGAGGGCGGAGATCTATCGGATCTCGGAATTATCGCGTTTTCCTGCATTCTCATTTTGACGAAATCGAAGTGGATTTTTCCAGAGGGAAGTCTGATGAAAGCTCATTCGTTCGTCGCAATTTTTTTCAGGAATCGACTTTTTTGACATCTCTCATAAATTTTTGATAAATCGAATTTCTGCTGTGAGAGGAATCGCTTGTAGCTGATCATTGAGAGAAACTCCGTTTCATCAAAATAATTCTCGTATGTATAATGAAATGTAATCAAACGGGTATACAGTTCATTCACTATTCGTCTTTCTCGCAAATAATGTAACCGATTGAAACAGCTTGTTTTACATTTCCTATTTTTCTTCTAAAATCTATTTCTCGCCAGTGTCGCGCCATCATTTACGCTCCGTATAATAATGGAATCTTCCCTCGTGGAAAAACAGCGATTTTTGGCATGAAAAGCGATACAACACGTTCTCGTTTAATAATTCATGGTCGACGCAAATCCGTGCCGACGCGCCATTATCTACTATCGAACGGGCCCGGTGGCCGGTCGCAGATATTTCCGTGGAGGGTCACACGACACGCACGACACGTGGCCGGTTCGTTGCGTGGAAGTCGAGTATCGTCGGGAATAACGTGAGGTGCTCTTAGGAAAATTGACCGTGCCTAATGGCGCCGGCATACACCGGCGGAATAATGATGATGACAGTGGTGATAATCGCAATATAAGAACATATCTTCGACGCACGTAACGAACATCGACTCGTACGTGTGCTGTATATACATATTGAATACATGTATGTACATATTTTGTGTGTGGGTGTATGTTTGACACACAAGATACTCGTCAATTTTGCGTCGGCTTCGTACATTAAGGTCGCCGCTCGATTCCTCGAAACGAGATTCTTGTTTGCCGAGTGAATAATTCTCGACTTGGAGCCGGCCAAGCTCTCGAGCAGTTTATTCTGTCTTATATCATCCTAACCGACCCCTTGCGCGGCGAGGGGGAGACGACCAAACGATCATTTTGCTGTTTACCCTCAATTAGTGCGCCAACTCGGCACGACGACTAGCGAGGAGATTTAATAAACCCTAATATAAATATCGAAGTAATTCAAAATAAATAAAGAAATGTGACATTTGAGAATGTGATAATTGAGTCACAAATTTATTATTAAATATTATAAATAATTTCAGATCTAGCTAGTCTTTAAAATTATCTCCATGAAATGTTAAGTCGGTTAATAATTAAATTATTAATAATTATATATTTATAAATATTAATAATTAAATTTAATAATTAATTGTGTTATTTATAATCCTGTTACAAATTTGATTGTGTTATTTATAATCTTGATACAAAATTTAAATGAAAAACTTACTTACCTGATGTTAAACGATGTATAAAGTTTATGTATATACAATTTCGGAAACGTTATACATGTAACTTCGATTAACAGGAAAATACAAATTAAACTGTGTACGTAATTAATAAAATTTTGCTCTTTTCTATTTCTTTTTATTAAAATAAACGAGTCTTTCTCTCAAAAATGTAGTGTTTTTATTGGATACTTATTGCATTTGTCATTATTTACGCATGCAGAATTTATAGCTTGAATCTAAATATGTGCATATTTATTCATAACTATATTTCCTTCGAATCGATTTGAAGGTAAGGTAAGCATCATAGTATATTCGACATATGTGTAGCAACCTCGATATGTTTTGAGAGCTTTACGGAAATACCCAGCAACGTATCAATAAATAATAACATCTGTATAAAACCACGCTACACGTACTATCATTACATTCGAATCCGCCGTGTCGGCCAATGTACCGATTTTCTGTACTTGTAGCATTATTTTGTAACGTATGCGGCTATCAAATACGCAAATATGTCACATTTAATACACGGCTCAATTAAATATTGCGATATATACATATGAACGTCAATCATAATTCTGAAGATATACAGCGTTAACACCCAATGTAATTTTAATGTCATTTTAAATTATTTTTTTCACGGGAGTGATTTACGGTTGCTTCAAATAATAACCTTTTTTAATATCTTCGAATATTATTGCATCAACAGAGCTTATATTCGCAGTTGCCCTCATCGTGAGCGGGCAAAAAAAAACTGAAAATGGGGGATGCTCTCTCTCGGCCCTCGGCCCTCGTAAAGTGAGAGAGGATGGTCTGTCACCGTGATAAATTCACCACCTCCAATCCTTGTAGCTACGAAAAATATTTCTATCGACTAGGGAGATCGCGCGCATAGGGCAGGGACATGGAAGAAGCGACGAAGAAGAGGAAAAAAGGAAGAAGAAACGCCGGGCAACAGCGGCCGCGGCGCGGCGGGGCTGCATACGGGGAGGGATGCAACCCCGCCGAAAGATAGAAACGCATCGGGTGAGAGATACCTCGCGCCTCCCGACGGCCGGATCCGCAAACTGGTTTCTGGCGTTTCGTTATATGGCGAAACGCCACGTCTGGAGGGTCGGTAGCGAGGGTGGGAAACGGTCGGGAGATAGAAGGGGGCGGTTTTGCTACCCTGCCGTATTGCGACATTGTGTATACGATTGTGCAGCTGCGCGCGAGCGAAAGAGAGACGAGGAGAGAGAGAGAGAGAGAGTGGCATGCAACCTGGATGCATCGAGGGCAAACGGGGGTAGCGAAGGGGCGAGTCAGGACTCTGAAGGGGTTGCGCGAGTGGGCCCGTCGGTGGCAGGGGTAGCTATAAAATACAATTTCAGGGGTGTCGGTTTAATACCACGCATACCGCGCAAATATTTCATCTATTATCTACATTTCGTAGATACGTAGGCATTCGCCGGGCGGTTCGGCGGAGCTGTAACGGGGGTGCGCGCGGAGTAAATGGCCGGGGTTGTGTGTGTACGGCGAGGCTACGCGAATATTCCTCCGGTAGGAGGACTAGGAGGACTCCGTCCCGCGCGCTTACTTCCTCGTTGTTCGGGTTACTACACCGGCAACGTCGAAACATCTCTTTCGCGCGTGTATACGACCGCATAAATCAGGGCGTTTTAATTCACAGATCGGTACGATTTCGTATGCAAAAACTGAGTGTTACCTTGGCGATGATAATTACGAGAGATAATTAAGAGGTTAAAGATATCGTAATCGGGATTTAGACCGTAAGACGGACATTGAAAACATATATTGATGCTAATTACGCGTGTTCATTAGCTCGCTAATTGACATCGCGTAAATAGACGACGCTTCGCGGAGCCACGAAGAAATTCCGTGCACATCTAAAAGATTAAAGACTTTATTAATGCCATTTTTTTTGCAGGGGAAATCTGTTTTAAAATGTTACATATTCGCGTGCGAGAACGAGATTCCGTTAGTTTAAAATTATCTCTCCTTTTTTGCTTTACCACGATTTTAAAACAATTTACATTTATTCCTGCCAAATATTCTGGACACGATATATTAAAATATATCACAGGCGTGACGAATATGTGTGAATACTCGAAAACTCATTTATCGAGTGGAAATTATTGCTTTATAAAATCCGGAGTAATGGGCATACCCAGTCGAACAATTCGTTCAACGCAGATTTGATGCAACAATTTAAAGAACGCAGTTATTATAAAAATTAGTAATTATTATATATAATTTACTCGGATAAATTTACGCGCGAAAATCATGCGCGAATAAACGTACCGTTTCCGTACGCGCCTCTAAAATTCTCGATGACGCGTTGACGCTTTTCGTCGTGCTTTTCCAGTCCATCTGCGCTGCTCGTAATCACCGTTAATTACGTCATACGCATTATTGATCAAGGTTTAAAAACGCATTATTCCTGAAATCGATTCGGCAGGGACATTGCTGACGCTATTATTAATGATGCCGGCGAAATCAATTTCGCAGTGCGCATTGTGCGTGGATAAATGAAAAGGTCCTTACTTTCTCGCGATTGCATTATCGTAGAAGCGTTTAATAACGCTTAACTTGCTTGTAAGCTGTTAAGAATATTTTGCATTATTAATATATGCGTCGCTTAACACGTATTATGTTTATTGCCAAGAAATTTCGTTTTGTCCCCCTCATTTAATTCGATAAAATTCTTAACAATGTCTTTCCCGCAATCGTGATGGCTCGACAGTGATCAACGTCCCGATATTGTCGCGTTAAATAAAAAGCCCCTTTAAAACGTCGTTCCGCGCAGTTTCGTTCATTGGCGAGCGAGCCTGCACGCGAGCGCTCTGTGCAAAAACATGTTTAGCTGATGAAAAGCTTTGAGTTAAATAAATTTGACGATGGCATAGGCGAACTATTGTGGGCCTCTGTATATGCAACGTGCCTGTCTCGGCACGTACACGACAATGGAATACTTAGATCCCGCTGTAGCTCCTCCACCCCGCGCGCCATTTTCCATTGTCTTATGATTTATGTTCCCTGGTCGCGGTGTCAACAGGGTATTGATTAAAATACACACATAGCCGTGCCCGGGCGCGCATACAGATTTATGCACACACCAGCCGGCCGGAGTATGTGACATCGCCGTACCTTGTAAATCGACCCCCCGTGTCCCCCCTCCTCCCACCCTCGCGCGCGCCCGCCAGAGCGTTGATCGTGTTAACCGTGTAAAAAGCGCCAGGCACGCTTCCAGGTCGAATCGTTTAGCCCAAGAGACACCGAACGCCCCTTATACGGACCCACGACCGAAGGAGGTGACGGGGGCGAGGGCGGTATCTGAAATCGTACCGGGAAGCGCGCACCGGGCGCGCATCGATGGTTCTCCCGCCCTTTCTATCTGCCGGGGCGCGTACGTCTCACCTACCCTATCCCCTCGCGCTCGGGAATACTTGGCTGTAAAGTTTATTTTCTTCCTCGTCGAGCAATGCAACCAGCCGTGGCATTCGCAGAATTATGCCACGCAAGTTGAACGAGGAACGAGGAGCGCTTTTCTTGCCGGGCGCCCTCGACGGCACGGCGCGAGCGACGGCGCGGCGGATGCGCGGATGCAAATCGCGGGAGGAAGTTCGTTGCGCCGATGGAATCTGCGGGAGAGGAGAAAGGCAGAAAGGGAGAGAAAAGAGAGAGCGTGGAGCGAAGGAGAGGGAGTCATATTTCGATTTTACGTCGGGCGCAATTTGCGTCCGTAAGTCGCGGCACGATGCATCAAAACGGCGGATCGCGCTCGCGCCGTTCTTGACGCAGCGGCGCGAGCGCTATAATCCATTATGCGCGCCATCCATTTAATTTTAATATCGTAACGAGGCTCTGACGGGCGTTAATTCGCCGAGACAAGTTATGAAAAATCGCGGACGGATCGTGATGATATAAACGCGCCTCGGTACATATACCAACTCAATTCACGCTCCGGTGTAACGCGCGCGTTATCGGCGCTTTGACACAATGCTACAATTTTCTTCCGCTTCGATATTTAGCATAGATGAGCAACCATAATTTGCGTAATATTATGCGAATGTTGTTGCATATTGTTTGTATATAATGATATGAAACCGCTAATCCGATTGATACAAAAGTCCGTTTAACAGAGTTATAATGTTTAATACTTTGGAATGACAATAATAAAATATATATAATGACATTATATTAAAAAGTTTACGGTGGTTTGTGATGAAACTCACGAGATACCGGATAAATATTGTATTTGATATCACGAGCAATTTATTATTTTAAATATTGTGAATTGTAATTATTCACGAAAAAGGAAAACCGAGTGGCGGCGGAGCTCAACGATTATCTCTTTTTTAAGAGAAATGTACTAATTACTCTATGGTAATTAGAAAGCTGGAAATTTATTAACTAGTTGTCTAGTAGCATTGTTTCGCTTACTTCGATGCACGGAAAAGCATTACTGTAAGTAATTTACACCGTCGGTTCGCATTTTCTTCATTACTCTTGCTCTCCGCTAAAACGCTTTCTCGTTATTCATACTCACGCTGCTTCTTTTACTTTTTGTCATTCTCAATGGAACGCGTATTTATAATCCTCGTATTACGATATAAACGATCCCCGCAATAATTATTTATATGTATGCGAGCGTGGCGAGATAAGAGGAATGACTCTCGGAATATCGTTCTTTAAAAAAATTATCGCGTCGTTCATTTACAAATTGAACACACACAGCCATCGGACACGTACACAAAATGTATATAGGTTACATTATAAAAGGTACAAGAAGGAGAGTTATCAACTGTGTGTTTAGAAACGGCTCCGGAAAGCTAACATCCATTACTTATCCAGCCGGATATGATAACTCATCGTTCTTATAAATTCCAACTTAAGATTGGAGAGGAAAGGGTGCTTTTCACTTTATCCTACGGCGACATAGACGCGTTCGCTGGCGCGAATACTCGGTGGGTCGAGGAAGTGACTCGTTATCTTAAGAGAGTCATTTCGTCCCCTTCGTCTTTTTCCTCCGCGTAGAGGCCCCGCTCTCGACTTTTCACTCTCGACTCGAGTGCCATCCGCTACAGCCGTCGCTGCCGCCGCCGCCGTCGTCCCTCTAAGCTTTATCCGGGTATCGCCAGCAAAACCGACACTCTTCTCTCCTCCTGACGGCGTTTTATTTATTATCCGCGGTTATTTCAGCGGACCGCAGTATCCAGGCAAGCTTTCCATTCGAAGCTCGCTGCGAGTACCCGATGCGTGAAGCGTGTATTCATCGCGACACGAAACCGCATACTTGATCCCTGACCCGCGCCACATTTTTCGCAGACCAGTCTTTTAAAACGGGTTCCTTCACTAATTGCAGTCTCGTTTTTCGGGCGACGTCGAACGAACCGAGAATTTCAGTTATTGCCAATACCAAATGCGTTTAGCTTTTAGTGGAAACTTCCTTAATTTGGCTCTCTAATATATTTAGATGTCTCTGATTTGTCTATTTTATAAATCCAAGCCATCCCAACCCATCGAAATTTTGCTACTTTGACTCTTTTAAGGATAGTTTGAATCTACTTAACTTTATACACCTACATGAACGTACTTTGATGATATTATATTTGTTTATTTCTCCCTTGAACCTATTCATTCTAAAACTGAATGAAATGAAATGATCGAAATAAATGAAATAATAAAAAAAAACCTTATAAGCGTCAATTTTATAAAAATGACGAAAATAAAATGTTAAGAAAATATGTTTATATGGATATATATTTTTTTTCCATGTCAAATATTATAGACTTGTATCTATTTTTATAAAAATATTTCTTTTTTCCTTTGAAGTATTTTGTAAGGATATTGAACAATTTGCACTTCAATCTATACGAGATAATCAGTTCACATTATTTCTCGAAGTTTCATCTCTTATATACAACGCCATATATTAGGTTTCTTCGATGTAGAGTACGTCAAGACGATTTCAATGATGCATTTAGTTGGGGTAGGAAATTAGTATCGAGCTACTGCACAGCTTGTTCAGGATTTACGTTCCGGCGACACAATACGGCGTAGTTACGTCGTCTGTCGTTACGTCGCGTCGCCCGACGTACATCATAAAAAGCATCAATGGGAGAGCCATCACGAATAGATAATTATTACACATCGCTTGATTCATCTCTCAACATCAATAATAAGCTACATTCATTAGCATCGAAGGAACGCCGTTGCAATTTTAAATGCGGTCGCATTAAATTTCACTTTTACTTTCAAAGATTTAGCAAAATGAAATCACGCATTTCGTTATGTCAATTATAAAATGCCAATTATTTCACAAATTTTTGGTTGTTTAAAGAAATGGAGCAATGTTTAAACATGACACGCGTGATTTACTTTTGTAAATACGCTGTTCGCCAATTATATAGCTACAATATTTACTCGTTCCGGAAATGTGACAAAGTACTTTATTTATATTTACTCATATAATTAATCATAAAATAGCAAAAATCGGGATTTGATTGTTGGGATTCGTTATTTAATCAAATTTCAAGATATATCGCGTAATGAGGAAGAGATCGCAGCCAAATAGATATCACGCGCACACAAAGCGGTACGCTGTCGCGACATCCGGTGGAACCACAGGGTTGCGGGGGTTAAAAGGAAAAAAGTTTTCACGTCGTTGAACGAGATACAAGCGAGCGTGATATTACGCAATAGAGAGCCAAGGATGACGACAGAATTTCCAGCTTAGGAAAGAAGCGGGAAGAGAAGCGTTTTACGCTTCCCTCCGCGACGTATTGTACTCACCCCGATGTATGACCTTGCTGAACACGCTGGTGATGATCTGCAGCTCGGGATTTAACGTCTCGCCGAGCTGAAACAGAAAACAGTTTTCTTTGTGTATCCGGCTAAACGACAGTGACACCTTATACCACACGTAACATCACCATCACCACCACCACCACCGTCGCTGTCGCATGCACCATCGGCGATGTGTCCTTCGCCATCCTCTCCCCCTCTCTGCCCCGCGCCATTCTCTCCGCCCTGATACGTTTTCCATCGATTTCCCATGAAAAGGGGTTGCTCGGTCGGTGCTAAGTGCACCGCATAAAGAGGTGAAGGCAAAGAGTCGTTTCGAAAGTTCTACACTGGGCGCCATTAAAGGTAACCGTAAAACCTCTGACTAAACCGACCGCGGACTTTAAAGTAACGATAAATAATAAAAGTTGATCCGCGCGGTGCGGCCGCGTGAGTCCGCCGTCGATCAAAAGTTTCACCGTTTCCCTATCCGTAGCACGAAATTATTATCGCTATCTCCGCTTCATCTCTCTGTTCCGTAAATAGAGGTAAACAAGGGGGATAAGAAGATGAATAAAACGAAGAGAGATACGATCGACAATGAATGCGCGCGCGGCAGAGATATTTCTTCTTATAATGGACATATTCCTCGTCATCCAGATTTATGGATACATGTTAATTAAATCTGCCGCATGAAAGGACGTTTCGCAGGAGAGTTATTGTTAACGAATAATAGGGAAATGACGTGTCCATTTGAAGACGTCGATTATAGCAAAGAGAAAAATCTCGTGTCAGTAAAAAATACATTAAAAGTACATTATATGATATTATCTTTTATCGTAATATTGAGATCTCTTTTCGTTTACGTAACATGTACTTTACAGTAATTAAATTGGCGTTAACATTTTAAAATAGCACAGATACTGCGATTTAAATATCTTAAAAAGAAACATTCGAGTTCAGACTTCGTATCTCGTAGACGTTTCATATAGATAAGATTTCATAACGTTTTATGGTATAACGATGATCGGCTAAATGCATAATACTATTGAATTTATCAGGTGCTATAAGTTATGTAAAGAGGTAGTGACTGTTTTACCTCTTAATCCAGACACTTGAGAATTACATAGGACGTAATCGAGATTCAGCGAGACAGGTAAGCGGACGCCGACGGTTTAATCTCCGTTTAAATTTCTTGTAATAAAGGGACCCTAATCTTAATTATGAGCTAAGAGAATTAATCTCAATGACGGCCGTCCTTAAACGTTCTTAATCTCGTCGCTCTAGGATAAACTTAACTGGGAAAATTCGCGGTAATCACGATTTCTTCATATTCATTTAATCAAAAGGAAGCTTTTTTTTATCGCCGATACGATGAAACTTTAAAACATGCACTGAAATTGCTTATATGTATGTACAATAATAGCCCGAATAATGCTTCACAAGCATTCAAATCTTCAACAAAAATATAAATTTGGAAAACATTTATTGAAAATAAAAGAGAAGCATATTTCTCATATTGAAAATTATTAATGTAATGCATATTTTTCCAATTTCATTATTGTTTCGTTTAAATTAATTGCGATTTTCTAAAAATATATTTAATTTACTTATTAATTCGCTGTTTGAGTTTATATCTCCAATGTCCAGTGTAAAATACTGCGAAATCAGCTGCGTTAAATCCCAACGTATGGTACGACCAAAGTCTATCTAGTTAAATCCGGTCTGCAGTTGCGGCTTACGCCGTCAGCATGTTGTTACTTGTTTGGCAAATCAACTGTACACTAATTTGTAATTGTAGCTTCGTAATTTCCGCGGCAGTTGGGCAATAAACAAGCTCCAACGACGACGACCCGTTCTGAGATCGTATCGATCGCGGCGAGGGTCTGTCCTTCCGGTCTCCTTTCATGGCTATGCCACGATGATCGCGGATAAAGAGTATTGCACTAAATCGGTGCAGAGAACAGCCAGTGCTTGATTTCATATTATACAGTCCACCCGACAGACGTGGAGAATTAGCAAGCCCGATTCATTTGTTCTCTCTCTCTCTCTCTCTCTCCGTCTCTCGCAGCAACAGAGAGTCCTTCATGTCGACCGAATTTCTCCTTCCGTTTGATAGCGCGGAATTCCTGTCTTTTGTCATTATATCAGGACTACTGACTGACAGTCGCGCTAAATTGACGCGTGGCGTAATTACGGGTTAGCAATTTCCTTGCAGTAGTTAAAGTGACAAACAATCGACCACGCTGTATCATTCGACTGTATTGATAAAGGATATCCATTGAAGAAAGAAGGCGCTACCTTTTTATCTCCGCCCCTAATTATAATTACAATTGGATACAATTGATCGCATCGAGCCTTTTACTTTCAAAAAAGCGGAAAGAAATTAACTGTTTTACATGCAAATTTCGCTCCTTTATTATCACGAATTCGTGTTTGTATGTAATTTACCTTTCCAATGAATCACAAGCAATTCATGAAAATAAAGTCACCGGAATCGCGTGTTGCGAATAAACTTTTTCGACCTCGCTCGAGTGGGTTTCCGAAACTTTTTTTTCCAATAGCTTTCCAGCGTGACGCTTACACCTTACAGGTTTTAGGTCGCAGGTCGCAATTCCCCCGTCTCTTTCCAAGAAACTTTCAATTCTATGTAGTCGCTGTAATTTCTCTCTGACCTTTTCGCATTCCATAGAGCAATTGTTGCGACGGCACGCGCCATTTCTAAATTGCGACGGTCGCAAGGCCAGACGTAAACAGCGCATAATTGCATCAATTGTCGCATAATTGCGCGAATTATAAAAATTGCAACGAGTCTATTATTAAACTGCTCTTTTATAATGAATCGTTCGTTTATTGCTCGAAATTTCGAACAACATGTTAGTCGTATTATTACGGAGTCTTACGTATTGACGCTTCAAAAGTTTCCGCGTTAAAACGTCGACGGAGTTCGTTTAGGTCCGAGATTGCAGAAGTACTGACGGTATCACAGAGTACCGACTCATTTGGATCTCATCCCTCAGACACCCCAGGGTATAATCCGTTTGAATTACAGTCGTCAACCCTGTTGCCTCCAGACACGCTTTTACGATCTATTCGTCGGGAGATCGAGCACCTGTTAAAGGTTTCCAGGAAGGATGATGCCGCATTGGGATTATTCAAAATGCTGACCTTTTCGTACGTGCAGCCGGGTTATTTTGCTCTTATTAGAATTTATTAATTCATGAAAATATATTTCGCGGTCGCGCGAAATGTTCTCTGTTTATGCGTTTATTTTAATTTATAACATTTAACTCTCCTCCGTCGCACATCCGAAGCGTCACGCACGGCTTCTTGTTATAACATTTAATTCAAGATTAATCCGTAGCACAATTATATAAAATCATTTTAGCTCAGCAACTTCAATTGATCAAAATTTCTTTTATTCTTTTTCTAGTATTTTTCTTTCAATAGAATATTAATCTACTAGGGGATACCAAAAAATTTTTTATATTATCTCTGCGGGAGCTGGATCATGAATATTTATACTTATCTGTCATATTAATCAGCAGACGGGCAGGCAAGCAACGAGAGCTAATGTAAAAGCGCACGTAGAGGCACGGCTATAAATTCTAGCGGAAAAAGCGCTATTATGTTCGGTATTATCGCGTCGACGAACCCTTTTCATCGTCTTACGGCCATCGTCGTCGCCTTAAAGCGCTCGTAAACATACTCTTAAAAATATTCAGAAGTTGCTGTCGTTTGTCGACGGCTGCAAGCGGAGTCAAAGTGCGTCGTTATGACGCATAGTCGCTGCAACGCATACAGCTTCTTTCCTCCCTTCTCTCTTTTTCTCTCTTATTTTATCGTCTTCGTTGCACTGCAACGTAATCGCGGTTTCGAAAGCTAAGTTGCTAAGGAGGGTGGAAACCGGATGAGAAAAGGGCGCTCGGTGAAAGAAGGTGCGAGTGAGTAGTGCAGGAGACAGAAGGTCGCTGAAAGTTTCAAAGTTATTCTGAAGGTAAATACAGTTCAAGTCGGCAGTAGTTATTACATATTTTATATCGCGCCCTTCACGGGGGAGAGGCGAATGGAAAGGGAAGGGAAATGCATCACGTGACGATAATCTCTTTCATTTCAGATTATTATACATGAAAAATATTTCGTTTTCCACCGACAGAAAATGTGAGAGCTCGCTCGCTTGTGTTTCTCTATTTCTGTTTGAATAACAGCCAGAAACTCGCCAGTCCACTCGTGGTTTTTACTACCAATGAAAAAATACGTACATATTCAATAAACACGTAGTTTTGTGTCTAATTCCATTCGGTGAGGTAACATTTCATAAAAGTTAACTATTAAAAAAAAAATTTTTATCCTCTTGAAATTTTTATCTTTGCAAAGCTTTTTCTCGTGATTTATTTTTTAGGTATAAATTTGTTTATACAAATTAATCTGAAAAGATTTCCATTTTTAATTTTGCAACAATGTAAGCAAGCAAAGAATTTAAATTAAAGCAAAGTTATTATGAATTAATTATGATATTTGTACAAATGATGTAATAGCAGACTAACGGAATAGATTCTTATCAGTGCGTAATAGAGAAGGAAGACGAAAGAAGAGCATAATAAATGAATTGCAAATTTAGTTTGTAGATGATCTACTGAGAAAACCGTCGAAAGAATTTGGTCGTCCATGAAGGAAATAATTGATCCATGATAATAATTCTGTTATTTAAAAAGAAAAGTACGAATGGGAAACGGTTCGTTATTTTCCATATGATATTAAAATCACATTCACTTTGATCGATATTATCCGATTTTGCTTTACACGTATATACCTACATTTCGTATATTTGATATTGTTGTCATGCAAAGAAAAAATATAATAGCAAATTCATTTATTGTAAAAAGTATAATGTATGATGCCGCATAATGAAATACGATACAATTTGTAATTTAATATTGTAAATTGCATTACAGATATTNATATATATATAATACCTGTAATATAATTTTCAAATTGCGATTACAATATCATGTTACGTTATATCGGCTATTTTAACTGTATCAATAATTTTGTTATTTATGTATTAACTCGTAATCCTAAGACAATTCGTTATTATTCTAATTTTGTTGACGAGTGTATTTATATAAAAAAGTTCTGGAAATTTCGGGTTATTATTTATAACTCGTAACAATAAAGTTCATAATTTTAGGAAACAATGCATTTTCGTAAATAAAAATCTATCAAGCAAAATTATATAAAATTACAATTGATAATTTGTTGATTTATCGATTTGAGTGTTTTCATCAAATGCGATTCACTATTACGATTATCTATTTTATAAAGAATTATAGTCTCGGAAGTAATAATTTCGTGTTTATAATGAGAAAAATGGGAAGAAATGGATCAACGAGATAAGAAAAGACGTAAAAGAAAGAAACGAACAAGGGATAAAAGAGAGCCGCGATGTAGCTTTAGCCAGCCAGACGGTTCCTCTCAAAAACTTTGGAATTTATTCCTGTGTTAAACGCCGCGCGTCTTGGGAAACTTACCGCGTGTTTTCGTACAGCTTCCAACCGAAATGATTATGCCATAATAATGATATTGTTAGTTGAAAATGTAAGGGGGTTTTCTGGTTGAAAAAATAACGGGTAATATTCACCCTCACCGTGATGTAATTAATACCCGTTGAAGAAATTTCACTGGTCTACCTGTTGTGCACGCGTACTCTTATACACGAATTTCTCCATGTTTTATTCACGTCGAAAACATTTGTTACATTCTTCAACGTATTATTTTAGAAATTTTATAAAATTTATCAAACTGTATCAAAATAATTTCTCTGGCATAATTCATCTAGATACATATATATAATTCCAACAAAAATTCCCTCAAAATTAGCGAGTTTGAGGAGATCAACGGTAATCGAACGTTTATCATTTATTTCTCGCAAGGCAAGCGTTATTAGCGAGGCTATATAGCGTCTGTCACGTGCTAACTATCGTAATCTCTGATATGCCGAATGCATTTGTAAGGGGAAGCTAAGTGCGGTCCGAAGTCGAGAAAGTTAGCATCACGATATGCGCCCTGTTAGGAACGGTTTCGCCATAACACGATGGCTTGACAAGAGTCGGGGGATGAGAAGCAGCGAAGGTGTTAACAACCAACATAATTATCAATTTACGCGGCTCGTTCGCTTAACTAAACGTAGAATTTAATTAAAAACTGATGTAAGTGAATTTCGATATGTATTTTTGAGTAATTTATATTATCATATATGGGATTAATTAATCGCTATTATGTAAAAAAAGTTATATACTCTTTGTCGATCATTATTAACTTTATTGGCTATATTTAATTAAATACTAAAATAGATGTATTGAGTAGATTTCTTATGAATTTATAAATAGAGCAAGAGAGAAATAATTAATTACTATGACAAACAATATTATTAATGCTTAACCCGCCTTCCAATTCTTTAAATATTAAAAAAATTTTACATCCTCGAAAATCTTAAATTTAATGTTGTAAAATTATGATTGATATTTTTGTTTATTTTTCCCGAAACTAAATGCACTCTTAATTTTGAATGCAGCAAAGTTAATATCTGTGCGATTTAATTATGTTTTTATTAATGATGTATAAGATTAAATGACTGTAAAAATTTATAGCGTGAAAGTTATGTGCGAAAAACTTTTACAGACTTAAACAATTTGAAAAATGGACGAAAGTTTGGTTGGATGGAAAATTCACTCACCTGAACCATTAACGAGATCGCCACCAGCCCCTGACTTTTATGCTGCGCCTCGCTCATGTTGTGATACAGTTCGGCGTTAAAGCCATAGACTTGTATCTGCAACAGAAAACCACAAAGAAATTACTTCCCGGTGGAATCGTGCCGCGGGCATAATCGTATCTCCCGCAATGCGATCACGCCGACAAATTTCGTCCTCGCACGAACAAATTCTCGAGTTTAGAGTTTAGATTCCGAAACATTTCGTGCCCGACGACGCCTCGTACCACGTCGTTCTCCTCGTTGCCCCATGCTTCTATCTCCCCTCGAGATCGACTCGCTACAATCACGTCTCTGGTCGACCGTTGCCGGCTTTATTGCAGCTAATTAAACGCTAAACCCTCGACGTATTAATAAATATTAAGAACTAAATAAATAATATATCAATTTTTTAATATAAACTCATACAAAACAATAAATAAAAATACTTTATTAAAATAACTTAACTTAAATAAATTATTTTAGATAGTTATTATTTCTCGGTTTTTAAAATGCGCTGATATTTCTAAAGATATTAAAGTCAATGTAATAAAATTATTCATGTCTTTTAAATTGCCTCTAAAAATTGTATTTATAAATTCTTAGCTTTATGTACATTGGATATTGTTAAAAATTCGATATAAAAGAAAGAACAAGTCGATATAAAAGATTCCAAAGTATGATCTGCACGTTCGAGGTATATTTGGCTTCATCTTTCATGCCCTGAATAAATATTCCAAGAATATTTATCGAACACATACCTATTAAATCACATTCTTACGCGAGTATATAAATCTTCAGAGGCACCAAGATTCTTAAGCGCATACCATATGTGGATGCACTTTTCCTTTGACATTTTTGTGCGCCTTCTTACGTCAGAATCTTCGTCTTTAGTAAACGGAAATATTCTCTGGTACTATGTGCACTTTTTATAGAAATATTGAACTCTTGCGAGAATAAAGTTTTCTTCTCGATACCTGATCCTATATCTCGCCTTTAACATTTCGCCTTTACCTTCATATTCTCATATATAAAAATAGATCAAATATATGTTATTGTTACAATAAAATAAATATTCCTTTCGCTGTATCTACAAGATTTAATGACAAAGATGCGCTACATGACTTATTTTTTTAGAAAGAACCCCATATGGATAAGTGTACAATATATGCAGGTAAGTCACAAAACGGATCTATCGTCACGTGCACACAGGAAAGCAGCGTTCAGTTTATAGAGAAATGGAAACCAAGTCGCTCGTAAAATGTATCTTGTTTTTGAGACATACATCTCGTTTCCCACGTCTCATTTCCCACGAATGTCACCTGCTATAAGTTTTGTGTGCTGGATAAGGCGCGGAAAAGACACCGACGATGTGTACGTGTCTTTCTCGCGAAGAAAAGGATTTCGCCGCGATCGCTTTTCTTTGCAGTATTTCCTCCCCCTCTCCTCCCTCATCCCCACCTCTCTCTCTCTCTCTCTCTTTCGTAGTTCCCCTTTTGTTTCCATTATTCTGTCCTTTGCTGTATCCATGTATCTATTTCTTTCTGCAGGTAATGGCATTGCCACAGCACTTCCGGTTGTGCCTAAGGGTATCTGAAATGCCCGCGACGCGCGACGAGTTCTTCTTCAAAGACGTCGGAGTATGCTGGCTGTAGCGCGACAGATGGGGGCAAGGATATGAAGAGGGAGGGATATAGGGATAAGAGAGCGACGTGAGATACGCGAGAAGGAAAAAGATAGTGCGACGCGACGAGAGGAAGCGGGAGAATTGCTGGGAGTGAGTGTAAATCCACTGCGTCTGATCAAAGTACGACTCGTACTACTAGGAATAGGAAAGATTCTCTCTTTCTTCTCATTTTCGTGAAATTTTCTCCCGTCTCGACCGCTCCCTTTTCTTCAGTATAGCGTCTCTCCTCTCATCGTTTCTGCCTTTTAGCAGGATATTTTTCTCATGGTAGCTTCTTCGCTCATCGAAGAAGGAATCTCTCTCTCTCTCTCTCTCTCTCTCTTTTTCTCTCTTATCCTTTTTCATCATCACGTAGATAAAAAATTTTATATCTTTTAAATGCAATTCTATTTCAATGATTAAGACTAATGATAGTTTATTGACAATATCAACATGACGAGACAAAATTACGAAAATGTTCATTTTATGTTCATTTTAATGTAATATGCTTTAAAAATAAAAAAGCAAGCTCTATAAATAGCTCTATAAATAGATTATGAAGTACTACGATTGCATTTTATGCAATATCAAGCAAATAATTAAAAATATGAATAATATATTTGAAACTAATGAATGCTAATATTTATAAATGTATAATAATATATATGTCAGATATTCAAATCAATTCTTTTATAACATAAAAATAATTAATAATGTTGATAAAAACTCACTAATATTTATTACTATTGATTATTTTGTTTCTTTGTAGTTAGATTCGTGCAATTTTCATGTGTCGATTAATTCTCATTTTAATCTAAAAAAAAAATTAAAATTTTTTAAGAAAGGAAGAGAGAGAGAGAGAGAGAGAGAGAGAGAGATGCTATATACTTATTATCTTATAATTCAAACCTTTACAAGATAAAATATAAATATAATAATGAATCTCGAAAAACTTTTTGCAACTTTTTAACAAGAAACATAAGAAAGAAGAAATTATATGAATTGGTAAAGCTACTTATTTCGACATTTGATTGACAGTTTTTACATGCAAACCGAAAGTTTCAATATTTATCGCGAGTAAACAGAAGTGGAAGTTAGGTACGAAAACAGCAGTCTGTGGAGAGTTGAAGGAGCATTCATTCAAACTTCATGAAATTTAATGCACGAATATATTTCAAGACTATCTACGATTGATTTTAAGGAAAATCAAATACGTATGTATTTAATTACAATTCTTCCAACATATTTTAAACAATAAAATATAATCATTTCAACTATACGTATCTATTTAAAGATTTTATGAAATAAATATCAGCTTAAGATATAAAGAATCAACCGTTTTATTTCTTTTCTTCAAAGTATTTGATAATAAGTTTAAAAACTTGCAAATTATCTGGTTTGCGCATAATATGTACATATAATTAATTTGATTTTATTGAAGCCAATAATCGAATTTTTTTTTATATAACTACATGTAATTTCAATAAATAGAATAAGAACTCTTTTCCTCCAGGTTACTTTATACGACTAATCAATACAGATACTGAAGGGAAAAAATCCTATTGAGAAGCACTCTGCCGACAAATCAGCTTTCAATGGGCTCATTATATTATTGCTGATTGTAGTAACTTTTTATTCCGAGTATTATAAATATCCCATCATGTTAGAAATATCTTTCACGTTTTATGCCCATTTCTTACGTCTTATCTGACGAATGAAATAATTTATGTAGCATACAAAATTCTATTTTGTTTCAAACACGAATTTAATACGATTTAAATAGTTTCGGAGCCTACATAAGAATTATCTATGTACGTAGAACATTTTTAATGTATTACGTGGAGAAGTGCATATAATGGTTACGCGAGCGTAATTTTCGCGCACGTAACAACTGATATAAAGTATTCGTTCAGAAGGAAATAGAATAATCCGTGTGACAAAAGATGTTATTCTACTGACATTTTCTTTACGTTTTTCATATACGAGCTTTTATTCAAAAATACGGTGTACTTCTTTTCGTCCTTCCATTATCTCGAGCCGGGATAAAATTCTGCGGCTCTTAGCTACGTGGCGATCCCGAAATTCGTTGTCACGGGCGAGCAAAATCCTACTTGACGACCGAGCCAAGGCGGTATATAGCCGAGCTTTCTGAAATTTGCTACGCCCTGGAAATTCGGAATTCACCGCGGGTAACCCGCGAAGTGCCGAGCTGGCCCTCTCTGCCTCTGAGAATCTTCACTTCACGTGTACCATCCGATCTCAACGTATCTTCTGCACTCTGCCTCTCAACCTGGCCCGATGCCTCCTTCACGACCACCCTCTCGTGCTTTACCCGCCACTTTGCCCGCCACTAGAGCATAATCACCCTCTGCGAAGACTGCGACGAGCCCGCAAACACAGCCGCGCATTCAGTAAACGCATTATCTCCTCTTTAAGCGGTGCCGACGACAGTTTCAGTAAAAATTATTTTTACACGCATCTGAAGTTAATTGTCGTCGAGAGGTCATTCTGGACCAACAAAAAACACCTGATAACACGTGATATCGTGCACCAGCTTCATTAAATGCAAAGTATTGCTTATGCAATACTGTAATATACCTGCAATATTCACTTCAAATCACGTTTTGCAATTTTTTTAACGTAATAAATAATATAATGTGTCCTGAAGATAATATTTTTATTTTATCATCCTATTGCAATCATGTGCAAAAAATCCTATGTTAATCATGTGCAAAGAAATATCGATCAACTTTCGAAATCATTAAAATGATTTCAAGTGAGGAAGAACGCAAGCATTGGGCAAATCTCAATTTTTAAAAAGTTATATATTTTGTAAACAATATCGCACTGCGATATCAGATTTATTTTATATTATAATAATTCGATACGATATTATGCACACTGGCGTAGCAGTAATAGCAACTGATCCGACGACACTAGTTAACCTATTGGCCTGGACCTACGAGGCTATCTTGCAGTTGCAATGCTACCCGACTGGACACACGAAATTGTCTCGTATGCAAACTTTGTCCGGATCTGATTACAAACAGTTTCCTTTGCTCCTGCAAGCAGCAGTTTCTGTGTTAACTACATCGAACATGTGATCCTCTATTTTAACATGGCCATTTCTGCTACCATACGTTTATACATAAAAAAAAATTTGTTAAGTAATATGTCTGGTTTAAATTCTGGTGGATCTACGAAAATCAAATAGCGCAAGAGTAACAGATAAATCCGTTCTTTTCTTAATTGATATGCGTTTTCATATTCATAGCGTTATACATAGTCTTTCAGCGCCGTGCCTCTACTTTGGGAGCAGGTGTGATAACGCTCTGCGAGTCACGGCCGATATGAATATTCGATATGCGCGGTTCATTCGTTCGGTGCATCAAGTGTGAAATCAGCGAGTGCAATCGCGAGGGAGTGAACGTACTAAACTGAAAAATCGGTATAAATCTCGGGTATAGGCGGGGTTATACGAAATATGCTCGCTAAACAGTTAAAAATATTTCTATTGAATTTAGAATCAATTGTTCTCTCTCTAACCCTAAATCAGCAGGAACACGAAAACTAGATAACCGAGAAATATCAAAAATCAGAATCTGCAAATGCATATTACAACTGAAGAATGAAATCAATTCGATTCAAAGCAGGATGTTGCTATATGTACCAAATTATAATGCGTTGTCAATATAATCCGCGTTCAACAAATCAAAGGTTGGAAATAAAGTGGACTTATCGACTCTCAATTTTTCGCTCCACTTCTCCAAATTGTAATTATAATTATAGAAGATTTAAGCTTTAAATTATGTACAATTTAATCCTGCAACATACATGTAACAGAACGTAATAAACGATTAGCCGTAAGCAAATAAACCGTAGCTAATAAAACGGGTAGATTAAAACCTGTGTACCGATAGACTTAATAAGAACTCGTCGTGTTGCCGTCATAATTGAAAAATCCAATATTGCCGAACTGAAGAGCGGCGAAATCATATCAAAGCAAGATAACAAATAGCGAAACGTTTGAGTGTCTCTCTCTCTAAAGTTTGATATACTCCGCGTACTTATTCATTTGCGGAAATCAATTTTTTATTAACGTGAGAGATAAATTGTCAGAAAATAGATGGGCATTGCACATCATAAATGAAGTAAAAATAAAAGTCACAGTTTGACAAATGGATTAAATAATAATGATAATAAATTTAGAAATCAGTTCTCTCAAGAAAGATTTATCTACATTCAGACGGAGGCTATTTTATTGAATATGGAGGGATTAAAGCGTTAATAAAAATTCGTGCTTTTTACATACTAGGTAGTTATTCTTTTGTTGATATTAAATTTCACTTCAATTTTCTGTTACATCGATATTTTTTATGTGTTTCCTGCATATTCGTTAATTGCAATCTTTCTCCTTTCGAGTAAAAGAGGAAAAAAATGTAACGGTCTAAATAAAGATGCACCAAGTCCTTTTCCCTGCTCGACGTAAAATTACCACTACCGTTGCGATCTCACGTTGCGTCATTACTCTAGTCTTTTTTTTCTCAGACTCGCGAGGACGTGCATCAAGGATAATTCACGCATTAGGGGGTGCGCTTATGGCGTTCTTGCGGCCTATGGGTATGCCATCACGATTTCTGGCACAATGCGCTATTCTACTATGATAGATATACAGCTGTAATGCCGCGCTGCCATCCCTTACCACCGACCCTTCCACCCGGCGGCTCTATATTAACCCACGAGTGCCGGCTGCACAGACACGAATGTGCCTATATGGGCACAGCGACGTGACAATACACGCCGGGTTACGCGTGCATTAATATGTAGATGCGTACGTATACGCCTATACGTGTACACACAGCCGTCGGAGAATTCCTACTATTCATATGTAGATGCGTCTTGCGTCATTTTGCTTGAAAAACCGCCAAGTACTCCATTACCGTCCGAGCGTTACGTCGTTCTACGGATACCCCCTCCGTCATATCGCGTCGGCGGTTAATTGAATGCGCGGATTATACTTTCAAATTATTGCTAATTACGTTTTAGCGTCATTAATATGGTTAACCCCGCGGAACGGCGTGTAAAAAGCCTTTCTTTGCGACGCGCGGATTATCATCTATCTCTGTTTGTCCAGAGCTTTTGACTGCCGCATTTTCACGTCAACCCGCGTCAACGTGAGAAAAACGTTTTCTACAATATTCCAATTTCCCATCATTTCAAATATGAATAGCACTTATGACAATGGCTGGCAGTTTATCGGCGGTTTTTCGTTTCAATTAAATCAATTATCGCATTTCGAACTAGGCAGAGATTTTAATAAATCAAGGCAAACAATATATATGCATTCGCGCGTGCGGGCCCGAGTAATCCCGCTAAAATAAAAATATATCACCGCATCGTATGCGCGTACAATGTAGTATAAACATAAAATTAATTAATAAGTTTCCACGAAGCCACGCGAAGCAAACGTCCGTAATACGTTACATCATTCCGCGATCCAATTAAGTCGGATCAATATCGCGATTATTAAGTCGTCGATAATTTATTCGTCGGAATTAGTAAGGTCCTCTCCTCTCCTGATACATAATACGTATACGTAACACACAGGCCGTTGTAAAATTTTAATCACGTTCAAGTAGACGTCGAGATGCGGCATCCCGCCGAGAGCCACGATGGCAGGAACGATGGAGAGCTTTACGTGTGAACAAAACAAAAAAAAAAAGCCGAGAGCACTGCTCCTCTCTCCTCGGTCCCAGCGCCGGTGACCTTTTAACACAAACCGGAAGTAAGGGAGGCGCTCGTGACAACACACAATCGCGACGCGACGAGGGTCGTTCAACTATAAACGACCACTACAATTACGGAAACGCGCGCTAGGGCCTCTCGACTGGTTAAAGCTCTGCACAGAATAATTAAATGAATATACGCGCTACCATTTCGGATTTCCCTTTATTTCACCATACGTTTAGTACGCGCTCGTGACCCGCAGCCACATTCCCCTAAAAAGAGTTTCGCTGTAAACTTAATGACGAGGCTGAAAAATTAACGGATTGAGGAACAGTTGCTAAAATCTATTGTTACTGTGAAATATATAATACTACAATAATGCGTATAAACGTGATAAATAATTACATAAGGATTTCTGTTATTTCATTGATCATTTTAATTTTTCAAAAACAATATTCATATGATTTCGTATAAAAAAGAAACCCAATGTATTTAATTTCACACGCAACTTTAAGGTTGACAATCATTATGATGATCATTAATTAATTATTAATATAAACGTAGAATAATATATAATAAAATTTTGTCATCTTCGCGGGGTCCATTTGCAGGATGAAGTGTACCGATGGCGACGGGGATGGCTTTAAGGTATTAGCGTCCTTCCAGACAATTCCGAACGGCCACGTTCCACGGGCTGGACGCCATGCAGAAATTAAACCAATTATGCCTGTCAATTTGTGTACGCTCTGGTGGCATAATCATAGCACTCGAATCCCGTGCCACGTTGTTTGACCATTAGTGGGTATACCGGCTGTCAGAGCGCCGTTCCTATCAAAAGGACCCTCGGTATCCTACGTCGCATTTGTACTGCCACCGTTCTGTTTCGGTTTTGATGCCAAAATTAATCGGTCGATTAAATTTATGCTTAAATTGAAACCGCGGAAAATAATAAATTATGAAACGCGTACTAAAAATAAAAGCTGAGAAAGGTAAACGGAAAATATTATATCGCAAAAATCACGACCTAATATTTTAGTTCTATAATCGTGCTCATTTGCTAATTAGATTTTTAAAAATTAACAGTAAACAGACACGAGATATCTCTTGACATTTCTTTAAGAAGCCAAATATTTATATGAAACAACGACGATAACATTTTGTAACCGTATTTGTCATCGTATAAATAAATAAAGTGTAATTTAATCAACAAAATTGTGTGGAAATTTTTAATTAGCAATTATCGTGCAATAAACTTTTAATCATTTTCTTGATTGAGCAGAGCTCAAATTTTAGCCCGTATAAAAACTAATCGTTACGACTTGTAAAATTTTCCTTGTTACGAAATCACTTATAACTTCGAAGTAATCATTATATCGAAAAGTTTTCCATGTGTTCGATATTATAATCTTTTCACTAGATATATAACAGAGATCTTAAATGTATTCTGCTGATAGTTCTCCAAAGCTATAGATTATTTTTTTATACTCATAGATCTACGGATCGATCTGTATTACACATCACATTTTCTAAACAAATCTTTACTGACTCGATCTTAAAGATGAGATTGAATAAACTCGCGTTGACGTTTCTTACGTGATCGATAGCGAACAATAACACGCAACGCGCGCGGTTCGCCCAATTTGGCCAGGCACGGCGGCCATAAATTCGCGAACGGTCTCGACAGGGGCCTGTCTGCCCGGTGGATAGTGGTGCTCCCATGGACATCCGTTTCGCGACGCGAGGGAGGGACTGGGAGACGGACCCTATTCGAGGAGCGTGCACTCGAGGTACTCCATCAGCTGCTTCTCGAGTAGGCTTTCGGCATCAAAGCGGCTCGTCCCTCAAACACGCTGGTAATGGGTCAGACTCGCTCAAGTGTCGTGGCTCTTGGAATCCCCTTGTCCTGCCGGGCTAGAGCTTTCAGACCGAGCCTCCCTTCCCAAACCAGCGCTCGGCCGCTAACCGCCGTACCAAACCGCCAGTCCGCCCCCGTCCGCTCGTACGTGACCGCCGGTTTCCCCCTTCCCGGGGGCTTTCTGAGCACACGTATTAATGCAGATTTCATTATGCACGCCGCCGACGCCTAGCCGTGATCCAGCGAACTCCCCCCCCCCCTCCCCCTGCCGTCAAGTGTTTACGCGGCCAAGATGCCGTCGCCGCCGCTGCAGCTTGAATTATTCGCGTCCCTTTGACGCCACGTAACTATGCGGGGCCCTTCATGCACCGCTGATTAATCGCCAGGCTTTTTAACGCGCCGTTGCCGCTAACGACGCCACTGTTACATTTGAATGCAAATCGTATAACGTGCTTGCACGATGCGCGTAGCGCTGTTAGCCGCGCGCAGAGCTGTTAGCTCTGCCTGATGGACCATCAGTAAAAAATGTTTATTTCTTTGCGATAGACATGAACGAGTTAAAAAAAATAAAGCTTGTAATAAAAAAAGATACTTGTATGAATATATACATATACTCCTGGCTGTGGAGTCATGTCGACGTATGAATTATGTCAAAAATTTCAATGTTGTAATCGCGAGGGACAAATAAACAGAGATCGAGATTTGGCATTTAATTTTGCAGCTTTGGTTCGTGTACACACAGTGTGCTTTCAATGAAAGCGATCTCTTTCTAAATTGAGCGAATAACTTTTGTCATCAAATACACAAGCGTCTATTGAACACACGGCATTATATGGTACACCTAGCATAATGCACCGTATGTACCGGTGCCGAATGTAATTGTGTTTGCTCTCCCCGCCGGGAGTACTGAATTAATGATCAATAAACATGTTATGCTCTCTTTATTGACTATATGTGGTGCGATTATCATGTGTTACATTTATCTACCTAACATTTGCACCTTCCCGACTATTTCCTAAGCTTCTAAAGTTCGGCACAAGTCTGATGAATGTCTTATTAATTAACGAGATCCTGTACTTGTACACAAAATAGTTTTAAAGAAATCCACGCGCAATAAGAAAAGATTTCTTTTCTCTAAAAGAGATCCTCGTACTTTTATATAAATATAAAAATATTAAAAAGTAAAATATAAAAATAAACCCCCTCAAAAATTGAAGTCTGCTGTTTTATTCTTAATTTAGCAAATCCTTCTTAAACTTAATATTAATCGATTTGGCAAGCGGAAAAGTATATATCGGATCTGTCCTTCTTGCGGCAACCAAATTAGTTCACATATGTTCTCTCATAGTTGGTATTCTATATAGAGAACGACGTAAGCTAGATGAAGGGAGTGGTAGACCGTGCGATGGTAGATGACTGGCTTTGATTCACGACACCATTGAAAGCCCGTTTCTCACTAGAGACGCATGGATATAATGCAGGCCATATTTGACGCTTTTCCTTGCGAAACAGCAATGCTTTCGTAGCCCTTGACTCAACACAGCGCACTAACTCACGGTGCATTAAATTTTAATAAATATGAAAAAAAGTGAAAAAAATGTGATTTACACGTACGTGTCTTACCGCGAGCTTTTTCTTTAGCACACGATTTGTTGAAAAATCTATGCTCCGCGCATCAAGATGGAAACTATGTGTATTCGGATGCCTGTGCACGTCGAAATAAAAATACACTCCTAAAACTCGGAAACTGCATATCTAAATTCCTCGTGTCTTGAGCAAGGTGGTATTCAACATTCTTCCATTCACGTATCGCGCCTGATATCACACGCACACTCCCGGAAGAATATATGAGATCGATATTCCTTGAATTTTCCTCGTACATCTTATATATCATTCTTTTGAAACGAATTGGAGAAATAGGAGAAAATTTTATCTCTAAATAAAGATAGCTTTATCGATGTATAAAATAACTCGAAAAGTCTTAAAAATTATTCTTTCGTAATATTATTTTGCTGACAATAAACAATGTTAGAGAAATATTTCTCTTGAAAATATTATCCGATAATAGTTTATGTTGCAATTTCATAAAGATTTATTTCATTATTACTTTTGTTTTTACTTTTTTCATTTAGCTTTTGTAAATTGAACGCGGAGCTATTTTTATCAGGATTTCTGTAAATTGAATTCTATATAAACTGCATTAAACAAGGCTGTACTTCTAGTTTTAAATAGAATCAATTGCTGAAGTAGTAAATGTAAATAATTTTAAATATATTAGTGATTGTATTATGTTCTCAATTAACTGTTAATTTTATTTACGTTAAAAAAACAAAAGATTGCAAATAATTCCGATCATACATTGTTAAATAAAATTATTCTTTTTTAACATATAACAAAAAATCATATTATAATTGATTTATATCTAAAATTAATGAAATAATTGACGTGTATTAGCACATTAACAAGTTTTAATCGTTTTTTTAATTAATAAAGTAAGCCGTAAATAAGAGTCTTATTACGACTTGGTGGCTCGTTTATTTAACAGTATTTGCGATATTCGAATTAAATTATCATTAATGCTTGTAACTCATTACCGTCTGAGGGGATTTGCGACCAGGAAGTTGGTTATTATTGGCATATTGAATTTTACGTACACCGAGTTTTAATAAATGAGAAATCCGTGTTGGTCGTATCATTGATTCGACATCCTACAAATGCATTTAGACTTCTTGATTATCGATTCTCGATAATTACCTCTGGTTGCATGGATTCATTAATCTGCCCTTTTTAGTCATTAAGAAAAAAGGATGGAGAAGTATCCTTCGACCTGTATTTACGAGAAGTACTAATCGATATTGCATTTCCGTCGATTCAACCGCGCTCGCGCACTTTCGGAAGTTTAATTTTTTAGCAGACTTGGTAATACTGCTCGTATGGAATTCGTTCGGCAGCATCCCACTGCGAATTTTTCCATTGCAATTTATCTTTCAAAGAATATCACGTTGGTTATATTTTTTTTTACCTATTTTCTTCTTATATTAATTTTTTTAGAAAGCGGATTTTAGAAATTTTCCAATAGATCTTCTACAATCACCTTTGTGACAATTATATGAAACGTTTGATAGAGTATTAGAATATATTGTTGCAAAAATAGCAACAGAGTTATTAATTTCGCTTTTCAGTTTCAGAAATCTTATCACGTCAGTGATGGTTAATTACATTATTTTATGGATTTAAGAAAATTGGATTACATAGGGAAGAAAAAGAGAATGTACATATGATTTGCTTCTGAGAGAAATAAACGGGTCAGAGTTAATTGGGCCGCCGTCATGTCCCGTTTATCGAATGTTTAATTTGTCTCGTTACGATGCCGGCACGTAATTAATTTCAATTAATTATATCATCATTCCCGGGTCATCCTCCGCTCTCATTTTACGGCAATGATTCCACGTATAGTTCATTCGCGAATAAAATCACGTACGCCAATATGTAGAGTTTTACGAGAGGGCCGTGAGCGCCGCATGCCCGTGTCACAGACGCGGTCGCCGACTGCATTGCGGTTATAATTAATTGGCAAACTGCAAATTACATGATAATTCTAATTATTTGTCGCTTTGTAAAGCGATTGCTAGGATAATGGCGTGATTAGAATTTCATGATTGTCTGTACCGCGCGTTTGTGGTTGCCGTAACCGAAAACCCCGGGATTGCAGTTGTAAGTATCATTTTACTTGTAGAGCCATAGAATAAACTATAATTAATTAATAACATGAAGAATTGCGCGAACTTACAAGTGTACGTTTCTGAATAATGTTTCTGAAATCTTAAAAATCTGTCTGCTTAATCAACTCGGTCGCGTAATGTATTTACTTCTTTATTTAATAATCAATGTAGTTTTGCAATATTTTTCACATTATATATTTACGATATTACCGATGTTTACGATATTATTCCTATTACTTCTTAATAAATCTTCTTGCAAAATAAAAGACTTCCAAGAATTTTAAGCAATAAAAGTTCTAATTTACAGAAATTAAAGAAATTTACTAAATTAAAAAGTGCACGATGATTTTAGAATCAATTATATCAATAATTAATGCACCAATTATACATATTAATTCCGATACTGAATTTTTCATTATCGCAAATACAACATGATGCTGATTTCAGAGTCATTGTTACGTGAACCATTTTAATACAGATTAGCAATCAATTTTTCCGATGTAACGATTACTTGAAACGCTTTTACATAAATTTCAGAATCAATCATTATGTAGCACAGCTCTTCTATAAGCTTCTCCAAAAGAAAAGAGAATTCATTACAAACAATATGGATATTGAAAAGTGCAATGATTTATAATTAACATTTGAACTGATCTCCGAAATAGATTCCTTCCTTGCAAATGACATCTATCTGTTAAAAATGCAAACACTTTTAAATAAGCATCGCAATTATCTGCGAATTAATTAGCTAGCAATCTGAAAATGGTTTCTCTTTCCCTTATTAACCTCTTTAATCCCTTCTTCATCGGATTAACGAAAGGAATGACCTATGCATTTCGCTTTGTGAAATACGTAACGGATATCGTTGAGATCACTATAAAATGTAATTTAATTTTATGTACGCCAAATTCAGAAATTTAACAAAATATTATTTACAAATTAAAACGTATGGTTCTTTTCCTATTAAAATTAATAAATATATTTAATTTTGCGCATACGTTGCTTTCAGTAAAATTTATATTTTATTTACGATTTTATTGATACGATATAACTGATTGTTAATTTAAGTATAATCAGGCTGTGGTATTATACATATATTCGGAATTTTTCATAATAACGTGTATCATATGTGTTATACTCACTTCAGCGGGAAAAGCATAATTATTAATACGATGCTCGGAACCATGACCGTCGTCCATTCCATAGTGAATATATATTTCTTCGAACTGGTAGTGATAAGCGAGTGGGCCACCCGTTATATTGACCCGTATCTTCGCCTCCCTGTCTGCTCTAAATACCAGGAATTGCCCAGTATTATGTAAGTGTCCGGAAATCTGAAAGCAAAATTGATCGAAGTTTGTTAGTACTAATAACAACTTGAACAGAATGTAATTAAGATTTATTCAGACAGCAATCTACACTGAGACAAATATTTTGTATTATGAACCAAAAGTTTTGTTGATATATGCTCAAAAAATTTATTTAATTGCTGTAAACAAATATGTTATTTGCTTATATCTTGTTAAGTCGTTTTGGTTTAGAGAACAAAACAGAATTGTTTAAAGAACAAAACTGTTTTGTTCTCTAAATNAAAACAACTTAACAAGATATAAACAAATAACATATTTGTTTACAGCAACTAAATATATTTCTTGAGCATATATCAACAAAACTTTGATTCATAATACAAAAACATTTCTCTCAGTGTAATTGCATTAGTTGATTGATACTGAAAATGGAAAGAAAGTTCGCGGTATTTCACAAATTTAATTGTTTGTATCCACTCGAATAATAATAATAATAACAGTAAATGTTTAAACTGTAATGTAATGAATATGATCAGAAAATTAAATCAGAAAGTAATAAAGTTTAATAATATTTAAAATACAATAAGTCAATAAATTTATAAATTGTAATCACATATCAGATAATCACAATTGATACGAATTCATCTTTTTATTCGTAAACGAGACTTTTGTCGGCAATAATGTGAAGTATTTTTAACACTAATTCGATGCACTTTAAAACGAGATTCGCAAACAATGAGAGATTCGCATGCCTTATCGTAATGAGCTGTATAAGAGCGCGGTTGCAAAGATGTCTACAAGAAAGGGCGGCAACTCGTCGTCCGCGGGATAATTGATTAGGCATTTAATTGGATGGAATAGCAAAACCAGACACGGTGCCATGTCGCACAGGAGCTTGGCAAAGTGCAAGACGAGGCCGGGGAAGTCCATTTTCTTGTACGTCGCTGAGAACCTGAATTATGGCGTCATCAGTTAGAAATAATGAGGTAACCTCGGGGAGAAGCCAGCCGCGGAAGACACGTCGGCAAAAGTCGTCGGGAGATAACTTATTATTTTGCAATAGATTTTTGGCCCCTCTGACCTCTTTTCCGTGCTCCGAACCTTCTCGTCTTTTGCGCACAACGATTCTCTCTCGCCCAACTTACTACATTAATATAGAATCTTTCTGAGATGCAATTTCTTATAAACTCAATAAAAGATGAGTCCTGCGGAAGCTGAAGCCGATACTTCATTACATGTAAAAATAATTTTCAACAATCTTGTAGTGTAATTTTTTTATAACATATTTAATAAAATAGCAAATTATTATTATTTTGATACGGAAGATTACAATAATTTCGTGTCGCAATGCGAAAATTTCAATCGACGCATAATTTTCTCTAACTTTAAGCGCTCCTAAATCGATCGTTACTCTTACTTTGGAGACCCTTCATCGCTGTTTCCTCCTGAATTCATTAAGATATGGGAGAGCAGCAGCTCTCCTCACGATGACAGAGAGAAATGAACGTGAACAGGCAGCGCGACGACTTTCCCCCAACGCGTAGAGGAAAGTCAATGGCGCATAACTCATTATTTCGCGATAGATTTCCACCGCTCCGGTCGCCAGAAATAATTCGTCCCCCTTCGTCTTTTTCGTCCGCCCGAGTTCCTTCTTCTCTCTGGTACCAGCGTCTCCGAACTTGGATCAATGAAGGCGACTCGGTGAGAAACCGGAAGGAAGACTCACAGCGGAACACGGTAGTTCTGTGCGATCTCGAAGAGCGGCACAAAAGCCGCCCTTCTTTCGACAAAACTCAAAGTTCGAGAGTGGATCATCTTCTGTCCTTACGCCTCTCCCTATCCTGCGAGCTTTCCCTCTTGCCGGTCGTTCCGCAAAGTCGTCCGCCTCGGTCCGAACAATCGTCATTGCGCATTCTGGCCGGCTGCCGTAGAATTCACTCCCATTTTGTTCCCCATTTTGTTCTGGCTGCAGAATTCACGAGCGATGTTGGGAAACGGCCGATGGAGGAAAGCAAGAGAGACATCGAGATATAAGAAGCGCGTGGCGCCAAATCTTCTTAAAGTTCATCGACTTCGCGGCGCGGGCGATGTTTCACGATTAATACCGGGACCCCACCGACGACTTCCTTTTTCGGGTAATGGGGAATGCCGGTCGGGAGAAGTCGTGAGAATAATCGAGTTTTGCAGAGACGGACTGAGGGGGGGAGGGCTTAGTTAAGAGCGCGCCAGACTCCTGATGTAAAGTCTGGTTCTCGTGGAGTGTTTACGAGATTGCCGAAACTCGCTAAATCCGTTTTCCATACGGACTGCAATTCCGCGATTACGCTCTAGGAATTCGGGAACTATGAAAAATGGATTTAGTTGTATAATACGCGAGCTAACAGACATTATATTTGGCTCCGAACTTTCCCCCTGCTATCTTTAATCGAGACCGCAGATCGCAGGAGAAACGGCCAGGCTCTGATCAGAAGAAGAGAGACTGCAGTAAAAAAAAAAAAGAAAAAAATCCCGATCCCAGACGAACTAGCAGTTCGTACAAGCAGCAGAGTCAAGCTTTCGCGTGAAATCAAGGGAATCAAGGCAGTCAGAGGATTAGCGAAAACGCCTCGAAAGACCTCCAAAAGCCGGTTACGGAGTCCAACATTGTCCGGTAATTAACACGAATCGAGCGACCGTCGGGATCGCCCCGCACGCGACTCACGTACGTTCACCTCCCTGTACCCGGAATGCGAAAAGCTTTCACGCTCGCGTGCTCCTCTCCCGCACGGTTAACCAACAGTCCGCTGTGTTTATAGGACGGTTAACGTCGTTTCATGCGTCGCGACAGTTTCTTACACCGTTCTACGGTCGAGTTTATCGAAACGTGCCGCTTCAATTATGGCGCGCCGGCCACAGAGGCACGTCCGGGAATTGGCAATTCCGGCGCGACGTAAGAGAACGCGCTCGTTACAGCTTCGATTATGGTGAGCCCAGGGTATACACATACAATTCGCCAGTTTCGCGAGGGAATTGTTCGTGCGAAGAAACGTACTGTGGTATCGACGGGCCGTTAGCGGCGGTTTTAGTGTGCGCCAGAGATAGAAGTAGCTCGTAAAGGCCCGATGCCATTCCGACCGAAATCTACTCGATCACTTGTTGCAATAAAATTACGACGGCACGAGCAAGTAACGTCGATATACAGAATGGCTCAATCTTACAAAATTTCTAGATTACTTTCGTTACTTTCTAGATTACTTAAAAAAAAAATTCATTAGAATGTCTTCATTAAAATTAGAATTTATTACGTAGCTTCACGATAACACAGATAGCTTTATATATCTACTTACATGTATATAAAACTGTTTGAACCAAATTATCGTAATGTAACGAATAAAACATGACAATTGTTTGCTAATTTTTTGCTTTTAAATAGAATTTGTTTGTTTCACTTTTTAAAAAGCTACGAGAGACTCGACAGCCCAATATTAAGTAACGTTTTAAAAAGTGAAATTGAAAAATTATTTTTAAAAGCAAAAAATAGCAAATAATTTTCATGTTTTATTGGTTACTACTGTCGCAATACGAAGTGAGCCAAGAGCGAGAAAACCAATCAGCAGAAAAGAGCCAACAATACTTCGAGACTTTCGAATATCAATTTAACACGCCGTTTTTAAGAGTGGATCACATCAATTAATATAAAAATCTAAAAATTTATAATCTTGGAAAATATCGAAGAGATCAAATCCCAAAATTCTTTTTACGAGATCGCCGAATTGCAGCAGATGGGACAATGGCGAGAAGGGCCGGAGAGAAATTGACCAAGGAGAATTAGGTTTCACTGGAAACGCGAGTTTCTATAGCAAAATTATGGTATCTGCCGTATCTACGTCTACTACCGTACTGTGTGAAACGATCTATAGACGTTTTCGCGGGCGAACTGGCCACACGAACGGGCTCTGGGAGAAAGAGAGAGAGAAAGGAAGAGAGATGAAACGACTGGAGCAAGCTCCGCTGAGCCAAAGACGTACGTTCGACTCCAGGAGGTGCCGGCGCGCGCGGTTCGTTCTATTGTTTAATTTAAGTGCCAAAGTTTTAACCGGGTTAAACGGCGTATAAATTCACGAGGTCCCCTCCCCGGTTTCGCACGACTTCGTCGTACCAACGTGGATCGGTCGGTCGGTCGGTCGGTCGGTCGGTCGGCTGGCGTCAACTATGAAACGGCTCGAGACCGCGTTTAAATAGCGGGACCAGGCGGGACCAGGTGTGACGTCAGTGCGGTTTTCGTCGCACGAAGCCCAGTTTCTCGCCCCTCTGCATGCTTCCGATAAATCGAAAGAGAGAGAGAAGATCAAACTTGAATCTCACTCTCGCGAGAAACTGGAATATTCACATATTCTCTTTAAAAACGAGAAAAAAAATTATGTGTATATATATATATATATATATTTCTTTATTTTTTTACTTCAATTACCAGTTCATCTCGTTGTTGATTCAATTCTTTTTCTCCGGCACCTTGATTCCTGCTTGTAATGAAACTTTCAAAAACTTTGCGCCTCGTGTGTTTGCCGCCGCGTGTGATTTCTCCGCGGTTTCACGCCGCTTGTTTCAATGAAAGAGGCGAGGGTCGGCGCAGTTAACAGCGGCAAAAGGCAGGAGGATACTTGAGAGAACTCTCTTTAACGCTTCCCATCGCGCGCACACCAAGGGAGAAAGCCGCTTGGCTGGGTAGGCAAACAATGAAGAGTCCCGTTCGTGGCTCGTTTCAAAGCGTGACGGAATGCATCCGGTGACGATGTAGCTCGCGTTCTCACAGCTCGTGAGAACGCGGCTACTGACGACGACGCGATGTAGAAAAGATTGACTCTACGATGAGAGCGGCGGCGGCGGCGGCGGCGGCGGCGCGGCGAAAGGAGCAATGGAAACGAGATCGTAGGGGTGAGAAGGAAACGACGACGGGAACGAGGACGACAGGGCAAACGATACCTCGGGAGCGCGTTTAAACCTTTTCACGTGCATTTCCGCGGAAGACACTTTGTGGTCTCCGTCTGCGCTTGGCGAAGTCGAAGAATACGCACTTTTCTCCCTTTCTCTTTTCTTCCGTCAACAGGGAGGAAACAGGAACAGGAAGCGAAATAGATATCATACCTACGACGCGATGGAATAGGATGGGTGGACAAATAGCTGGTTGCACTGAATAACGCACCATACGAACGAGTAAGCCAGAACGCTGGCAAAAGTCGCCAAGAAATAAGCAAAACGCGCAGCATGATGTGAAAGCGAAGCCAGGAAAATGGCAAGTGGAAAAGTTCTCGGTATGAAATTCGTCAGTTCGCAGATATCTATTATCAAACTCGTCTTCCGTAAATTTTTCTTATGCGACCTGCAGCGTCGCGTTACGCGCAACGAAACGTTTTATATATTGATATCGTTAAATTTTAGGCAGACATTTATTGAAGCGATAAAGAAGACACAGGCGCGTTTTTACCCTCTCACATCGGGATGCAACGGAACGCGATAAAAGGAGTCAACATTGAGAGACACCGACGTTGCAATAATATCTTCGTCGCGAGCCAGTTCTGGTCGCTTGCATCTGGTACAAAAGAGTTATTGTCACGATCGCGCCGTATTTATTGTATCCCTTCGCGGGCAATATCGTCGCGCGGCAGTTTTCGGTCAGCGTCTCGCATGAGGAGACGGGCGAAATACGGCGGCGGGACTTGTATCCGTCTGCGAAACCCGTATCCAATGCCATATCCGAGAGAAGGCATTGTCACGGTACTCGGGCATTTTTCATGTTCGCTTTTCTGAGGAATAACGCCCCGAGACCGCGACCCATGCCAGCGCGGGTGCATGTCCCGTGGAAAATGGTGGGAGCATTGAACACGAGAGGAAAGAGGTGACCATATAACGCTTCAGTGCCACGATAGAAATATCTCAGTGGGAATGTTACACATAGTACACAGATCGACAGAATTGAACAAAAACGACGAATGAAGACGACGTAAACTGATAGAAGTCGTAATAAAGAAATTAACGATAGAATATTAAGTTTGTATAAATATCTGTTAATATTAAAGTATTTTTTTGTAGAAAATATGTGTGAAAGTACCGCACCGCGGAGAGCCACTTGAAAAATAACATATGTAAAAAAATAGCATGCATTATTTTTACGTGAATAATAAAGCGTACTGTTTTAAGCAAATCCGTGTTTCATTTTTCTTTTCCGTCAAATCTCCACAAACCATTCATGTACACTTTCCACAACTTTTTTTTCCTATTCTCTCTGTAAAAATTCGAATTATAGAGTTGTATCTCAAAAAGATATGAATGAGAATATAAATGGAGATGTAAATCGAGCAACGCGCGCGTTACAAGTTCTTCCATTCTACATCGAAAGTTCATACTTCTTCTATATCGAAAGTTCACAGAGACTTTTCGTTCATGCATTTATAAACGGCTTTCGACCCCTCAATATATTCTTCAATGCGCTCATACTACATGCATGAGTCACTTGTACATGCAGATAGGCGAAAATTCAAAATAACGAATATGGTTGTAAGAAATATAGTGGCCCTAATAAAAATAACTTAGAGCAATAAACGTTTCAAAGACGCTATTTTTTCGCGTTGTTTTCTAAAATTTTCCTACCTAGATGTCTTTATTTCCACTGAGAAATTATTAAAAGTTACTATTATCAAATCGAGCCGACTCGAGCAGCTTCGAGCAGACAAATGGTATGATGAATAAATGTTTTCTTAATGGAAAATTAACGTTCCCGGAGGCTCTTCGAAGTATCCTGATGGAGCGGAAATCAGCGTTAAATAGGTGACCTCGTAATTAATGGCTTTATTATCGAATCAACGAACTCGGCCAGTGAAAAATGGACAGCGAGAAAGTGGAGCAGCTCTCGCCAGTGAATTCCAAATCCATTACTATCACGCGACAGCTCTGGGAATACTTTTACGGTAACCAACCTGATTTTATCCTTGCCTTTCGAAAGGTGTTTCGAAGCAAATGAATCATTTTAGACGTTCTAATTTTACTTTGGTCCTAGTATTAATAACTAAATTAATGACTAAAATATCGGCTTAATAACTTGATGGAAATTTTTACCGAGTTTACACAATAGTTTTTTACATTAAATCAATCGATATGATTATGAACTGAAAAAATATAATATCATATTTGTATTTGTTTCACTATATACATATATATTGTGAAAATAATATATTATGGAATATATTGTGGAAATGTCACATAATGTAATAATTCTCTTCCATTTCGCAAAATAAGAATTTCGATAAATATGAAATTTTAGCGTGCGTATTACAATGAAAGCTATACAATTATGTAAAATAAAAATTGCTGTTATATTTAACGTTAAACAGAATCATATATTTATTCAGTACGTGAATCGAGTTGCATTGTGTAATTATAAAATTTCATTAACGTGTACTGCATTTATTTTTCTAACTGCGATACCATTTATATTTCATTTTATTCGAGATAATGTGCGCCGGGCTTCAAATAATTAAAATAATTATCATACAGTTATAATTTTATTCTGACATGTTTTAATTATAAAACGCGGCTCTTTATATATGCCGATCTTGCGACCAAAGCAACTCGATTGCAATACGCATAATAGTGCGTGACGCGTAATTACACACGATAGTCAACACATGTATTTAAACGTATTCGTTACGAGTAAACAATGCATCACGAGTCATAATGAGTGGTCGCGTTTGGAAATCATTAATATCAATAAGAGGTATCTCTCATTACCCGTCCGCCAAACGCAAAAACCCGAACAATTTAATCATCCCGCCGAGGGACACCCAGTATGTACTTCGCTTGACTAACGAGCGTCCATCAGACGACTCTTTCGTCTTCATTTGAAGTGGACGTGCACATGGGACGCGAGACCGAACTTCGGGATTTACTTCTTCGCATCCTTTTCCCTGAGATCATACTCGAACGCGCAATGATATACAGGATACCTGATGTTGTCACGTTAAATCTTAATTTGGCAAAAATTGGCAAACTACAATAAATGAATATTGAAAATATTTATTGCTCAAGTATTTGCAATCGAAATTTAATGCGGCGAGGGTAACGTTCACGTTATACTACTGCGAAATTAGAGTATATTTTACGGCGAGATACTAATAATTAATTTCGTACGTTACTAATTAAGTATTAGTACAATTAGACATTATTTAGATAAAGTTTACTAAACTTTTAAAATAGAACGCGCAATTTTCAATTGTAACTTTGTCGATCACGAGATTCTGACTTTATTGTACGCTTGCGTGTCTTAAGAACCAGCAAGAGTTTTACTCGCGAATTACTTCGTGTGCAATTTGCAAACTAAAAGATTAAATAGATTACCCTGTGTTTGTCGACGTGCACTGGTCTCAAGTGACGATCGAAAAGCAACTTGTCCGGTTCGATGTTGATGGGACTCTGTCGCCTTCCTTTGGTGCAGAGGGACCACTGCGGATTTATCAGGCCCCAAAACGAAGGTCCTGCAAAAGAGAATCACATGTCAATAAAACAAAAAGTAATAAGAAAAATCATGAAAAGAACAAAAAAAATTGTTGCAAGCTTACAATTAATGAAAAGTTTGAAAATATTAACAGAGAAAAGAAGGAATCTTACTACAATAATTAAATAATTCCAATGGATAAAAATTTGTTAACAAAATAAATGTGAAAATAACGAGAAATATGCTAAATACGTCATTTTATTCCGAAATTTTGTTCTTGTATCGAATTTCCGAGCGTCTGAAAAGTACGAGAGAAACTCGGTCGCGCGAACTCCCAAGAGAGATTCTTATTTTCTCTGTTTGAGTATGAATCGTCGTGTCACGTGTCAACCGCTCAGAAATCTGAAATTTTTATAATTTCAACTTTTCCGGCTGGTCGCGCCGACCGGTCCGCTCCTTGTCCGGCCCGCGTCAAGTTTCGCAGGGTAGAAGGGATTTTGAACTCGTTTCGCCAGCTTCGTACGCCAGGGACCGACGCAACCCCCTTCCGATACTTTCGTCTTAGGGACCGACCGACGTTCGCATTTTCTGGCACTCCTCTGAGAAATTTAACTTTCTTCACGTCACCCACGAGGATCGATATCTCGAGAAAACCCGACTTAACGAATCGTCTGTCGCGAATCTGAGCTCGCAAAATGTGCACGAACTGTATTGTGTACCTGTACTTCAAAGTTAACATTCAAAGTTTATGAATAAAATCCATGATGCATTAAAAGCACGATTATGCACAAAAATCTACTCTCTATTTTTATTCCCACTTATCTTTATTTATTTGTATGCACCTATATTCGTAGCATCTCAATTTATCATTCCACATTCCTCATTAAGAAAAACTGTAAGTCATGCTCTTAACTCATTCATCTTGGCGAGGGATAATAAACAGAACTTTTCTGAAATGTTCTTGTCTTGAGCGAAATTTGTATCTTTCTAATAATCGTTTTCTTTACGAAATCATGCGGATAATTCTCATCCAGTAATTTATTTGCATCGCGTTAAGAGTGAATAATAAATTATTAATATAACAACTTGCATAAGCAATATCGGACATGTCGACGCGGAAATCTGACAGTATGACGGCACACGAGAAACTCACGCACAAGATGATACTATATGAGAGATATCATTATATACAGAGTGTCCTAAAACTGTAGATTTTCTGCGGCCAATTAGCCGCAATTAATTCATTCATAAAAGGAAGACACAACAAACATAAATTATTTGCGTTAAATTGCAATTAAATCAAATAATTGTGGTATTGGAGTAAATACGATGTCACATAATATTCCTCGTATTGATAAAATTAATAATCACTGTTTCTATCAATTTTGCACTGAATACACATACAAATGTGTGAAACATTCTAAAATTTTATTAAATTGATCACATAGAAAGCTCATTTATTTATCCTATTTATCAATAGAAAATAAACGAACCGTCTAATAATTCATATATCATTATTATTGTAATTATCAAATTTATCACGTAGCCTGTAGATTCTAATCGTTCTCTTTGTTGTCACACATAGAAATAATCGCAGATATTCGAACACGATATGAGAGTCAAAATTACGCAAATAAAGCCAAGCACTTTAGATCACCCCGTGTATGTGCAGAGCGAAACAGGTGTGCGAACGCAAACACGTTCCAAGCTCATGTATTAATGCTGAGAACCGAGAGAGGTACGAGGGATGACACGTAATGACATCCCGGCACGCGAACATAATCAAAACTTACGGCCCCGATAAACGTGCGTATCGGTTCAATAGCGAGCAATCCCTCGGACGGGTACGCTCACGCACACGTATGTCCATATGTATGTGTGACAGCAACGACACGTCGGTACTTTAGTGTCGTAATAACGGTGCAATTAACCCCGAAGTTGTAATTAGCATTTTCGCGCTAGAACGTGCACTTTTTTTTTCAACCTTGGCCGACACGTGAGCTTTCCGTGCATGACATGCGTGTGCGATTCACTTCATCGAACGGAACTCATTAATTAAAGAGTTATAAAATGTCAGCCAATTTTTTAATGTTTGTAATACAAAATGCAGTACAAAGAAAAAAAAATATATATATATACAATATAAATTGATTTTGAAAAGCCTGTTAGAAGAGCGTCATCTTTCCCCAAGCGTTTACTTCCGCTTGTTGTGATTTCAATGTAAAATCACTAAACTCTCGCACCATAAATCTCAATTGGCTGCGGCAGCGTGAAAAATGGGTTGATATGACGCAGAGGGATATTATTTTTTGATTTATTTTCTGGACAAGTTGTTACATATTCCCCGGCACGCTCTTTATAACTTTTTTCGCACGTAAAGCGGCCTAAAGAGGGCCGCGCGCTTGATTTCTTAACGCAAGAAGGCCGCTATTACTCGTAATTTCGCGACACACATTCTATCGCGTTCTTACGTTTCCTCGTCGCGGAATTATGTCGCGGGAAACGGCACGCCATCCGCGTTAGCCATGCAAGAGTTTATTAAATGACATACGCGGTGCATGTGTAAATGCACGCTTTCTTTTTTCATTTTTGTTGACTCGCCTCGCGACACCTTTGCGCTGCGAATCAACGCCCGATTTCCGCATTCTTCCGCGACAGCTTTTCGTTATCATATGCATTCACGCATGCATACATACACACGGCACGGCCGCGAGATACACCTTATCTGCTTATCAGCGTTACACGGAATCGCGATTTATCCGATTAAGAGAGCCTCAAACACACGCCCGTCGACTCTTGCGGACACGCAACTGCGGAGATGCCTGAAGTATTTTGTTGCAATTTAGATTCCATATCGCTCTTCAGATACTAGCGTGCTCGAGGGACATAAAACGCTCATACGCAATCTACGCTCCGTAACAAATACGTGCCACGAAAAATAAAAATGTTCCACAAGTCGGCCGCGTTTATGATATTCATAGCCGTTTTTTACGCGGCACGGCGTCGTAACGTTCTCAGTTCATTAAGTCGTGAACTTATTAACGAAATATCGTTTCCTTAGTAGAGCCGTGTATTATATCTAGCATCGCGATAAACATGCTATGTCCCTAGGAGCGAAATCAAGCGTAAGGCAAACTGGCTCTGAAAGTGAATTATCCTGCGAAATACCACCAGTGAGATATATTACTATATTAGTTTTATTGCGCGCACTTTGTTCGGCGCGAGATACATTACGCGTGACAGTGAATTATTAGCTCGCGGAAAGCATCGTACGTTGTATGTATGTACCGGACGTGTAATCTACTATTGGATTATAGTTACATGGGTGCCGTTTAAATCGATTCGCACCAGTGGACGATCGGACCTAAACCACATCGGACCGTATTCTATTAAATTAAGCCCATTGTTCTTCGCGGACATAGCTACGTTGTATCGGTCTGAGAACAGACCAATTTAAAGCCACAGGATCCAATTAGGATCGATCACACACATTCAATCATAGTGCTAACTGCTCCAAGTTTATTAAATATTTCACTCATATGCATAATAACGAAAAGAGGATTCGTGTCAATAAATGTTAATACAATTTACGAATTAATTCTGGAAAAAGCTCTTGATATAATTATTTTCCTTTTTCGTTATAACTCCGTGATGATGAATAAGTTCTTGGACTATGTGTAGAGCGAAGTGACAACTGTCACTCAGTATGTTTCGAATCGATCCCGTTGCGAGTGATATGATATATTTGATGTGACAGTATATCGATCGTGACAATGTACAGTTCTCTGCACAAATAATCAGCAGAAGCAAATATAATGTCTCAATTGAGATTATTATTATTATTTTTTTATAATTACTCGAGCGAATGAAAATTCTTCTTGCACAACAGAATGTGCAACATAACATGCAACGATTCCTCACCGACAATTCATACAAACAAAATAAATTTGATTGTTGCATCGCCGGTGAAGAAATTACAAAATTTTACTGCGCGAATCCAATTTAATATCTAACTATAAACGTCTTATACGCTCGAGGTATGTTATCACGATAATTCAATAAACGTGAAATAAGATTATAACGTCGCATCATGAGATTCAGTCAATATTCCAGAAATGCAACCAACGTCGTTAAACCGCAGATACCGTAGCTTCCTCTCGTTGCTAATTCATCGAGTTTTACTTTCGCATAATTGCATAATTATCTCTTCGACCGTTATTAAGAAGCAAGCTTGCTGATGTCGGTGCAACGGATAAGGGTGGCCGCTCCTGCGGCAAGTACAGGAGAGAGATAATGAAATAACGGTGGGCAGATGGAATGATTACTTTCTTATCACCCGAAGGCAGGTAGGCTATTATAGCATTCATCACGTGGAACCTGAGGAGGCGAGCTCGACGACGGCGAGGCGGGAACTCCAGGTGGCGGAGAGAAGATGAAGGGGATACGAACAGACACAGGCATCCCCCTGGCCCCGGTATATAACCGGGGCTACGAAGGAGGTCCTAGCGGGGGTGTAACAACCCCATTATTGAAACTTCAAGCGCGGAGCAATCATTCTGCAATTAGCAAAAGTGATTAAGTGTGGAAGCCAAGGTAGCCTGGTCCTCCCCTCTCTTCTTCCCTCAGAGCCGCATTCACCCCTCGATTCTCGAGCACGGCAACCAGCGTCGTGCCGGATTCTCGCTTAAACGGTATTTTCCGACCCTTCAGCACGGGCTTGCCTCCCCCCCCCCTCTCTCTCTCTCTCTGCACTACAGCGTCATCACACGGGCTGTATTCCTTAAACACCTGTTTTAATTATTCACCTATCCTAATAACTCCTAATGAGAGAAGATGGTCGGCGCAAGAAAAAAAAGGTGGGCCGGTGATGCCGCGTCTCTATCCTCATTAACCGACCTAATTATAGGTTAACAGGCGCTGGGAATAATTGCCGGAAATTTTTTGTCCTCGTCCCTGCTTCGCCGCTCCATCTTAGCCCGATTTTCTTTTTCTACCGTTCAACCGAGCGGAGTCGTTTCTTCCCTCACCGTCAGATTTCCGCCGATAAGAAGCAGCACGTTGCTCGGGAACGGCAGTGGGATTAATCAAGGGTGGATTAGCCCCTACGGGATGGGTCTCTTCGATAAAAACAATTAATCGACGGCTAGAATGTTTGAAAAATGCCGGGATCGGATCAGCTTTGGAGCGCGATTTTAATGATTTTCGAAAGCGCGAGAAAATCGAATAATTGTGAGAAAATTCTTCATAATGAATCGAGCAGAAAGCTTATAATAGATCTCAATAATAAACCCGTAACTGTTACGAACGAAAATCTAGCGATGGTGACCTCTTGAAGAGACATAATGCTAAAATAGCAAATTAATTATTTAAAATTTTCGTATTCGCATATATCGGACTTTATCACATCCAAAACGATTATTCTGAAAATAATATTGAAAATTGTATACTTTCATACATAACTACAGTTCATTATAATTCACAGCGGAATAAAAGGAGTCTTGGATTTTCATAACTCTTTTAAAAAGAAGGATTGATATGACATGACGTGAGTTTTATCATAAAAATATCTCTCTGGATGAAATAAATAATATACTTAGCTGATGCATGCAATTGCTGTGCAGCGCAGGATATTAACTCGCTCCGAAACAAAACGAAACATTCCCTTCTGTTTCGCGGTGCGAATTGTGTTATGGAAAACCGTGTAAAGCAATTTTTGAATAGCGTACTCGGGACGCGCGCTGTAAAACTCGCGTGGCGAACGCAAACGAGGCGGGAAAGAGCCTCGTGTTTCATCGCGACATTTAAATTTCACGAAAAAATCGTGACGTACAAACTCGTTCGCGCCTCGCTTAGTACAACGAGGGTGTAACAACGGGTAGGTACGCCGCGCATAAGATCTGAAAACCAAATGCTTGTAAAAACTGTGTTAATGGCGCGTCCTAGAGAGAGAGAAAAGTTGAGGGAAAGTAGGGAGCGGTTATTTGCATGGTATTCATTAGCATATATATTTACGCGTCAGCAAAGACCCCCGGCTGTTACTGAATATACAACGGACTATTTTGATAAATGCGTTGTGCGTTCGCACTTCCACGGGAGCGTGGTTTGAATGCCGATCCTGTTCGTTTTTCTCTGTGCGCGATGTATATATATATATGAGAATGCTGCCTTTTCCACTTAAAAAAATTTGAGAGAAAAACTAGAATTGAAACACTAATTGAAATTAGCCTTGTATGCATAAAAAATTCTATCTCTCTTCAAAATCTTCGCAAGTATTAAAGCGCTAATGCGCACAACGAAAAACCAACTGTTAAATATATTACAAAAGCGCGAAACAATTTTGTGCAATAAAATAACAGGGGACATTTCTGATAAAATTAAAATATAATAATTAATTGAATGAAATTATATAAATATATAATTAGATAAAGGAAGAAGATAGATTTTAAATCGCTCTTCTTTTTCTAATTAGTCCGCCAAATTAACAAAAGACACCTATTATGAAACTAGCACTGAAAATTGAGGAAAACGTAAAAAAAAAGTAAGTGCTATTTTTAATGATACAATATTTAATTTCAAGTTATTGATCTAATTTAGCACTTTACTTCACATGATGAAAAAAATATAACTTATTTAAGATTTCTTTCTTGCATATGGTTAAACATTACTCTATTAGAATGTCTTCTTTTTCTTTCAGAACCTTGTAGTGCACAAATCTTTTTACAATGTTCAAATCGTCATTGTCATGAAAAGTGTCGCGGTTTCCACAGACACGATTTGGCGATCTACTAGAAAGCCACAGTAAACTCGGCCAAATAAACGAGCCGATTGACTTCCGAGAGAGAGGTTTACGTAAGAATTTCGTTAAGTTGCGAGCGTAACACGAGTTTTCAATCTGACTCGTCGATGCTTACACTACCGCGGCAAAGTGAAAAAGAGCTCGGCGGCGAAAACAGTAAAAATTCTTCTAGCACGCTGTAAAAAATATATCGTAGAGGACTGGCTGGCGTGGTGGGTTCTCGATTCTCCTCAGGAAACTCTCGTTTCCACCGAAAGAGGGGAAGATTTATCGACTCCTGTGAGAACATGAAAAGTGTCGCGACCGACCATCGGGCGCAGCCGAGTTTTGCCACGAAGGAGGCAAAGGTCGTCGATATAAGGAATATAATAGCACCGAAGGTCCTTCATAAGTTGTGGAAGTCTTGGAAGGACGCTTGATTTTATTTTCTTCATAGCCAGCTTCTTCTTGAGATCGTTAAGTCGCTTATATCATAACGAGGACTCTCAAAGGAGAAGTGATAAGAATTATTAGTAATAAGAGCAGAATGAATGTTCGTTTAAACGGGGATGTGAAAAGTTTCTTTTGGTTTTCTTCTTTTCTTTTCCTAAAAGTTTCGACGATTAAATATAATTTAATCACCCCGAGAAGATTAATATATATCGGAAAATTAAATTAATTGAAAGAAGCGCGCTGGAAAAATTAAAATATCTTTCAACTGTTAATGTATACAGAATAATTTAATAAAGATCTGCAAGCAGAACTTTTCATAAACTTTCAGTCCTATATATTTAATTTAGTGCGATTTTAATATCAAAAGATTAAAATGTATTTAAAATGTATTTAAAATGTATTTAAAACACATCTATATATATATATATATATATATATATATATATATATATATATATATATATATATATATATATATATATGCAAGATTCAAAAAAAGAAACATATTTTTAGATATGATATTATCAACTAGAATGTGTTTTTGCAACAATGTATTTCAGATGGATTTATTCCCATTTTGGTTACCTCGAGGACATATCAGAAGTTTGTATAAAAGCCGGAAAGAATTAGTCTCTTATTTTACCCGCTAGGGCGCAACCTTTGACCTATTTCCCGCGATTTTTTCTCACGAACGATAAGAGGGCATTCGCACCGGTCGGGTCGTTGTAGTCCGCTCGAAGAAAGTGATCTCTGGCTTCTGATAAAAATAAATCACGATCGCTAAATTCTTTAGAATGCCAAATATAATATCGACCGCGAAATTCTTAATTTAAAATATTTTCCATATTAAATAATTATTCGAAATTTCGGAAATTTTTTTCATAAACTGACTACGATATTGTTCGCATATTGTAATATCAGAGACACGAAATAGATACTGTTTGATATAACTTGCTCAGCTTTATGATTAAACACTTTCTGAAAGCAGATCGTTATTAAAACTCACTCTTTAAAATGACATTTACATCCATCATGATTAATGAAGGAAGAACTGTAGCGATCAAATATTAAGAATTCACGACTTATTGTCCAAGGATTATGACATCATCTCGAGGGTCTTCGCTTCGGCTTCGACGTCGTTAAAGCTGTCGCATCACTTCCAAATTAATTGCCGTTGTATAATTAATCAATGTCGTCGCGACGTCACGTCCTTTACAAATCGAATCGAACTACTTCCTGAGTAACGATATCGAAAACGGAACATTTCGGAAGAAACAGTAAGGAAATACAAAATGGTATTATACATATTTTAACGTATCACTATACATATAGTTTTTATTTTCTCAACAATTTCATAAATTTGTTAAATATAAAATTAATCACAAATGGTCAAAACATTTTTTAAACAATTGGCTTAATTATCTTTGTTTAGTTAATTACATTTTACTCAGCTTTCTCAATCACATATATTAAATTAATTTTTTTTTTAATGAAAACGCAAATAGATACGAAATATCATATTGCCAATATTTTCTATATTAATTTTCATAAAAATTAATTAAAAATATTTTGTAAGTCATTTTACATTGTCAGTTATATAAATCTTCTGCCTAAAGCATTGAAAAAAGGTTTCTATAATTTTAAAACAAAATTGAAGTAAATAAAATTGAAGCGAATAAACTTATTCATTTAACATTTAAGATTAATATATAATTAAATTTTTTAAATGTAAGATTACTTACAAAATTCTCGTAATTCCTTCTTGGAAATAACATATAATACAATTGTAAAAAGGCTATATGTAAAACTAAAAAGATTATGTCTCTACATAACATAATCTAATCTTAATATAATTATATTCCATTATTATTATTATATTTCATAATACCAAATAGATAAATTAATTGATCGTGCTAATTGTTGATGATGATTGTATTCATCTACCAAAGATTCTGACGAGAAGTGTAATCAAAGAAGAGATGTGAAATGGAGAAACAGAGCGGCTGTTCATTAGCATGTGGATATTCCATGTCCCAAAAAATATCTGGCCACGTTATGCAGCAGCCCATGGACAATAGCACTGCAGCCGGCTCCCCAATGGGTTGATTGGGGAACAGCGAAATGTATTCATGTATGCATATGAATTCAGTTCTCTCGCGGTAGGCCGAGGTGCCTAGATACGCTAATGTCTGCGGACTAAAGCCCGACCGTTGAAAAACATCTTAATTGGACTTCGCGCCCTACCAGTTTGTCATCCCCAACCTTCTCGTCCTAAGCTGCTTCTATCGCGGGTTCAACATACCAAATCTTCTCTCTATCTCTTCCTCTCTTCCCTCTCACTCTGTCTTTTTCTCTCCATCCGAATATGATGCTGATACACGGAATGTGATTCATAATACACTCGAATCTCAAATTCTTCAATCAAAATTCAAAGTTTCGTTCTTAATAAAAATGCCAAAATTAATACGAATGATTCCGGAGATAAAAACAGGTAGTGAATTTATATAAAAAGAAATTAGAGAAAATTTATGATGAAAATTATTTTCTATTTAATTTAATAAATAATACCTCTTTACTTTTCTACCTAATTTAATTAAATAGAAATAGTTATTACTCCGACGAGACTATAATTGGAGGCTTGATTATGAAAATACATAAAAGTATCTTTTTAAAAGATAAGACATGTGTAATCAAATTTTCATTTAGAAGAGTCTACTTCATTCTAGTCAGAAATTTCACGAATAAATACACGGGGAATCTGGGTTACCCCGTAGATCTATAACTCTCTTCCCTCTAATCTCCAATTCTCCCTATGCGCCCCCTAAAATCGGCGTTCGTCGATAACCGAGAGGGAACCCGCGATGCATCCTCACGACCGAGAATCGAAAGAAACATATATTTTTCTTCGTAGCCGAGAGGGAGTTGCCGATGGTTTTCCTCCACGCGCGCGTTGCGGCTGGGTGGCGTGCCGCAGGTAAATTTGTAGCCGAAGGGATGCGCGCAAGATGCGTGAAGTCGCGGGTCGATGAAGGAACCGACGTTGAAAAGTGGCGAACTACGGGAGGGAGATATCGGGACTAAAGCTAACGACGTCGGGACACGTCAACGGACTGTTAGAGCTTTTCACTTGCTACCTTCCGACTGTTCCTCCGCGTCTTTCTTTGCTGCTCTTTTCAGTTTAAGACCTTGCGCTTTTCACTACGTTAATGATATTAATCGATGTTGTATAACTCTCATATAATATGTCTCTTTCTCTCTCATTCGGAGCTCTTCCATCTTATCAATTTTTTATCCCGTAATACATAAAATGACTAGAAATTTACTTTTACCTACAAATCTAAAAGATTCTCAGATAATCTAAGATACATTTCTAGATTCGTAAATCTAATTAAAATTACAAATGACTAACAATTAGATGTTTCTTCATGAAGAAAATTGTATCTCTTTTTATATTTACATTTTCTCAATATTAATTTTTCAAAATTGATTAATTTTAGAAAAATCAATGTATTTCGAATCTTATAATTCGTTCTGCAAAATAGAAGGCGCATGCATCGTGCAGAAACGGTGCTTTTGTCCCGTCAGATCGATTAAAACCGAATATTGCGTGCTTACAAGCAGTACAAAATGTACGAAATCAGCGCAAAACGACTGCTTTCGTAGTTTCAGTCAGATAATAAGCGATACACGTGCGACATAAACAAACGTTACCAAACTGAGAATCGCGTTTCGGCGCCGAATACGCCGCGAGAGTACGTCGCAAGATGAGGAAAGTTAATTGTCGATGCATAACGCCCGTTGTAGTATTTAACTTCACACGAACACGAGCGTCGTACTTTTTGCAGCCGAGAACTGTTTCGCATTCTGAACTTTGCCTGTTAAAAGGGCTCAGAAGGATTTCAGGGTGATAACGCGGATATAACCCTGTGCCATAATAATGTAATGCTGTTTTAACGTCACGTCCAGCGCGCGTGTCGCCCGCACACATTCGACACGGCGCACGTACGTAACAATTACATTTAATTTCAATATAGCGTCGTCGTATTATCTCGTACACACGTGCACATTATATACATCCGATATTTGGCGTTTCGTCGTAATGGCAACCGGTTTAACGACTGGCGGGCGGGGAGGGGAGAGGGGAGAAACGGAGGGTGAGGGGAGGCAACAAGTTTAGTCTGGAGGATGAAAAACGCACTGGGCACGGGGCAAATGAATTAAATTTTACAACGTTCGCGAGATTTACGGCGCGTAAATCCCGGCGCGATTAAAGTATTCGAATATATCCGCGTGAAATATTTTGTCACGCGCGACGAGATATTAAAAAGCCACGTTATTGATTTCGAGAGCCACCGTGGGCATCGCCTACATTCGATGTTCACGTCAATTTGTAGGCGCGATTCAGCCCGTCGTTTTGAGTCACTATATTATCGTACTAAAATAGTTTACTCAAACGACGATTGTCCGTGATTCCTATAGAATCGATGATTTATTAAGCCAAAGTATCGGTGAATAAATTGATCTTTTCAAAAATGCAAACCAATCCAAATTTCGCAACCATAATTAATTAAATATGTATATAAACACTAGAATTGATGATACGTAAAGACTGAGACTAATTTCATGTTGGATAAATATGGGATACTGACGGACACTGACTGTAATTGTCTTCTTGTTATTTTTAAAGTCAGCGCTCATTTATATTTCACTTAAGCTAATGGACCACTTGTAGTCCAGAGAGACTACGAGCTTATCCAAAATGCATCGAGCTAAAATACGGGCGCGAGTTTCCCTCATCGGTACACAACTGCTACAGCAGATCAGGTGTTCGAGGGACTTGAAAATTTCATCAGCTTTCGCAGCCGCGCAACCCGCCATTACGAATAATCTTCTGAAAAAAATCGAGTTAGCTTCAAAATCTTAACGAGAATACACCGCGATAGTATCTGCCGACTAACTTGATCGAGTATCGTTATTTTTGTATGAAAATATGTCAATAAATTTTGTCAAATGTGATACATCTACATGATCATTTTCACAATTTATAATCAATTTTTAATTCGACATCAAGAACGTTTATTTTAAGTATAAAAAAAGTGCTCGTTCTTTGCTAGTAATGCTTGGAAAAATATATTAAAGTAATAGAATAATTCACGTGGCCAATATAAATTGTAATTTGCATATGGAATTTGCAAACAAACTTCGATACGGACGTTTTTCAATCTACGGGAAAACAGAGCAAATTGCTAGTTTTCACCGCTACGAATATAATGACATTTACAGTTTCAGTAATTCGTCATCACGCGCACGCGAAAATTTGCGACCCGGCATCCATATTTACGCTAATCAACGCGTGGCAGAGTGGCTGCGGCAAACATAGCCGCACATAGCTTCGACGCGAGGCAACAATTTCGTCACTTATTTACGCATGTTCGGTGCGATGAATCCTTTTCCAAGATGAATTCACGCCAAGATGAAAGAATATATACGTAACGCGCGTGGAAAACAGGCGCAATTAGTAATATTCGCAGTGCGAACCAATGTAATTCGCAACGGCAACGGACCGAAGCACTGCCGAAGCTTGATACGTAGTGATAACGCTATCGCCTGGCTTGTATTCATGCCGTCACCGTTGCATCGGCATGTTCATACACGGGACATACCGATGTCTGCCAGAGCCGCAGTTGTAAATTCGTTAATTAACTAAGGCAATTGCTTCTGTAGCCCGGTAATGAATTCAGTCCTGAACAGTACGTAACACGTATGATATACGCGATGATGAATGGCGATGAATGTCGCTCGATAACGATTAATAAACATGCGACTTTGTAACATCGCCTAGATTAACTTATATCTGCGCGTGATTATTGATTTCCCTATTAAAAATATCAATAAAAAAAGTTTAAAACTCTCGCAAATGTGAGATTAAAAATTATATTCTGTAATTTAATATTTTTAATAATATTAATTTCATAATATTATTTTTATAAAAAAATTATTCTTAAAATATCATCAATTATTTCAGACGATAAATTAATTCGCTAAAAAAAGAAATGTTTCTCTCTCGCGATTGACTTTGTAAATGGACTTGAATTGGCACTCGTACAATCGATCTCGAGAAGTTCCTGTTTCTCCGTCTAAGATAAGTCGGCTAATTCGCGTTTACAGGTATACGAGAACCAGGCTACGAGCTTCTACTCTTCGTAGAAGTTTAATCGAAGCTTTTACGCCGAGCATCGTGTGAATAACGCAGCTGCCTGTTTTGTATCTTCATCAGAAGACGACGACGACGACGACGGCGACGACGACGACGACGACTTCATTACAACCCTCGTGCGCACGAGTGCGCGATCGACCGAAATTTCACCGGTTAACTTGGAGACACGGCGGATTTATTAGTTTGCATCTGTGCCAGTGGGACATATTTATTTATTACTTGCCGATATCGACTAGTTTCCTACACAGTTTACGATTTACGATCGCGTATGTACGCGTGGATTTATGCGCGTGATTGCAAAGCTCGTAGTAAAAGGACATTTAGTTACAGCCGGCAATCTCATCGGCGGAAAAAAAGCAGACCCTCGAGCGCGAATACTTTTTTCTCTCGCAACCGTAATTTTATTGCTCGTATCAGTGATATTGCAAGTAATTCCTTGAAAAGCTGGAGGCTTCATTTGAATATCCACGCTACCGTATGAACGGCGGGAGAACTTCGCAATCAACGGTACAGCACCTGTCGCGTGACCGTTCGTTCACGAACTTTTTTTTCCCCTCCGGGAGCATAATTCCACCACTGATGCCGTTATTGCTTTCAGTTTTTAAACGTAGCTAGGTATAAAGACATTTATTACATTCTTTCGCGCAATGTATCGCCGCGCAATATTCGTATCGCGAATCGTGAATCCGCCTATCGCCGTTAAACTCAGAGGTGAATTAATCAATTCGGCGAAATCGGCCTGTTCCAGTCGCAAGATATATGTGATCAAATAACTCGCAGACATTTTTCAAGATCAAGTCAAATGGTTTTATCCGTAAAAAAAACCGATAATTTCAGAATATAAAGTTTGGACGTTTGAATAATAAAGAATATCATAGAAATTTTTATAAGTTTTGTAAAACCTAGAAATACCGGCGACAAATCTTATATCAAAGTCTGAAAAGTCTTCGCCAGTAATTACTGGTACATTGATACATTACCAGTAATTACCGGTCATGCACTCTATCTACGTCAGTTACAAAATCAATCAAGCGATCACTCGTTCGGTCTCTGCCCATTTACGTTTGGGTCGGTGAGTTGAATCGATCGCGTGTAGTTGGCCTAAATTCTCATCAACACGGGTTCATGAAATCCTGGAAGAAGATAAATCTTATATCCCGGAGACTGGACTGTAAATGTCATAATTCTTACGTTCATGTAAAGTGTACTCGTTACGATTTTTGGTAGTTACTATCATTTCCTTCGCCGTCGTACCACAATAGACATGAACTCTGAAGTTTCACGCACTGAGAATCCGAGTAGAGCATTAGCCATTGGACTACAAGTGCTAACACGTTTCGATTTTAATCTGATCCAACTCCGGCCGTTAGCTGGCGCGCCGCCAATCGCGCCGGAACGAAAAGAACATTCGCTTTTTAGTGCTAAATAAGCCCGGCGTATATCGTCGCACACTGAAGCGTTAAAAAGTTTCATAGAATCCTCGTCGGTGCCTCGAGTAGCGTTGGATAAAACAACGACGAAATATAAACTTTTACCGGAAGAAAGTATCGTATAGCAATCGCGATTAAATCTGAAAGCGTGGTATCAGTGAAAGCAAATGCGGTTAATTTCCCGTTTAATTAGAACTTCCTGTACACGAAGGGCGAGGGCGAAACACAAAGATAGACGCGGACCCGTCCGATAAACAGACACGTACTGCATAACGAAAGTGCAGGAACGCGAAGACCCGCCTGTTTGAAATCCACGCGTCGCGTACTCTTTCTCTTTCTCTATCTCGCCCCCGCTGCCCCGGCTGCACGTCGCTATAATAATGTATGCACGCACTCCAGCCAGCCAACCAGCCGGCAGATAGACCGACCGGACCGGTACAGCAGAGTGGAGAGGAGTCGGTTTTCCGGAAACATATTCTATGCATACATGCATGTTCAACACCTGCGAAGCAGCGCCGGCATCGTCCGGCCGCCGGTAGTCAGGATGTTAAATTACGGCATTTAAATAATTTCGTTTAATCTCTGTGTGCGGCCCTTCTGCTTCTCCTCTCGCCCGCGCGCCCGCCTATCTCGCTGCCTCCTCTCTTCCTCCGTTCTTCTTCTCCGAAACGGACCGAGCGAGAAATATTTTTCCACCGTAATTCCATGGACCACCTCGTCGCGTTGCCGTTCCGGCCGACAAAAAGCCGTAACGCCGAGAAACACCTTCCGGTAGCTTTACGCTCGCCCGCAAATTCGGCCGGGACACATCGCGGGGTCGGATATTAACCGACGAGAGTGCTAATTAAGCGCGCCGACGACATGTGTTTTTATCGCCGGCCGTCGCGTGATGAACGCCACATTTGTTGATATCTCCGAGCTCTAGTCTATATTTTTGCGATGGTTAAAATTAGTTGAATGCATAATAAAACGCGTAATAAGATCTTATCGGTTAATTGCAATCCAAAATTATATTAGGTCACGAGTATCTGAGTGTAATGTTTTCGTAATCAAATCAACTTGAAAACTCACGCGAATTTTAGAAATCTTCCAGTCGATAATTCAATTTAACTACATATAATATATATTACATGTTATATTATTATTATCNAACTTCTTGCAGCAATCTAATTTCGCGAAAATCTGAGAATTTCGTTAAAAGTATCATTTTAAGGATCGGAGGACTCGTAGATAAATCGCAAAAACGCGGGGGGAGAGGGGATATTTTACAGTCGTCGCGAGCGACAGACTTGTTTTGTAAAAACTTGTCAAGATGCGATATCGCGCGTAAATCACGACACAGTGTGTAACGCGATAACGACACGATTGTGTCGCCTGCGAGTGACTACTCATCGCAAAGAGTGATGCACAACGGCAACCAGCGACAACGTGATTGATAGCACATACGTCGGCTTTATCCGCCCGTTATCCTCTACCACTCCGCAATCTGGCTCCCTAGAAAATACGTGCATCGAGCGCGTGACAAATTTATTTTCAGTCACTCTCTCTCTAAGAGCGCGTTTCTAATCGTACTGTGTCGATCGACTCGGTGACTCGACGAATTGAAAAAAGCTTATTCCTCAATACCTATCTACATTTGAAAGAAAACGTAAGATTTATTATATCGACGGGAAAAATAAAATGGGTATAAAATAATGAGAGAAAGGTGGTTCTCTCCGCTTTCTGGAAATATGGATTTAAGTTTGGTTTGTAAATAAACTCTTTAATAGTCCGGCCACGGTATCCAATTTACTCTGCGTTCGTGACCACAAGCGTTTTAGAAACGCGACAATGAACGCAACGCAAAAGAAAAGAAAATCTCCACCGTCCCTCCCTCCGTTCCCTCTCTACATTCCCTCGTGTTTTTCCATCTCGTACATCTCCTTCTCGCGACCTATGTACCGCGCACACAGTTAAGTCAGCGCACTTGCATTCAGCTAGAAGTGATAAAGATGGAAAGTGGCCGGCATTTGCATGTTTATTCCACTTCTTTAATTTCGTCCGCTCTTTCTTTTCTACCCCTTCGTAGTGACGATTCACGCGCCACCACACGCACGAAAAATATACAGGAGACCCCTCTCTCCGTTCCTCTCAAGTTTAAATCGTGTTTGCGGTGGTAAAAACCACGGGAACGTATCTCGTGCATTTCGCCGGCTGCCGCTGCTCGGTTCGTCGTATCTCGCCAAATTTCGACCACGCGCTGAAGTATTCATTCGACGTCGCGTTATGCGCCGATCTGTTTCCTTCGGCTAAAATCGATGGCACACGTTGCGAGAAATAACGCGACGAACCAGGAAGCGCTATTCTTTCCCCCAATCACGTCCCGTTCGTGTCACACCGGCTTTTAATTGCCAGAATGTCGTTAAAATTTTATACGACGACGAAATGTCGATTAGTTCAAGTACAGATGTGCAGACGTGATTGATTTCTGTTACGTGAATAAGATTAAGAGTAATGAGACACTCTATATAATACGAATTATTTTAAAGTACCTATCTTACAATCAGTATTAATTTTCCACGTTCCTCTCATCAAAATGCTATTTCACTTAATGTAAGCTCAGTAATTTAATCACGTATTAGCGTGATTATCGACTTCAATTACACGATTGATATCATTAAATTCTAAGATAGTCTGTGTTATAAATAATGTAAATCATTTCAGGCACTTCATCATTTCTGCTTCCATATTCATTCATTAAAACATTATTTTAATTGGATTGTCATCGCCGAAGATAAAGTATCATTTGTCTAAAGTATTGTTTCTCCATTTTCATGCTTAACCCGGAAATTGTGATAGCTCCTCATATCATGGCTGTGTGTTCATGAAATTTGATTTGAATCCATCTTCAACTAACTCGGCGGCGTCGAATGTTCGATTTCATCGAATCCAAAACGCAACGATGCAAGAATTTCGTGAATATATATACCATAGACACGCGCTTAGACATTTGCAATCTCCGTGCAAACTTCTATGCGACGGAATATACAACACGCCGACCGTCGCTCCGTACGAAGTTTCCGCGTGCGTAGACTCGTTTCGTTAATCCCGCGGAGTACAGCCAGAGATGGAAGCTATTAGAAGTTTTCGATTCGGCTTGTTAATTATCCGGAACTTGATTTCTCGCGTCGGAATTCGCGCATAGCGACAGCGACAGCGACGATTTAATCCGCGCCCGAAACTTCATCGTCACACTGCCGAGTGTATGTGATCGAAGATGTAACGCGCATATTATGTCTTCTCAATGGTATTGTACGTAATTGATAATCGCTAAGCAAATTTTATGCAACAAGAACTGTAAATAAAGTCAATTTATTGAAAACTAGAAAGAGTTTGTTTAGCAATAAATTAAACAGCTAAGTTATATGCTTTCATAAATAAGAATTGCGTTGCATCTATAATAATTCCCAACATAAATATGAAAAAGTGAAAATTACTTTAATCTGAATACACAGTCACGTGGGTTTAAATAGAAAATTGACACATATATATTGAAACGCCAACATTCTAACCGCTAAAAGCTTACATATGCACGAACCAACCCTGGCTTTGGCAACTAGTCGATCAGATATCGGACACGTGCGGTATGACCACGTGGCCAAATTCCATGACATTTCGCAAATTAGTGAAATTCCGAGAAATTCCCGTCTGCTGGCAGTCCCAGAAGCATCGCCGCGGACCGCAGGATTTCATTAGTGTTCTTACACACGTGAGGTGCGTCAACCGCGATTCCGGTTTCAAAAATTCTATTGATTGAATTCTATTGATGTTACGCCAGTACAAATCGCGGAGAAAACGAGATATTACAAGCTACGCAGTTTTTTTTTTTTTTTAATTAAGCAGCGTATTTCACGCACAGCTGCTTAACGTATAAATAAAAATTTCGGGCGGGCGAAGAGGAAATATACGCTCGGGAGCGCATGAGGGATGCGTAGATTCGCGTACGTGGGTTGACCTCTGACCCGTATTGTGAAACACAAAATGTCGCTTTAATTCGCGACTAAATCTGAGCCCGACCGAGACCCATTGATCATAAATCGCGATGGAAATTTCGTTGACCCTGACGCAAACGCTACGGTTGGACACATCGTCCGGCGTCATGGGAGAGATCAATGCATCATTTTGCGCGAAATGGCGGAGTGGGTCAAAAAGGCCGGCATAAATCTTCACCTGCGAGAATTTTTATGACGCCGTTACGCTCGCCGCCGAAAAGCGCGATCCATTTTACACCTGCATTAATGACGGGCGCCACGCCATACGGCTATATATATCGCGGCCCGAAATAATATTCATGCGGCGCGAAATCAATTATATTTTCAATGAATCACGTTATCGGGGTCTACGCTACGGCACTGTCGCTGGCTAATGAAAATTACGTTTTTACGAAAATCCGTTATTTCAACAGGGTTACATGGCGTTTATAAATAAATCATCATATCGATCCTATGGCAAATTCATTCCTCCGCCATAAAAATTTTCTATCTTTCTACAAAACCTGCTTTCTAATAAGAAAATAGCACGAGAGCGCTGCTACAACGCGACCTAATGTCACTTTACAAATGAAGGCACGCTATTTTTATTTGGCTAGCGCGCGTCGTTTTCATTCCAAGAGTGAATATCGCATACCTACTTCCCGCTGTATCTTGAAAAGAAAGAAAGGCCAAATTTACGTAGTTCACCTCATAATAATCTTTAAATTATGAATGTATTATTTCAACATAAAAACGAGTTCTTTCTAAAATACTCATTTACAATGTTCCATTTTAATATTATTAATTACCTGCAAAAGTATGTTAAATTATAATAATTGTATTAAATAGCTCTTTTCTTATCTACGGAATATAATTTTCTCTTAACGATAGTATACAGCAGAATTTAACGATCAGATCCAAAGGTCCCATAAACGCTTGTGAGATTTGCAGAGAAAATCCATTTCTTCATCGACTCTCTAAATGTCTAAATAATGCACACGATGCATTCTCCCAGGACCGAGGTGGCGTGTGAGAAAGTGGACTATTGCATATGTAAGCGCGAGACGGTTTTGATTACCGCAGTATGCTCGGCTATGCCAAGTAGGAATCCGGATTTACGCACGCGAGTGGCCGTTCCCAGCTGCAGCGAACACGTATTCGCCTGGTAATCTCACCAGCCGAATAGTTGAGCTTTCGGGTAAACTTTGATTGACCGAATGATCGACTTGCTTACTAGAAACTAAGCGTGTCTAAACAGCTGTTCGCTCCCTCTCTCACAGTGTAGTTTAACCGGTCGCGCAAATTTCTCCTACTTGTCCTACAAATCTCGCTATCGTCAACAAATTATATCATATTGATATTGATTAGTACACTAATATTTATAAAAATGCTAACTAGGAAAAATGGTAGTGACGAATAAAATTTTTGAGTATTTTATATTACATTATAAAAGAAATTAGATATTTCATTAAATTTTAATAATATCGTTTAAAATACGTATGTTATTTTATTAAAATTATTATCTGGAATATGTTATAACCCTAGAAATATATCTTTAGCTCATAAGGAAATCTCTGCTTTTCTAGATTATTCACGGAATAAATCGTGCATTGACCTAATGAGATTTATCAAGCTTATCAGGATTAAATACATTTTTAATATTTTGGATTATATCAAGAATTCCGATTTAATACGCAATGTGCACATGGAATGCATATGGTATATTCGTTTAACTTCCTAAAGATAGCGTCGGAAGATATTCATGTGCGGTACGAAAAGTATCGTAGAAATGACCTACAGGACACACGGTGAATATTTCAGAAGAGCTTGGAAAATTCGTATCAAATATTCAGAAGTGTTATTTTCATCAAATATCTCCGTTTTAAATAGCATGTCCAAGAAATATGTTTGTGTCAACTTACAAATAGTGGAAGACAAGATACCAGAATATATCACTAATTTTAATATATATTAAATATTTAATTATATATTAAAAAAACAAAATAACTGTAAAATATTAAAATTTAAAAATATTAATTCAAATTAAACTTGACTTAAAATATAAAAAGATTGTTTTTTATAAATAATTATTTTTGTTGCTTCATTATTAGAAATTTGATTTCAAAGATTATATCATGGTATTAAACAATAAATTTTCGTATATTCGTATTATTGAATATATCAATATATTGTATTAATAATTTCTTCTTTTTCGAAAGATTTCGAAAATGAGATCTCGACGCGCGCGCGTTTCGCGTCTTTTTCACATATGTGTTATTTTAGCTACGTGAAGCTACGCAGTGTTCTGTATTCGGCTGTTAGAAAACATTCAGTATTCGTGCAACCATTTGTAAAATTGCCTCAGCGTTTGCTTTCGTATTTCGATATTTCCGTCCGCCTTGTTCACGTTCGGATCCAAACGTCGAGTCCGGCCATTTCACGCTTGTTGAGCAGCGGACAACTCCGCAATTTGGGTAAAAGACCGTATCGAGTATAGAGTTCAAGAAATTTCTAGTTTTGTCGTCAAACTGTCCGTGGAAATTAAAATGTTATAATATAAATTGCATCTTTTAGTAATAAAAGAGAAAAACTTGGCTAAAGTAGAAAATAATAATATTCACGCGCAATATTGTTAATAATATTCTTGTCTCCCTCCCGACAAGAGAGCGTTAAAATCCGTGATGGAAAAAAACACGCATTTAGTCGCGGTAACTCATTCCGCAACGAGGAATTACTTATTTTCTCAGTTGTCGCGTCGCCTAGGAAGCACTCTCTACATAGCTGCGCAAATATCGCGAGGCTTTCGAATATTTAGAACGCAGGAGCCCGCAATTCCCGCCGGTAAACTGGTTTGCGCGGTAATTTCAATTATCGTATTGCATGGAGATTCGTCTAACTTCTCCCTCATAAATACATTAGTGTTAGTGATTTAACGCGGATGTGCAAATATCCGGGTAGTCGGGCACTCTCAGTTGCTACCGAAAACTTAGCTGGCAAACCCGGCCCAGGTACGTCGGGAGTTTGAAAAGGCCATTCATTCAAGTAAATATTTGGACGACAGGAAAATAGGCTATTCACAATTTCCACTGAAAAAAACCACTTCTTTTCTCAACTTGCCGAAATTAAGTTCGTCTAAGCTCTTATACAGCTGCTATACGATTTTCATCAACGTACGTGTATCTTAAAGTGCATTTTAAAGTGCAAGGAAAGTATAAATATTACAAGCTAATTCTGACATTACTGCAGTGAATTGAAAATTGTTCATGCCTCGCGCAAGTTTACGTTTCCGTTATTATCGCGAGATCGTTTTTATGTATCTATTGTATTAAAATTTGAAATTTTACAACGGTCTGTGATGTATTTTCTACTAGAAATGCAACGCGTGGCTGGAGGCGTACGGATCCACGAGAAAACGCGTTACATTTTTCAGCGTCTTTAGCCGGAAAGACATATTCTCGCGGCACCGCGGAAATTTCATCTTCAGCTTCGTAGTGCTTCTCTTCTCTCGGGCTTAAGAAACTGTTCGTCGGGTAACGGGGTGCTGCCAATGCTACTACCAGTTGCGTGGCGGAGTAAAGGAAGGACCCCGAAGCGCGCCGAGTTTAATCCCGTCGCCCTGGAAAAGTTTCGCGTTCGCGGAGATTTTCTCGCAAGCCATCTCGCCGGGTGCGTTTTTATTCGTCCGATGATTCACATTGACTCCGCCACAATTCGCAACCCTAATAATCCCGGCAACTTGTTTCCGCGGCTGCGAGTATTCCTCGTATTATGAAATATCGCCCTCGAGAGCGGTGGCCGTTTAATCTTCTAAAACCGATGCGAACGCAGTTTGAATGCGTCGTACATAATGAATTAACATTCATCATGGGAACAGAAGCTTCGGAATATATAATTAGGAGATATTTCGCTTATTTACAATAATTCAATACAGAAGTATAAGGCAAAATTTTTAATATTTTATTTTACATGTGCGATTGAATATTGTAGAAGACGTCACGCCAAGTTTTGTTAAATTAGTTACTTTTAGACTGTTTTCTTCAGTATCCGTAGTTGAGAAGAAGCGCCGGTAAATCTGGAACACGTGGCATGTTCGCGAATAATCGAAGCAATATATCTTAAAACTTCTTTTTTCCTTCGTCTCACATTTATAATATAACAACGGTAGCAAAGTTCAGCGAGCAGTTTGCTCGAATAGCCTCGAGGTGAAATCAAAGATATATCATATACTGCAGCACGTCGCTCATAAAATCAGAGCCGTTCCGTGAACGCGGTTGCCGCGACGGTGCACTTTGAGGTCGAAAAAAGCATAAGTGCTCAACTTGCAATCTGCGTTGTAATGTAACCAGATTATTCCGCTGTCGCATAAATACACGCGGAAATGCAATTGTTCATGCACGCTGCACTCGCGCAGACTTTGTGAAATTGGCAGCCTTCCACTAGTTGATACTACACATAAAACGTGCACTACATAACATTAAAGAAATATATCTGTTAAAGCTATTAGGAAAATTACGTAAATATAATTCAGTTTTGTCTTCAATCTGCAGTTAATTTTTCATTAACAAAATTTTGAATTATGTGGTAATGCGCTTTAAGCAGAATTAAATTTCCAAGATGCTAGTAGGTAGAGAAACGAAATCTTATTTCGAAGATAAATTCAAGAGTACTTTCACAGTATTCGCAATTAAAAGTTACCTGAGAAAATAGTTATAGTGTCATCAAACGCTAAAAATTAAATAAAAAAGTGACGAGTAATCAGATTTTCGCTGAGAAAAAACTCGTTTTCAAATTTATCAAAGATTTCGTAAATGAAAGAGGACACAGTGTAAACCTCGGAGGTAAAGGGAGACTCTGTATAAATCCGGAAAAAGCATAGTACGTAATGTTCAAAGTGCACGACCGAAGGTCGTTGTGCGCTTATTGGTTGTAAAACGAGAACCCCCATGTCCATGATATGAGATCAGTGAACCCTAAAAATCGACTTTTGTCGTTGATCACGATAATAAGTCACCTAACCGATTGAACGGCACAATAAATGTATCTAAAGTACAAGCAGTTCCATTAAAAAATTCTATGTAACGCGATGCGCTGCGATCGATTGTAAAATAATATTAAAAAGAATAAAATTGCAACAATACATTTTATATCTGACAAAGGAGGAAGTTTCGAAGGAGTTAAATTACAAAAATGCCAAGGTAAAAGTTGGGAGACTAAACACTATAATTTATGTAATAATGAATTAATATAATAATGAATTAACAAATGACTTTTTGAACTTAGCATAATATGTGATAACAAAAGATACATCTTTTTATTTTAAAATAGGATTCTCGCGTTTCTCGCTTCAAGAATTCTTTTTAAATCCACATTGCACGAAAGTCAAAGTACTAAAGTCTGAACTGGCAAAAAAATAACGTGACAAGTTTCGCATTTGTTGTCGCAAGAATATCACTTGTGATAACGATATTACTGGCACTTTGCGGAGCGGGCTTAATTTCGTTGCAGCACTCGAGCTAATCGATGGCGAAATTCTGTGGCGCTCGTAAATTCCGAAATGAGATCAACAACTTCCTCCCGACCATCAACAGGCTGAAGAGAAATTCGTAGGGTTGGCGCGATCGAAGAAAACACGGGGGAGAGCAACCGGACGACCGGAGGGCTCAGCTGAAATTTTTGGCGTTTTATGCGAACGCTCGAGTATACGGCACTGTTTTTCGTGTGGCAGCTGGCTCGCATGGTGGAACAACACTAAACTTAAGACCCAGGACCGACGTGGTGCAGTCTTATCGGCGCGCTCGCCTTATTTTTAATAAAAACTACGACGAAGGGGAAGGGTATGGTGCGAGATTAAAAAATTCACCGGCGCCCGGAGGCACTCGATGGCCTCGTAACTTAAAATTAAGAAAATTAGGAAGCCGCACGACCGGCTGAGCTCGCGAAACGTTTATATCCTGTTTTCAGGAATTTAATAGTAATCACTGAACGAATGATGCACCTGCATTCATCAGCCGTAAATTTCAAACGCGTTTTTATAAGCTGAATTTTGGCAATAGGTTGATCTCACGTTATTATAACAAGAAAATGTGGATTCAGTACAATGGATTAATTATGTTTGTAGAGAATATTGCAAAATTAATTTTAATTGTGTAATGTTTTTTTGCGCCATGTCCTCGGAATAACATTAATTCTGCTATTAATGTCGCGCAAACCTTCGTATTCGGTAGTTGTGAGAATTTTGCGCGAAATGAACAAACTTGGTGGAACGGGCCGGTTAAGTTTCCTACTTTGTCTATCATACCGCGCGACAGTCGGAAATATCAAAAAAAGTGAAGAACGCGGAAATTACGCGCGCGACACGTAAAAATGGCAGTAGAGCGAAAAAATGTCGTAAGCTCAGCAAATGTTTCTCGACGGTAAATAACTAATATGAATGCCCAGTATGTTACATAGTAATAATAATAAACAAAATTTACATACACTTTAGCTATTTAAATATCATTATTCTCAGTTTAAATAGATAATTTAACGTGTCTGTTCTGAGTGTCTGATATTGACATTTGCTAAGCTCTCGTTTTTTCTGACAATAAAAAAAGAAAACTCACCGGAAATACCGTCGTAGGTCCACCATTCCTCCCAGCTGGCTTCGGATTCTGTAAATAGAAACATAAAGGAATATTAGTAAAAATTTCATTGAAAAAAAAAAAGAAATTAATTACAACTATCTTCCAGATTCAGTATCATGCAAATTGCTTTCAATTGTACAGCGTGAGTGTAACGTGTTTGAATTGCGAGAGCCGCAATTTTCTTTCTCATACGTCTCGCCTGAACAGTTTCCCGAGACCCCGCAAACATACGTACGACGGAAAACTTTAGAGCTCTATCACTCCGTCCGAAGACGCCGGCCGATCAATTGCATTTGTAGATCGGGGACGATCGGTCAATCGATTACCGCGCGACAGAATTCTAAGGCGAGCGTTCCCGAATTGTGCCACGTGGTTTTATGCGGGTCGGACATACCAGAAGTGCGACGGGTCCAGCCCGTCGCACGTGCACACACTCGGGAAACTCATGCTCCGTCTCCTTCCCTCTCGCTCTCGCAGCCTCTCTGATCGTAGCACGACCCCATCCCGCTTTAGACGCTGACCCATATTCGATTATCTGGATGCATGCCATCCAACGCCGTACTGCAAACTAATTGCTTCAAATTGGAAAACTTTCTCGGGCTATCCCGGATTCCCCGCCTCGCCCGCTCTCTCCCTCTGTTTCTCTTTTAGCCCCTCTCTCTCTCTCTCTCTCTCTCTCTCTCTCTCTCTCTCAGCTTTTCTCTCTCTCTCTCTATTGTCAATCTCGGCTGTTTCTCTTCTCGGTTGCACAAGCGATATTTATAGGCGTCTACTCCGTTTCAACGTTCATGATCCATCGGCCGTTACGGATTACCGACTCATGTCTATAATATCTGACGCGCCACATGTTTATCCACGTGTACGACGTGCAACATGGCATATATGCTCGCTGATTGTACGGTGTACACCTTAATGGGACCGACAAGCACGCGTTCGCGTAATTGTGCGATTAAATATCAGTCTTATCTGCACGATCTGCTGGATAGTCAGCGACTTCGTGTCTACCGGGAATTTATTACAGAAGCATTATCAAAGAAACTGGACGAGATGCGAATATAAATTAATGCGATGTATCGATTTCTCGACGAGTTTATCGAAAGTGTGCTTCCGTTCGAGATAAATGCCTTATATCTGAAACGTCGTGGGAAAGTCCTCCGACTCTGTAGCGTGAAGGAAATCATTTTATAAATATCGAAATCTGCCATCGCGCTCGCGTGTTATGACCGGCGGAGAATTGATGCGCTGTCGTCACGTGAAATCAGGTTTCTTACGAAGGTGAGAGTACGTGTGAACTTTGGCTGTCAAACGCGAATACAAATGGAATACGCGATTCAGCCACGGCGAATATGGTCGCGAGAACGCGCGGCGGATCGACAATCGTCCGCGGCTTATGCGCATCGTGCATAATCGATAGTGACGCCTGTCACTGTCATGCTCGACGGATGATATTATCAGCTCGAGCATTGCACGCGGCAAATCTTGGATTCGATATTAGGATTATTGTCGAATTGAGAACAAGCCGCGAATAAATCGACGTTTGTGCTATTTCGAAAATCTATTTCTGATCTTTATGATTGCATTAAGCGTCATCAGATCGTGAGAGACAACAGCGCCGAAGTAAGTGACAGTATTTGCAAACGTTGTTGACTTTAATAGCAAAATTGTAATGGAATTAATCTCACATCTTGACGGATGATGCATTAACTGTTTCCGATGTCCTTTTGACTTTAATCAAATTTTTTTATTAAAATGACAATTTCGACTCGATTTTCAGTGAAATAAAACAGATGGGTTTCTTTACGGTGCAATAAAAAAGTTTATTAGTCTCGTAACCCCGTCCAAGTTTCGACCGTAACGTTTCCTCTTGCGAAAATTTTAGGACAACGTCGTCCAATACGACTAATTTGAATATTTCATTTGCGGAAGACTTGTTTTCTCAGCAGAACATTCCATCATTCATTGCACGTTTTATATTCAGACTGCTCTGACGCCAACACTCGATGCATACGAAAAAAATACATATTTACAGAGAGCTCTATAGCTCGCAAATATAGTTTTAGTGAGAATTACGAGAACTTGCAATTGATTCTTTCATAGAAAAAAAATATTTATTCTGAATTTTGCACGATATTTAATGTCTATCGTTTTATCAAAGTGACAAATCGATAATTTCGACAGATCAGAGTCCAACGAAGTTACCATTAATACCGGCTTGCGTATGCGAAGATACGTTTACGAGGTGCTTCCTGCCGGCGTCATTTCGATTATACGATAGCATTTATCGTGCCTGCATCGCACGTACCTGCACACGCGCGAGCACGAACGGTGTTTCAGATACTTACGTCTGACACAGCGCAAGGAAGTATCGCCGAAAGTAACGATAACGTGAAACTGTCGCATATCACTGAGAAGACCTTTATATTGGCAGGGCGTGGCAAACGCAAAACTTTTTTTTCGTTTCGCGACTCGGTCGCGCCCGAGAGCTTTGTTAATGAGGAAAGAAGTGAAACAGAGACTTTCAGTAATCACCTTACGACTCGCAACGTATCTGAAAATGCTCAAGGACCGCCTGTCTTAGCGCGCGTCGCTGCCTGACCTGTTTCCAAACTACTACTACTTACGTTAAATAGTAGTAAGACAAGTGAATCTCGCTCGCTCTTTCTTGCACTTCTTTCTTTCTTTGTTTTTTTCCCCTCTTCTCGTTTTCATAATTTGCTTTAGTTGCATTATAAATACGACATTATGTTGTATAATAACGCAGATGCGAAACATTTCCCTGATTATCTTTTCACGCTAACTGCAAAGACCAACGCGCATGGCAAATGCTCTGAGCACAAATTTAACAAGCCGCTTAAACAGAATGTGTCGGAATACTTTATCTTCGCGCGGAAAATCCGTTGCAATGTCTCTTAATTACAAGATTAATCTGATGAAAAATAAATGAAAATGCATAAAACGAAAAAGTAATCCAAATATATGTCATAAATTATTTAATTGTATGTAATAAAAATCATTTAACTGTCACTCTTGACATCCTGTCACTTATTTTAAAATTAATTCATTATTCACGAGACGAGTTAAGCGCCATCATGATTCATATAAATATTTTTTTAATATAATTGTATTATTCTACAAAATATACAGGGTGTTAAGAAAAAACCGCCCACTAAGTACATAGCGTTATTCCTTATGAAAAATTGAATCGAAAAAAGTCCTGAACCATTTTTTTTCTATTACGCTTAATAAAACATTAATTATTTTTTAAAGACAATCCAATCGGTATCGTTCTTTAGCTGGAAGAACATTAGTGAGCCACGCGTTTGGTAGTACACGTCAGCGATTTGTTGCTAAATTCGCCACGCATACTATTAAACGCGGCTCACTGACGTACTCGCGGCTAAAGGACAATGTCGATTGAATTATCTTTACAAAATAATTACTGCTTTATTAAGCGTAAAAGAAAAGAAAATGGTTCAAGTTTTTTCGATTCAATTTTTCATAAGGAATAACACTATGTACTTAGTGGGCGGTCTTTTTTCAAAACCCTGTACATTGTAGACTCCAATTAAATTAAAATATGAGAAGCAGTTTATTTAAAAAAAAACATCAAAAATGTTATCGTCGTCAGACAAACAATAATATTTCACACAATCCGGCTTGTGCATTACGTATTTTCAGCGCAAGAAATAAACACTGAAATAACAGTTAAAAGGAGAAATATTGTTACGAGTGCTGTGGACAACATTCCCGAATAAAATGTTATGCGAAATTATTTCTGAGCAAAAGCAGAGAGAGAAAGAAAGGAGAGAAAATAGCTCAGTAGTTATCCAAGGACGAATTACGCAGTTGTATATGCAATGAAAGTCTCGCAAGAACGCGCCCAAGGGCGGTCTCGCATGCACCGGATGCGTATATGTATAGCATGGGAATTGCACGCGGAGGTTAAAGGGAGTCTCGCCTCGCGGTGTAACGCCTGCGCCAATTTCTCGTCCGCCTCGCGGTAAGAGCATATCCGTACCGGCAGGTGCGAGCGCACTTACACAATCTTCCCACATTCGGCAAATTGTTACTCTTATTACGCGCGGAATCGATAGTACGCCTATTCTACCGTGCTCTCCTTACCATTACGCCGCTTTCTCGAACCCTTTTCCCATAGGAAAACAACCCGCGTATCCAGATACGTATATCGCACCTAGCTCGCCCTAAGGCCGACGGAATAACTTTCCGCGAAGCTTTCAATAATTCATGTCACGTGCCGCTGTCGGAGATTCGCGAAAAATACGCAACAGGAAATTGATTTTATCGGAGAAAAGTTTAGCACTATGAGAATAATCAGTACTTCATTTTAATTCCTTAAGAACACGGCCCGCTCTCCCTTGATGTAAAAAGCATAAATTTCTCGTTTCATGCATGTTAACGTAAGCATCCTCAAATAAACGTGACTTCTCCCGCTCGTTGAAACTTCCCGATCCCGTGAGTAAGTTCCTCGTTCGATTTTTACCACGAACGATATTACGAGTAAGCCAATTTTCCAGGCGCCACGATGGGCGATAGGATAGGCGATATTGTCGAATCAGGGGGAAGTGTTTGCGCTAAATTAATTTCGGGTCAGGCGCGAGCAAAGACACGTAACGTGTGTGTAGTGAACAAAGTGAAACAAAATTGAATCACGGATCGAAAGTGCGGATTGCGGGGTTGGTGCACCGGGGGTTATCCCAGGGCAGAACTAACGCACGCGAGGGTGTGTTAAAGCACCGCGGTTCGGATAATTTAAGTAAATATTTCGTGATATAAATGAAAGGCACGTGAGCCAGATACTGATTAAACATTAAAATTGATCGCCATGGAGCCATACGAAATTACAGTCCACAAATGCCGGCGCGCCGTTTCGCAAGATAAGACTGGGCAAATAACGGTGCAGATACTATCGCCTGTGCCTCTTTCTTTTATCAAGAGGCATATCAAATAAGTCTATAACTAACCAACGTAGACCGTATCACAGCCAAGTTATTTCGCGATCAGGTGCATAGCGCACGAAATATTTTCCAAATACTAATGGGAGTTTCCCTCCGGATTGTCTAGTTATAAGAAATTCTTCCTTCAAGAAGTTCCCTCCGCGTATATATCTTTTATAATATTAATCTTATAAAATTCAATATTACAAGTTTTATATTGATATATAAGTTTTTTTTTTTCAAAAGTAAGAATGAATTTCTCATATCGAGAGAATTCCGATATTCGTTATAGACCAATCGATACAGTCGGCGTGCCGGCGATTCCAACACGTGATAATTTCGCGTAATTCTATTCGTATACGCGGTGCAAAATTACCAAGCACCTTGAACGACGTGACGTGGAAGCGGAACGAGATCATCCGCCCCGGCTAATTTTCTAATACTTATTCTTCTATTACAGCACAGCGCGCCCGTCCGCGCGTTACCATATTACCACACTCGTGATCTGAATACATGCATATTCATCCATACGTCTTTATAACGGCGGGTGCACACAGCTAAGGATCCTTTTTTGCATAGAGAGCCACCCCGTATAAACGGATAAATTCAAATTGAAGCAGCACAAAAGTGTAAATGAACTTTGCGCCGAAAAGGGCCGCTTGTCCAGGCGCCGTCGACACGGATGACTTTAAAGGGCCGGATGGCCTTTGCGTATATACGGCAGCCTCCGGATTAAAAGATGAAAAGAAGTACAAGCGCGTCGACGTACACTCACCAGACAGTTAATGACCGACAGTGTACTTTCCTTCGCGTATTTAAACGACCTGCGTGTAAATTTCTTTTATAATGAAGTTTACTACAAAAGCTTGAGGGTCAACTTTATTCTAACAAGCTTTTTCAAACTATAAAAATCTCCATAAAGATGCTATATACTTCAATTTCCTCGCGATATTTTATGAAAAGTCTCATTTACAAAGAATTAAGACAAATATGCATTTTCCAATTCCGGCTTATTTCGCAAAAAAAGTTTATAATTCGTTATTTCTAAATAATTAAAAATAATACTATTTTCATCTTATTAATTATAAAAGTAAAATATACAAAGTGCTCTGTATATTTGACGACGGAAACAAAAACGCCACAGCCATAATATTTCCACGCCGATACCAATTCTTCAAGGTATAGTCTACGCATACTCAACTTGGACGAACTTTGGATTAATCGCAAAGTATATGGGGGTAACAAGCGGGTCGTAAACGAATTCCCTGCTACCTACGCTCTTCGCGAAGTGTTGGAGGAGTGCGGGCGCGTAGGATGGACTACTTGCGGCGTTTGTTCGTGCTCGAGCGAAGGGGGCGCGAAATGGGTTACACAGAGGAGAGGAGTAGGATAGAGGAAAGAAAGGTGAGAGCCGGGGTGTCCAAACGAGTGGCCAAATGTAATTTAAAGAAGGAACGAACTTCATCTCCTACCACCACGCTCTCGAGCCCACTCACCACCACCCGCCTCCACCGCCTTCCATCCTCGGGCAACAACCAGGAGGAAGAAGAAGGCGAAAAGTTCAGTCTGGTTTACAATTCAGCTCGCATACCTGCAACCCTGCCCTTCCCTACCCCTCTTTCTCAGTATCATCATCTTCTTCTCTCATTCCTTTTCGTCTTTACTCTCGTCACCGTTCTTGTTTGATTTCGTCAAACTAGAGTCCATTTCGAGTTTGCCTGACGCGAGTCACTATATAACATTGATGAATAATATTCTCTTACTTTCTTTCGATCTTCTTTTTGCCATCACATGATTAATATAAATGCCATAAGACTCAATGAGCCTATCTGGTAATTTGAGAGACAAATATTAAAAATTTTGTATTGCAAATTTTTCCATGATTAACATTTATATATTGTATTTAATTTTATTATTAATATCGTTATATTTTATAGCCCGTATTCAGAACGCGTTTCTAAAGATGTTAGCGTTTTTTTATGTCTTTCTATCCTTGTTTTACGTTTATTGAATAATAAAGATAAAATGACATAAAAACGCGTTAACATCTTTAAAAACGCTGAATACGGGCCCTATCTCTATTATTTTTTATACATACGTTCTTAATAATATATAATTTTATGCACATTTTAAATAATTAAGAAAATATATGACTGTAATTAAGAAGTATTAAAAAATTAGTTGTGACATTTATTGCTTGTAAAATATTAAGAATATAAATCTTTTCTTTTGAATTAATCTTTATATATATCTTGCATATACTTTTTTTTAAACATATATACTTATTTTTTTAATGAAAATAAAGAAGAAAAGTGGAAAGTTGTAGAGAACAAAAAGTGTAAGTGGAAAGTTGTAGATAAAAAAAGACTTTATGATTTTATATTATCCGAAAACTTAGCGCTTGAAGAAAGAAATTCCCATACTAGTAAATTTAAATTAGAGTGCCGTAGTACAGCATGCATTACAAATAAACCAACTTAAAATTCTTCTAAAGATATGTTTAAGTACGATAAAATATAATGGAATTAAGTATAGAGAAATATATAAAACAACGAAAAACTAATAGATAATGCCAAATTTAAACATACAACCTGGTTTGATGTAAGGAAATTAATAACGTAATTTGGCATTAATTGATTGAATAACAAATATCTATATAAAATCTCAAATAATGAAATATCCTGTATCTAACACAATTTCTGTCAAGAATATAGGAGCGTAATGAAGAATCAATAGGAAAACCGTGACGAACGAAACGCGTGCATCCAGCTCTTTCGATATTCACTTAACGTGTGGTTCCAGTAGAACGGATGCGATTCGTTAAGCTTGATATCGCCGTGCACTTACGGCGACAGCGGCAATAAATCGCATACGCGCACGCGAATTCTCAACGATTCGAAACGCCATCGAGTGCCTGCGTGTGAATAGCTCGCGTCTACGTGTGGATCGTGTAAACTCCTTCTTTACGCGTAATCCACGTAGACGGTGCATAATTCACGCGAACGGCGCCACTAATGGCCACGCTTCTCCACCTTTCCCTTGTTTTTAAAAATATACACTTTAATGGAAGAAATTAAATTTAATTTACGATTATTTGAATTTTTCCCGTCGTAATACAGCTAACGTTGCGTGGCAAACGTTAGCTCGAGAATTATTTGCGAAGATAAATTATTTTGCTACACGGCGTAAAACGAAATCGCGCGCATCGACGAATCTCTTCTCATCGATTAGGCACTCCGCTTCGATCGCTGATTGCACCCACCTCGCCGTGGCGCCCGCCCAAACATAAACCCTTACTACTTGGTGCACGGATCGAACCGACGGCGGCGGCGTCTCTAGTAAGTGCGGCCGTAAACACGCGCGCGGGGTGGTCTCCTTAATCCTTAAAACCTCCGGACTGCGCGATTCGTTTCACCGTTCATCCCCGAATTTATAGCCTTCTCGCGATGCGGCACGTCGCGCCACCGACGACGCTGCGGAATCTCGTTTCGGAATTCTCGCCCTCATCTTGCGCGATGCCGCTCTACGAGCGTTTTAGCGACGGCCACCCCCGTCGTCGTTTCCATTCCCCGGCGGGAGGGGAAGGGAAATGGAAAAGAGTAGGAAAAAGAGGCGGTCTCGGGATAAAGGTTCCGCGCGAGTCGCGTTTACTTCGCGTCATCAGCGTAATTGTATGCGAGGGAATAAACAAAACTATAAAGCTCTCGCCGGTCCGGATTACTTTTCCGCAAGTTTTCTCCTGCGGTTCCCTTTCTCTCTCTTTCTGTCTCTCTCTCTACGGCTATTTTTCTCATCGTCTCTCTTTCTCTCTGTCTTTCCGTCTCTCTCGATTTCTTTACGTCCTGTGGAAACTTCTTGCGCTCCTTCTCACTCTCCCACCTCTGAGGCTTCCGGAATCGAGAAACGCGCGTGTGCGCTTAACTCACACGTGGCATCGACCCGTTCGCGCACATGAATCTACAGGGTGTATCTCGAGACCCAAGAATTGAATTTTCCATTTTTCAAAATCGTTGTCAGTATTAATACAACTAAATAAATAAAACTGTATTCTATTCGCATATAAAAACACAAGATTTTACATAAAAATAATATTTAGTGTATCGCAGACCTTTCAGACTTCTCGGGAAGACAGATCTCCGTCTACATTTCAAGACAGCCTGTACACCAACACGCTCCTCACGAAACGTGCGCACGTGTGGTGTGCACGTATAAATACATGCACACACAACGGCACCCGGGCCGACTCTCCCATCCTTCCTTGACGGTTGCTTTTTATTTCCCCCCCCATTTCCTCCTTTGTTTACTCGAGGGGTTCCTTCGCTATCCTCGTTCTTCTTCTTCTTCTTCTTCTTTTCCGATGGCTCCCAATCCTCCTTTCCTATGGAATCGAGCACAGCCTCGGGGATGGCACACAGGGCCGAATCAAACAGTCTCGTCACCCTTGTCGGCGTTCCCTCTCGAGAACCGGCCAATGGGATTAACGGGCAATCGGGGTGGCAGGTGAAATTCTCACCGGAGTTCAACTCAATGGCTCTTTTAAACTCCTGTGGCTGAAGCTCTCTCTCGTGAAAAAGATTTCGTAGATAAACGTAAAGCGACGATCATGACGGCCTTTTCTCGATTTCTTTTCCCCATAGCACATATGTTCTCACTTATAAAATTCTCAATTTTAAAACTTTATCAATTTGTAACATATGCAAATGAAATATTGCAGGCCAATGTGTGCGCGATAGAAAGTAATTTTCGCAAAATTACAGGCAAATTTAGATCTATCTTGTGTCTACCATGTGTTTGTTACATTATGTATTAAAGAAACAGCAGAATTTAATACTGTACTGCATAATTTGTTAATGTTTTATAAGCATAATTTTCAATTTTGCTATTTTAGTTTTACATACGTAATTATTTCATTGCTTTAAAGCTGCATTCAAAACTGAAATTCACGTCAACCTATTTTACCTTCTCAGTTTCCCGATGGTAGTTTATGGCATTTATCACGATTCTACCGCAAAAGCATGCGTGCGTGTGCGTATACGCGTACACATGTATACACGTGAGTTGTAGGCAAAACGCGTCTGGTGACGCTTTACAATCCTTTTGTTGCGACAGGCAAAGCGCATGGCTACGCCACTGACGTGAAATTTACGTGAGAGAAAACGAGGGGTGCAGGCACCGCACTCGTAAATACGCCCTCGTAAACACGTGCCCCCGCGGCGGCATTAGGACACGTAAATGAACTAATATCGCGTTCCACCTCTCATCCTCCGCAGCGCACAAGTGCTTTCCCGGCGCCGGTCCTAATTACGCTAGCATAATGAATCCGTGAGACGAAGCACGATGATTTCACAATATTCTCCACAAACGACGCAGGCATAACGGCAAGACTGTGCGTAAAACACAGTTGTGTCAGAAAGAAATAAATGGCAATGCTAATAACTCATCAATAGTTTAATCATTTCTCGATAAAAAAATATTAATGTGACTCGATGCAACTTCATCTCAGACATGTAGTCTATTCTATTATTCATTCAATAATTACGTTTTTACAAACTTCTATTTCTTAATAAACATACTGTAATTCAATTTAAAACGACAGACAGCTCTTTAAATATGTTCAATCATGTTCTTAACCGGTGCTCGATTTTCTGGGAAAACACGTGCGTGCCATTCGAGAGATGCAACTCAGGGGCGTTCATCAGTGTCCTTAACTTCCGGAATGCTCATCACGCAAGGAAACATCGAATGCAAGCGCAACGGGTTAAACCCGTGAGAATGAGGGTTCGTAGCGCCGGGGGGTTTGAGTTGCGTGCGCTGTTTCTAAGCTGCTTAGAATTTACGAGCTACGTCGCAAATGGCACCTTCATCCTCTGTCTCGGGATGCAACCGAGTAAGACATTCGGCCTGATCCGTGAACTTTGCTGACATTGCGACAAGCCAGCGTTCCGTGAATTTCCGATCGGCCAAAATGGAGCGCATACGATCAACGATATATATTATAAAATTCTGTTTCACCTTACGACTGTTCTCGAGAACAATATCGCCTCCAACAATCGATTATTGTTGGAGCTAAAATATTTTTCATGTTTTAAAATAAATAAACAAGCAGAAACGCATTATTAGCGATATTGATTTGTGCAATCTTGATATTGATTGTCTAAAAAAATCCTTTCGTTAGATAGATCTGACCTGGATAGCGCTAGCCTGCTAGGAGACGACGACGTGTACTTAACCCATTCGTTACAAAGTTCCAATATTGGATCATTCGACATTATCGACTTGGCTTCTTCGAAACTGCCACACTTGACATTTTTCATCGCTTTCGTTAGAGATGTTTATTTTCAAGGAAAGTCAAGTAAAAATTGATACAGCTATCCGAAATTGTAACGCGCCATTTATGTTTCTCATGGCAAAGATATAAAAAATGTACGATGGCAAATGAGTTAACGTATATTCTCGCATTTTTTAAATTTATTAACTCACATTCACGTGAATGCACAACGCGGGAAGCGTAAAAGAGAGGCGCGACGAGGTCGACGTTTACTTTCTCCCGGACATGGCTGATGGTGCGTACGCACTTAGGAACGGAGATTGGCGCGGACGAGAGAGAGGGTTGGAGGAGTAACTTCGTTCAGGTTAGCGGTGATTCGATTTACCTGGAAGGCCGGTACGGCCAAGTGTACAACATGTTGCAGGCTGGGACAGCAATATGTAATCCACTTTAGCCACGCGCGCGCCTGCCTCTCCTGTCTCTCCTTCTCTGTCTCTCCGTTCTCTCGCGCGATATTTATCCCTCTTCCTACTCCCGTCACTCTCCCTCTATCCTTTCTCTCGCTTTCCCCGCTCTCGACCACGGATGCTGCCTATCGTTGAGTAGATTTTCCTTATTATAGGAACACTATCATGGATCCTCATGATGCAAAATCATAGAGAACTATCGTTAAAAATTATGTATCAAAATTACTGTCCAAAAATCGCGATTATAAGAGATTTTATGAGAAAAAATATATATTTTTAAGAATTGTAGAAAAATTTTCAAAGCATCTCTGCCAACAAAATCGTAGTTCTATTCCTATCAACCTTTATTGTCAAAATTTAGATCTCAAATCTTTGTAAATGAACTCTTTTTCTCATTTCCTCTCTCTTCCTTTTTTCTTCTTTCCTTCTCTCTCTCTCTCTCTCTCTCTCTATAATATGTTTAATCACATCTGCATATTTTATAAATTATCATAATTTTAGTATAATAATCATTTTAAGTATAATCATTAATAATCATTTAACATTTATAATACGTATTTCTTCATTGTTACTTAATATATATACCATATATAATATAACCATATAACCATATAACCATACCTATATAACCACAATTATTTAATTTCAAATTTTATAAAAATAAAATAACCATATAATTTAATCTTGCTAGTCTATCTTGTATTTTTGATGAAAATAAAATCAGCACTTGAATTTTTAGAAAAAATATTGCCAACACGCGTATATTGCAGAAAAGTTTAAAAAGACACCAAATACTACGTTGAATAACATTCAAATATTGTGTCACGATAATTAAGAAATAACACGGCTATAATTAAGCGCAGCAAGAAAGTCTCTATTTCTCTATGGAAAAGGGCGGAATATTGCATCACATTTTACATTTTGTGCATATATTTTTCCAAGACCAGTACTTCGTTTAGAGACAGTCGTACAGATTCCGTCATCTTACCGGGCCGCCCGCCGCCCCTCTTTCATCTTATATTCATCCATTGAATGCCAACTGTGCGCCAACATTTTCCGTATTACGGTTTCGCTTGTCGATCGATCTGCCCACGATTCCGAGCAGAATCGTTTCAGTCGGATGCATGCGACGTCTCGGTTCGGAGAAGCTTGACAGAGGTCGGCCCTAATAGTTCGCTTCCATAGCCGACGTAATAATAACAAGGCATGCCCGGTAATTAAACCCAGGAGATTGACCGTGTCCTTCCTTAATGACAAGGCGTCGATCGTATTCATTAATAATTTCTCGACCTTCTTTATCCTTAAAAATCAAGATTATCCGTGTAATACAAGTAAGTACATACATAAACTTTAGAGCAATTTTTTCTTATGTAGCGATATGATACATCATGTATCCTCGACAAAGGAATTTTGATCAGTTAAATCAATCATCATATACACTTTCAGGGATCAATTAATGAGAATTACTTATTCAACTAGGAAATCCTAGTTTTATCTATGTAATAATAAAATAACAGATTTCTATCTAAAGATGATATTTAAACTACCGCGTAATATGTGCGTAATTGTATAAAATTGTACTGCGAAGGTATACGAGAGCTCAAGATGCATACTACTTATTTTTCACGAAATAGGAATGTGTTAATTAGACGATTATCGAAGCTATTGCCTTCAATATAAGAGAACGACGTCCCCGCATTCTCTCTCATAATAGCATCATCGAATCGCGCACTTGATTGAAAATTCCAGGGCGGCATTTGTTTCGTTAATATTCTTCTGAGACTCAAATTTCAAATTGTGATGCAAAACAATTGGTCGTGGGAATATAATGTTATTCTATCTGCGCGAGGTCTATTGCGTCACGTGGGCAAGTGCATGCCATAACTTACCAATTTAGAGCAGATTTTCATTAGTTTAACTTCCACCGGCGTGTCTCTACTGTTCCACAACATTCTGTGGACAGCATAGTTTCTCTCTTGCGCTCGTAATTAATTTAATAGAAGGGACCCGTGAGTGAAACCGCTATATAACGAATCTTCGTATTATCTTATTCGCGTGGTTACACTACTTTGTGGCTTCGTATTCTACTGATGCTCGTTAAATCAATTGACGTGTAAATAATGTACAAATACGATCTTTCATTTTCGCTCACCGGTGACATCTTATTGTCAACGACCCGAAATCCGACTTATCAGTACAATCGGCGCACAAATAACAGCACGTCAGTGAGTCATCCCGCGACGTAATCCCGCGCGTGTCACGCGAGTATTTGCCGATGACAAACTCGCTTTCGAGCAAGCCACGTCGACCGGGCCGTGAGTCCAGTTAGTCGAATGTGTTTAATCGAATAATATCTGCGACACCCAATAACAATACCTGTCTCACCCCTTCTCATTGTCGCGCCACGATAGCGCACTCGCGTGCAGAGACGGAAATGGAGGTGAGTGCACGAGTGCGTGTTTGTACGGATGCATTTGTGTTAACGCGTTTATGTACGAGAGATGCGTTCCCCGCTGCTACACTCGCGTTTATCGGCCACGCTCGATACGCATGTTTCTGCACGCATAACCGCATACGCAGGCGAGTGCGCACGTTCGTGTGTCCTTGGTTATTTGTTCGATATGAGCCAGCATAAACAGTTTCGGTTATTTGCGTATATATCCGTGACTAGACTCTGCGGATATATGTATATTTATAAAGCAAATCATAATTATATATATTTTTTTGCGTACTTTTTCCGTTTGTCAAACCAAATATTTTATTTCATCTGATTTAGAATGCTCGAAATAGAATCGCCAAACGATCGTCTTTCTTGATAAGCTTATTATATTTTTATTCAAAATAGTTTTTAATAGTTTTTAATCTCGTATAAAAAAAGCAAAACTTATAAATGGTTTACATGTATTCAATCTACATATTTGTTACTAATAAATAATTACAAGAAGTAACTAAATCCGTAAATGATTTTTGATTCTATGTGATCGAATGTTTCCAAATATAATGCAGAGAAGATGAATATATACATAGCTGTTGTGAACGTAATTAGATTCACGGCAAATGATATTTTAATTAGTACATTAATTTAGTGCACTAGCGGAGAGATCCAGATTTTCATCGGTATTAGTTCGGAAATGTATGACACCGACGAATACCGAGTGGACCGATACGATAATTATCCACCCCGAATATCACGTGATAGTGCCGCTCTGTGCATGCGTTATCCTTCAGATTAAGTGGGATATTATAGACTTGCGCGTATTATTATTAACGAGTATTATGTTGCGCATGTTTCTTTAAATAATAATAAACTATATAATAATTACGTTAAAGAAATAATTAGAATTTTCATTTAACAGCGGTAGTAATTAATGCTTTTTTGTATTTAAGTAACATTTATTTATAATTTTAATAAAAACTAAAAAAAATCATAAAACAAATAAATCGATAAGAAATTAAATTTTAAAGTTATGAAAGAATAAATCTTTCTCTTTTATTTTTGATGTAACATAAATTATGTTTACCTTTTTGGTTACAGATTTACTAAATTTTATTTCGCGTCATATATTATTATCTCAGATATTCAAGTTAGATAAAATCTGTAATAGAAATAGGTCAATTCAGGACAGCGCTAATAGAATCGCTTATAACGCTTATCTTGATTTCTCGCACGTTATTTTGAGCAATTCAACCTCTACTGATCCACAATTGCGTATGTGCCGCCGATCTACCACGTGCATGCGGAATTCCTGACCGGTGTCTACGCATATGTCTATATGTAGATGCGTGTAAGTGTGTCAACATGGTGTATCCATAACCCCGCAGGATGTTTCGGGTTAGGATTTCTGTGGAATGTTATACCGCACGTGTGTGGGAGAGGATTGGTAATCCGGTGCGGGAAACGAGGGGCAAACGGGTTTGAATTTGGGTCGCGCGATAAGGGTAATCCAAGGGTTTCGAAATGCCGGATAATTTCTACGAAGGACCTTGTCTCGCCTCGGCGTTTACGAGTATTTCGGGAGTGGTAGCCATCGTCTCGATCGCGAGCGAGAATGCAGGTAATTTCGTATCGCGAACGGTCCCGAACAGCCAAACCTTGTTTGCGGCCAGGTCCTCGTTTTGAAGTTATGCAACCAAGCAATTATTATCATGCCGGTGAATCGCGCGAGGAAATACATATTGCCGGATTATATGGTCTCGCGTGGCAAGCGCAGAATCGCGGAATTATTTAACGTCATCGGAGGGTTGAACCCCAACTCCCGGAACGGCGTGCCCGAAACATAATGCACGACCTCTTCCATTTCTCGCAGTTCATTTGATACAACTCAAAAAGTATAAGATATTGCAATAAGAAAATAAAATCTAATTAGAATGTGAAAAAATAAAGAAGACAATTAATATAGAATTTTTACATTTGGTATATCAATATTGATATAAACTTGATGAAATGTCCTCCAATTTTATGTCAATATAATTAAATTTGCAAGTGAACGAATGGGAAGTGTGTCACCTACCGATCAATTCACTATTTGTTAGCTGTTTTTCCTAAACACCTTGTTTGATATGAATGTCTGATTAAATCGATGTTTGGAAACGTTAACATTTCGGTATAAGTTTAGCGCATGCGATCGAAATTTCATGTATGTATCTACAAGTATGACAGGATAAATCAATCATAATATCAAATAGCTATACTAAAGTTATAAAAATATAAAGTTATAAAAATGATTAAAGTTATAAAAAATTCTTATATTAGATACACAAAATTCTAATTCCTACTTAAAGAGTTTTATACATAATATTAAAAGTAAAATGAAAAATAACTAAAAATTACCCATAAGTAATTCCATTTTTATTAGTATGGAGTCGCACATACATAAATAATAATGATGAAAGATTTGCAACGCAAAACGGCTGCTGTTTTAACATCCAATAACGTATCGATATTAAAATATCTCCGCCAGCTACAAAATCGACAACCTACAGCGCGCGCGATTTTCACCTCCGTACTTTTTTTCCCTCGTTTTTCTTTTTCCTCCCAGGGAATACCAGTGAGCCATGCAAATACCGTCTCGAAATAAGATCGCGCGCCGTTATCTCTTCCTTACCTCCTTTTTTCCACCGCGCGTTTGTTCTCTCACGTTCGTTCTTTCGTTCGTTCACCTCGTTCGGTATTCCTGACCGATAAATTCCTCGTGGATTCCCGAGCAACCCGTGGGAAAATGGTTTTCATGATAGGCTGCTTAGCGAGGGATAATAACGATAATAATGACGCTAACGCGCTGCATTGCCGTCCCCGCCAAGGCGAGAGGAGCTATACGAAGAAATCGAAGGTGTGAGGTGTTCCCGAGCGGGTCGAAAGATGACGGCTGAAGGCAAAGAAAGAGAGCAAGGATGAGGGGAAGGTAGTGTGGGGTAAAAATGGAAAACTTGCCAACTGAGTTATTCCTCGCCCGAATTCCTCATCCTGCAGTCTGCCACAACGAAGAAGGAAATATTATTTTGCTTCCATTGGTGTTCCTCTTCGCCCGCTGCCACCCCCCTCCCCTCCTACGGTTCCCTTTGTCGTTAATCGAGAGTTCGAACTTTAGATTACACTCTCCTTCCGCGTGCCTTCTTTGCCGGCCGGTGAGAATTCAAAGGACATTGTGTCGAAACTTGGGAACAAGTGCTGAAGGGTGCACAGCCCCTGTGGTGCGGATAGCAGGTTGAAAAGAGGGGAGAGACAAAAAGAAAAAGAGAAAAATAAAGAATCAGGGCAAAATGCGGAGTTGAGTTATTCCTATCGCGACTGGGAGAAGTCGTCTCTGCGAAAAGACGAACGGCTTGCGCAGCTGCCATCGAGAAAAAATTTAGGTGGTCGTGATCTATCTTTTTGAAAAATGATTTCGATCAAGTAAAAACGAATCTGCGATGTCCTTGCCGATACAATCGACACTAACGACAATCAAAAATGCGACTCAACGTACGCGAATTTCTCTATTCTCGTTTTTTAACTCCAATATTGTTGTTTGGCGCAAGAAACAACGTATTTTTACATTAATTACGATTATACGTTTATATTAACGAAAAGACTTATCGATTATTTACAAGTCAATAAGATTACGATGGTAAAAAACAAAACGATAAGTTTCGCGAGTCAGTTCGTAATTGCGCCGCGCCGCCTATCGTTTCGCGCTTATTACGTTTCAGATTGCGCTTACAAAATTACCGTCTTTCGTATACATGGCACGTCATTCTCTCTTTCTCCTTTTTCCGTTGCTTTCTATTTGGAAGTCGACGAGGCACGCAACACGGACGTCTCGTTGGTCAGGAAAGAACGCGTTGCTCGGCATAGCGGCAACGAAGCACGCGCGAGTAAGGGACGATCCTCGTAGCACATGGTAAAATACTGCGCAAAATTGTTAGCGAAACTATTCGCCGGTGTTTCGCCAACTATGTCGCATCATCATGTCCAGAATAGGGTTGGTCGGGAAGGGTTCTGTGCGGCGCCATGTCGGCTTATTCTGCCAACGGACGCGCGTTATGCCGCCTTATGCCATCTTGTGTGCCTGTGTACACGCGCGCCTAGGTAATACCTATGTGCAGTTTCGTGCGAGACCTTGCAAATTACTAGATGAGGCAAGTAGAAGTCAAAAGCGGAAAGTACGTTCCACAGTTCTGATAGCGTGGACGCGTATCTTGGTATTATCCCTTTGAGCGGCCCTCGACCGTATATTTACGGTCTTAAAGTGAGGGATCTTAAATAGCAACCTCGCTCCGATCTATTTTAAAAAAGTGCAAAGTCAGAAGGGTAAAAGTGATTTAATGTTTACTTCATACTAGAGTTTCGCTATCGCTTCGGTTTTATCAACCTTTCTTCCCGGAAGGAAACTAATTACGTCCGTAGAGGATTAAGCACGTCCAGCAAACAAGAATTTCGCGCGTCAGCCCGTCGTCTCGGAATTAAAACGGCTTATGTCATGCGCCGATTGCAGAAATAAGAAATATATCTGAGATAATAATATATCTAATTATACATTGTGTGTATGGTATCTTCCCTCCCATTTCCGATTTATAGATCGTCATAGATACTTGCATTTTCTCATAAAGTTCTCTATTAGACTGCTGTTATCCAAGACAGTCGTATCCTTAAAACCGAACGCAAACGTGATTCTCTGTATCATTGGGAAGCTTTACTGCCGCACAGGATCGGAACTTTGATAGCCGGACGTTATATCGGTGAAGTTTTAAGAGAGGAGTTCTTCCGTACGCCAGCCAAAGTTCTCGAAAAACGTGTTTTCTGGGACAATCGAATAGTTTCGGACAGTTTACTGGGATTGTCGGGACTAGCGGGACAAGGAGAAGGAGAAGGAGATGTGCAGCAGTCGGAGGAGAAGGCGATAGAGGAAGTGCGCTCGCAAAGAGGGTGGAAAGAGAGGGTGAGAGTGGGTCGAGCCCCGAGCTATCGACTGATGGTATGTAGTAGGATAGGATTAGTCGACCGCAGACTAAATTGGGTTTCTGTACAGTCGCCTGCAAATACTTCCTCGACAGATAGCTCGATGCGCGCTCGGGCTCGGAGTTAGACCAGACAGATAGACGACCAGGGGAGCGGCGGTGATGGTGGTGGTGGTGGTGGTGGTAGCTGTTGGGCAGGACGGATAGGCACTGCAGGTGGTGGAAAGCGGAGAAAGAGGAATTATCCTTCACCCTCTTTTTTCGATTAAATTGGTACCCTTTGGCAGAAAGAGGGAGAGAGAGAGAGAGAAGGAGCAGTCAGAAGCAGGCCGCCTTTCATTCAACGGCATACTCCAATTTTTTGGACCCTTATGCGAAGAGTCCTTTTATTCTTATTAAGATCAGTTATCAGCCTTTTAATTTTGCACCAAATAAATTGAAAAGTAAATTACATGATTAAATAGAAATATTTCTCAGCGGGTCTTTAACAATTTTACATTCAACGAAATACGAAATTTTAATCACATTTTAATCACATTTTAAAGAGATGTATGTTTTAAGAGTAACTTAATAAAAAATAATATATTTTCTACATTTTATAGTCATAAGTTTCTACTATATGTTTCACCAACTTTCGCGTTGTAGAGTTATGCATCGCAGCTCATGGTAAATTTTCCTGGCAGCCCTTAGGCGATCTCTAACGTGAAAATCCACGAAAGTGCACACCTATTAACTACATTGTATTTGCTGAAGCACACGTGACGGCCTGGCCGAACGGTAATAAAATTCCGCATTAAACTTTATTCGCAGAAGTTGGTCAAATGAGGCGGATTTTTGCTAAAATAGCGTTCGTATAATGAAAGCATTTTACGAGTAAGCTATTGAAACATTTTTCAATTATGCTCGAGAGTTTCAACTGCGATATTCAAATGGATTTCGCATTGAATTTGTGGCTTCTCTCGTGCAGCCTTGTTATAAATATCTACATATATTCAGTACATATTTCTGAATCAATTTATAATCTTCTCCGCAAATAATAATCCGCAAAATATGTAAAAGAATTAAATGGAAACATCGTGAAAATTTTTCGAGCTCGGATATGTATATTTATGATTGGGGAAATAAAAGAATTTATGCATAATCGATTGGCTGCTTTGATCTTGTTAATCTTGTCAAGATAATCATATCAAACGATTAAGTTGTTGTTTCCCTCGTCCACAAACAAGCAGACCCTGTTTCGCCAATAAATTAATCTATAGCGACGGGAAACCGACGCCGATAAAACGATTAAAAAAAATATCTTACAGCTATATGATTAAGCGAATATTTCCAGCGATTTAAGAACACTTGGCGTTTTCTTGTATTCTTATTATTTTTCTGTCAGTTCATCAAGCCGGCAAAAATACGTTTCACGTTTGGAAACGTGAAACACGGAATGATTTTTCAGTCCGGATCAAATTATTCATTTTTGTAGTTATAACATCCAGAAGGGCGAATAAACGATTTCCGTTGAAAAACACGCGCGGCGACGAGTCATCTTTTTTTCGCCCGTTCGGAAGAGAGCACGCTCTCTATTCCAGTCTAGATATAAAATGCGTCGTAATATGATATACCCGATTCAATACTGCAACGCAGTAGCCAGCTAGCCAGCCAACCGGTCAGGTTTTCCATTTGTTTGCCTTGTTACTTCGGGCGCCGGCCTAAATTCGATGCTTTCAGTCGCGCAAGTCCTCTCCTTTAAGCTCATTCGCGGGTGTACGAATAGAAAAAAAAAAGAAGACGAAGGGAAAAAGGAATGAGAGAACGAAGAAGAACGAGAGTGCGGGAGCGGGAGAGGAGAGTCTCCATCGATTTGAGGGCGAGCCACCGTGAAAAGGTAAGCGAAAAAAAGGGGGAAAAGAAAGACAGAAAAGCATGGCACGCCCGAATCCGATGAAAACGTTCCGGGTGATCGTGAATTCCTCGATGCGACAATCTACTACCCCCTGATCGGGGAACGGCGAGGGAGCGAGGGCAGTACCTACCGCGGGGATGGCCGGGAATGTCCGGGGAGGATTGGCGGCTGTGCGCGTGAGTCGTTCATTACGATTCCGTCGATTCTCCGATTCGCTGCGCCGCGTTTACGACAGAGAGAAGTTGTCAATCGGTTTGAAAGGTTCGCCCGGTTGCAAATTGCGATCTTTCCCGAGGAAAAACTCGTTGATCTCGGTTGACAGCGCGCGAAAAAGGGGGAGCGTGGCGTAGCGTTGCAGGGTGCAAACGTATTCGGCACCTTTGCGATTCATATCGCGATAAGAGCGTCTCGTGGACTCGGTGACGAGATGCAAAAGTGCTTGAATTTATTCAATTTCACGCACAAAGAAATATTAATCGAATCGGTCGCTTTGAAAAGGGAATTTTATAAAAGACAAAAATTCGCTGGGCTTGCAAATACGCGTTACTTTCTGAGCAACATTTTATACCTAAATAGAAATACATGTTTAAAGAAATTATGTTACTGTTATGTATCAAATTTGTACGCTCGCAGAAGGTAATTTTTTTTAGAAAATTTCTTTATGGAATACATAAACGAATGATAATCTTCGGATAGCTATAGGTATCTCGCTTAATATTCTTGTGTTACATTTTTATGGCACGTATCGCAGCCTCTAAAAATTCAGACCATACTGACATCGCTCGGAAATTTCACGTGCGTGGAGAGCCTTGGCCCGTGAAATTGAACCGTGTGATTTCGTTCCGAACGATGGACAGCCTCGGATTTGCGAGAAAGCATTGCACCGGAAGTAGCGCCCTGGAATCTTATATACGACGGATCGCTGTGCCGTTTTATCATCGTTCTCGTAAGTGATCGACATTTTCCTATCATCGGTGCAGTTATAAGTTATATCGCGGAGGCGATAAAAATTGCGATATAGCTAGAATAAATAACTCCTTACAAAAAAAATTAATTAAACTTGAGGAATAAATTCTTTTCGCGCGAATTTTTTTTCGAAAAGTTTGAGATTGAAATTCTGAAAGAAAGAGACTCTTTCTTCCTCTCGCTGAGAAGATCGTTCTGTTTTGATAAAACTTTTCGAAACAGAGTGTGTAGTTCTCAAAATAGAATCAATGCAGTTCGCTCCCTTATATCGTATCACAAAATGTATTGAATGTAAATTTGCTCATTTTCAAAGTATCCAAAACTAGCTGGTTAAAGTGGTTTCAATTGAGTCTGTTAGGTTTACTGACCTACCTATTGGTACCTTTCTTGATCCCAAATGACTTCAAGTCTTTAAAGAAAATCACTAAATCGACGGAAATTGCATTCATGCAGATTTCTCTCTTTGCACCTACTATTCTCTTAGTATTTTCGAATTCTACAATTTCTTAGAAAAATATCTTTACGAGAAAGATAGAATTTTTTAGAGGCTATAGAGTCATTGGGAATAATTAACTATATGTAATTTAGAGTGCAGGACAAAATTAAATGTTCATTTAACACAACTTTTGATTTTGGAAAATTCATGAATTCACTGAGAAAGAAAAATATTTCATAATAAACATTCTATAAAAATAATTTTTAGAAATTCGTTATTACAACTTAATATTAAAAACTTTACATAACAAAGATAATGATAACTTTGAATAATATTTCCAATGTACATTTTTTATTCATATATAAAAATATTTTTGATTATATCTATTGACAACGTGATTAGATTTCTCTAGTATCTTATCTGATATGATATTACATGCGTGAAAAATTCACGCTTGTCCGTTCGATGCGGTGCATCTGTCCCGCTATTTGAGCGAGTAACCCGAGTGAACAAAATTACGAGCTCATGAATATATCTCCGCCAACCATTGCCGGCGATGCGCGACATTTCGCTTCTGCGTGTTACAAAATAATATCGCGTGAATATTTTAGCAGATTACCGTACGGTGCTGATTTTAGTTTAATCCTTATGCTCTCCGCTATCTGAATAGCTTGTGTGCAATTGCACTTTTTTAAATTAGATACGATTCAGCGAATTAATGGGAATAAATTTTTGAAGTTTGTAATTTCATTGAATTAAATCGTCCTTTATTGTTTCATAGGCTCTATAAGTATTATTATATAATTCAAATTTAAAAACCCATTTGATTAATAACACAGATATAATTTTAATAGTGCGATAATTTTTCTGAATCATTTCAAATTAAAAATAATTATAAAAATATTAATTATAAAAAAACTGTTTGTGTGTAATAATTATTATTCAATAAGATAATTTTTAAAAATTGTGATAATGAAATTACTATTGAAATAATTGTAACGTGTAAATCTTTGCAATTACAGATTCATTGATAGTGTATCATTCATCGATTACACATTGCTTGAAATTTGCTAATGCGTAAACCGGAAGCACCGTTGACAAGTGCGGATTAAGCCCTTTGACCATTCGCAGCTTTGATTAAATACAGATTGTTGCGCTGCTACATGGGAACAATTCATTGATCAATACAAATATTTTTAGCTTTACAATTGTATTCCATTTCGAATTAATGCTATCGTGTCGTCTAAAATAGTTTTAATCGAAAAAAGATTTCACGACAATTGGGTAAACGTATAAAAGTCTAATTATATTATACATTAAAAATTACTAAATTATTAAATTTCCTCTGGCAGAAACTATTAATAAATACAATATAGATTGTGTGAAATAGAATAAAAATTAAGAGCAAAAAATTTGGATCTGGGTATAAATAATTACTTTATACAAAGTAAATAAAAAAATTGACATTTATAGAAGGCACTTTAGAAAATATTTTAAACTCATTTAACTTTTTAATATGTGTGTGCATGAATGATTTTCTTCTTAATGCTATAATTATTATATCCGTGCAGTACTTTCCGCATAGTATCGGATTTTCTTCCAATATTCAGTGCGCACGGACCAGCTTAATTTGTCGAAAGACTTTGACCGGCTCGATACCTTTAGCGCGCGAATCGTTCATGAATTAAAGACACCCCTAGCTTCGAGGGAGGATCACGTTGCAAAATTCACCGGAGCGCGATTGGATTTGCATTCAAATACCTAGCCCGGTTATACGCCGAAAAGGACCGACGCCCTTTGCCAGGCCTTTTCTCTTCACCCTCTCCCTATCCTATCGCTCGTCGAACTTCGACACAAAGAACATTCAGCGATAGTATTATACGAGGTGTCTCCCTTCCCCCCCCCTCTCTCTCTTTCTCTCCCTTTATCTCTTTCATTTCTCTTTTACCTCTCCTTTTCTCATCTTTTCCGCACTTCTCTCTTTATTCCGCAGTCTCTCTTTCTCACTGTCGAATTATCTATCCCAATTCTAATGTCTAGCAAGTCTGCATTTGCAGACCGCCTAAAAGAATCTTTACTTTCCACGGACTTTTGATGCTAACTAAGCAATTTGAAGATTGTCCTTAAACGCCAAAGGTATGGAAAAGGAATTGTCAATTAACTTTGAGGGCTATTTCAAACTTCAAGTACCGAAGAGAAACTCGTTGCGCGCGTTTGAAAATATCGTATATATACATATCTATATAAGTATATATTTTTTACATATAACTTTTTCAATACGATAATATATGTACAATTCTATGACACACTTTCAAAAAAGTCATTATATGACTTTGTACGATAAAGCATGTGATAAATAATATTACAAATGTCTAAGGAACAATAGAGAATGTATATAGTGTGTGCAGAGAGCTATATTTATAACATTGCATTCAATTGAATTGTCCCGTTTTCCAGATGTCTGCCGCGTTTATTCAAGGCATCCTACGAGAACAAAAGCAGGTGATCTTCTCGTCTAAGTGAAACGTGGAGACTAAATTACGGTTACACCTGCTCGGAAGACTCACACATGTCAAACTCCGTACATAGTTCTGAACTTCTAGTGTCTAACAAAACTTGGCGTCGAGTTTCACTTGGCATGTAAGATGACAACTTTATAAAATTTTCGAGCTCGCTTTGCACGTGCACGCGACAAATTATTTTAAATTCGCGCAACTGAATTTTACGTAAAAATCGTAACTATATCCGATTACTTTATTACCCTCTGGGAATAAAATATTTAATATACACGGTTCTATTAACGCGTTCCCTTTTAGCGAGCAATGATTTATTCATTCGATCTCGTAAAAGGTATGACGGATATTCAAAACGATCCAAAAAATCCTCTTGGATTTTCACGTTATATGAAAGAAAGGGAAAAGCATATGCGTGTATGTATATGTATGTGACTTGCATAACGAAATTGCTCAAGTTAAAATAACATGAAAGTTTGGCTATTATTTCTTTTATAGTTGACATTAATAGTTCTAGTAATAAAATATAAAATGCTAAAAGTTGAGAGAGATATGTATACTAAATATGAAAAACAAACATTTTTAGATAAACATACTGTAAAACTGACATTCTAATTCAATCAACAACACATCCAGGTCACATTCATACAAATTCACAAACGTATTTTTCAGCTTACAAAAAACCATATATCCAAGTTTTATTTTTATACTCTTCACATACAGTTTTTTTAAGATTGACATTTCATATCTCCTATTTCCACTTATTCTTTTACTCATCCAAATGTTTGCGCATATACAAGTTTTAATATAGCACCCGTTTAATTTTAATACTTGTATCTTTTATTAACGTAAGAGTGATACAATTGCAAAAATCAGGTAACTGGATGTATGGTTCTACTATTCGGCTACCCAAAATTGGGAAACTATTTTTCGCGGACCATAAATCGACTGAAATACGCAACTCAACATGGCACGGTTTTAACGACGCAACAGCGCTATCGTATGCACGTAGTACTATGAGAATGACACGCGATAAAGATCGTAACTGCATTTTTTGATTAGAGAGCAATAGCCGTCTGCCAGCGATCTGGTTTATACGAGACCGCATAAATTTTCAAGGAATTTTATGGTTTATTATATTTTTGTTGCTATCCGCCCTTAAGCAAAACTTTTCTTTCGTAACATTTTTACATTTTACTTTTGAAACTACAATATTTTGTAATTTTTCTTTTCTTTATGATAATTAGTGGTTTATGCTTATCGTTTATGCTGATGCTTTCGCATAAAATATTTTCACATTTCTTAAATTATTAAAATTTAAGCATTTTAATCAAATTTTACGGATTAAACATTTCATTAGTTATTAATCAAACCTAACGTTACAGAAGAAACTATTTCCGCATGTATCATTCTACGAGCATACTTAATCTACTTACTCCGTTGGAATAACGCATGCAACGAGAAGAATCGTGCAGCTTCAAGCGCTTTATTAATTTCCCTTAATTGCACCGTAATTGCCGAGTAATTATTTACACGGCGTTGGTTTTACCTCGGCTAAGCCGCGAAAATAATTGCGCCAGCAATAACGCGGAAATAATAATCATAACTGGAAGTGCGAAGAGCAAAGTTTATGAATAGCTCGTCTGAGATCGCGTTATCTCTGTAGCCCAGAACGATATTCCTGGCGAGCGTGGCACAAGTTAAACGACGATTTAATGAACTAACGGGATATTTTGAACCGCAGATATGTATATTTTACAAAAGATTGAATGATGGAAGGATGATAGAGGTAAATTAATTGTTGCACAGATATTAAATTAATTTCACTAATCATAATTAAGTAAAAATCAAAGAATGTGTGTGTGTGTGTGTGTGTGTGTGTGTGTGTTAAATCGCGTATCCAGACATTATAAATCGTTTAGTTTATAGCTATTGGATCGATTCGATTCGTATTGGAGCGCGAGGCCAATAGTCAATTGCTTGCCAAAGTTCGCACGAATTTCCTGTAATTGCCTGATATTACTTTGACAATAGAAGCGAGATAAATATTTGAACGCGGAGGAGAAGAGAAGGGAGACCGAATGTGAAAAGTGACGGTACGCCGTTGCCTCTATCAAACGGATCGAACGCAAGAACTTGAGGCTCCTGATGGCTTTTTGATGCACCGAGGCAATTCGCTAAAAATACCGATTCTATAAAAAAATGGAAGAATCGAATGGTTTCACATGATGGATGGATTACTCGAAACCGTTTCTTTTGCGTAATATTCTATAGTTTTCGAAGCAAAATCACAGTTACGAGGTATTTTTATGTTTGTCAAGTTTTAGAGAATTAAATACTTTGACGATTTTCTCTCAAATTTCTCTCGACAACTTCTTTCAGGCAAACTTTTTCTATTTAATATCAAATCGAACAATTTCAATTTCCTATATATTTTTTTAATAAAAATATAATCTACCGATATACTTAGGCGTGTTGTTTTCATTTCTTCAAGAACATTAAATGGTTCTATTTTATTTTATTTTTTTATAACCATCGAAAAAATGGTGATCTTTCTTTATTAAATAGAAAATATATTATATACATTTATATAAAACATAAAGCTTACGCGTATGTGCATGAACAATTTTTATAAACTAGTTTTTTTCGACCACTGGATTATTTGACGCGAAAAATATACAATAACGATCTCGGATTTGTTTTTTTTCTCTGGTCGTACGCGTCAAGTTTTCTTTTGTTCAAAAAACAATGTTTGCATCAAATAAATGTCTCTGAACAAATGAAGTTTCTTGTATATGTGCTCCTGCACAGATATACTTGTACTACATACATGTAGATACGTCAATAGCGAACTTTCACTTATTTCGATATTTAGAAAATAAAAAATAAATAAATATATTATGAAATTAAATTTTTTTTACAATTTAATAGAAAGTATATTACTTTGCATCTACAAATAAAATGACCAATTCTAATATTCTCCTTGAAGGAAAAAATTTCTGGAAAAATACTATTCACAATAATATCTCACGTTTATTATTTAAAGTGCTCGTTTAAAGACGACAGCTGTGCATTATTTAAAGTCTTGTTTTAAGTGCGCTAGATACTTATTACTTAAGGTGCCTTCGAGGAACTTTGTCGTGACTTCTTTTTCTCGTTTCGAGATATAACGGTCTCCCGCATCTTTTCACAGCTTCTAGTAAATTAACATTATAATATATAATGTGAAATGGAACACGATAGCAGAAAAAGTACATCTATAGTATAAAAATATAAAATTCGAAGCTGAAATGTACTTGCGTAAAAGCTTATTTTCTTTAAAAATCAATATCTTGTTCTGTAAGTGTTGTTACAGCTCTATATTCAACTATTTCATATTTATAAACGTACGTTAAAAAAATACATATATGTATATATGTATATGTGATATACATTTAAAAAATATACATTTATCCATATTTGTTAAATATTTCTTATTCGAATCTTTAATACGATAAAATATTGTGCTTTAAAGTTACAATTTGATGATTCGTTACGACGAAATTCCTCGGCTACGGTTTATATTTTCGCACCATCTATGCTATACTGGATGGATTTTATTTAACGCGATAACATTTTCAGAGAAGGCCCAGCCTTATCCCAGCTTTCAAAAACATTTCGCACTTTCGGAAACCTGCCCGAGGGTGGGTGTGGATGCCTCGCGAACCTCGAATCCCACGGGGGTCCATACGAAAGCGTGTTGCATCGACGTCACACCTCGCCGCTCCAACCCCGTATCGCTATCCCCTATAATTTCGTAACGGCACGCTCGGCGTTTCGTATTCCGCTTTCATTTCACGCGGCAGGAAGCGACGTGTACGCTACGCGGCGGCACTCCGCTTCGCTGCTTCCGAGAGGAGATAAAATTCGCCGTTCTCTCGATTCCGGGGTGTCCCGGTGCAACTTACAAATTCACGGTGTAAGCGCGGAAATCCGCACGTGAGTTCCAATATCGATACCTATTTACGTAAGCACGTTAACCTGTGGAATATCGATGACGTTAAACTCTTGCCTCTCACCGTAGTGTTGTAAAAGATAACGCGGATAAGGGTATAATTTATTTATAAACTCGAGACGGTTCACATTTCTAGCGTCATTATTTTTGCAAAATTTTCTATTTCCAGTAAAAAAAAATAGTCGGATCGTGAAATAAATAAAATATAAAATAGCATCTTATTATTTTTACAATATTGTTTCTACGGTCAAGTTTGTGTGTGTGTATGCACTTGCGGTAACATGAGGCTTTGATAATTAGACTCGAAATGCATTTATCATGCATAAGGGTCGATATCATCTGACGATGCTTACCTTCATAATCTGCTCTTTAACTGGGTTTCGTCTCTAAGATGATGGAAATTCGTGGAATTTGTAACGTCGAGATGCTTCTGAAGATGCAATCTGCACCTCGAGCGTGTCTCTTCAGAGAGAGATATATAGTATATATAGTTATACATACACACTATCCACCACAGCACGTTTCTCTTTGGCCTCCGCGTTAATAATACTAGATACTAAGTTAAATTCCTTTGATCATTAACCGACTCTGATTAAGGCAATATGTGGGAAACAATGTGGAATGGAAAATTAATTTCTTAATTAACGGCTTTTCCATGCACCATATTTTTCTCGCGGCATGCTGTTTATTGGAGACACGAGAGAATGGTTAGATAGAGAAGTTTCATTGCACATACACATGCCTTCGCGGCAATTGAGCATATCACGGTGCAATACTTTTACTACGCCCGATATACACCTCGCCAATATTTCCGATAAATGGTTGCGCAGCAATTCAGATAAAAACAATTCAATAACACAATTTGATAATTGAATGTCAAATAGAATTTAACAAATTGATTTAAATGGCGCCAAGATATTAAAATTATCTTAACAAATGTTCTAAATACAAGTTTATCCCGCGTCTTGAAATAATTCAAATTAGATTAAGATTACGGTGTTTATTTTTTATAAAAAATATTTTTACATAAAATTATATCGAAATTAGCTTGGTGCAATCTGCATAGACTAGCATGTATCCGAATAACGAACATCTGGGCTCCTAATGTTTACGGAGCCGCAATGTTAAGCGCAAATCACATCTTTCTAGAATTCACTTTCTCAAAGTCGGGAATCACGCTGATTATCGGTTAAGAGGGTGATTATAGGCGCGGATATGATACGGAGGCCATTAGACTTGCCCCTTAATTAGCCAAGTAAGCCCCGGATATTAGGTTTGTACGTCGTTGCACACCGGTGCGAACGATACGATGAACGGAGAACAGCCGAAGATGCAGGCGGAGGAAACGATGAGCGGAGTTAGCCTAATTCGCACGTGCCAGCCCGCAGGTGCGAACGTTCGAATTGTTTTCCGATACAGAGCGACCTTAGTCGACGCCACCTCTCTCGTCCGCCTTTGCGCTCTACCAGACACACACACATGTGTGCTCGCCTATCACATGTAACACGTACTTCCTGCTCACTTTCATGCATCGATTTACAAGGAAGACCTGATGTTACGCTCAAAGCGAACAAAACGTTTCGATCGCTTTAATATATCAATAACCATTTTACATTAGTCTACGAATTAATATCATAATTACTATTATAATTATAATTTATAATTAAACGTAATTATAAATAATATTAATATTAATATCGTGTGTGAATATTGATAGAAATTATATATGCTAAGGTATGATTATATATTATCAAAGAGACGACCTATTCTCGATATATCTCATTTTCAACTCATTTATAATGAGTTGAATTTCTAAAAGAATTTTGTCGGTTATGTAGATTATGCGTATTATTTGCGTATCATATATTTCAATATTCAGATGTTTAACTGAAACATTGCTAAATATGTCACGTATGATCTACATTGAAAAAAATTGTTTTAATTGTTAAAGATAGATGAATCGTATCGCTCAATTCAAAATTCCTTCATTAACTGAATAATTTAAATATTTATGAAAAATCCACACATATTTATTAATCTTTAAGTTTTAAGTTTTAATTATAAAACGTTTAGTTAATTGTAACCGGAAAACAATCTCGAAGATATTAAACGATGCAGAGAATGATATTGCCTAATTTTGAGATAAAATACGGTCAATGTTGAAGTAGTTCAAATATGTTAAAGTAGTTGAAAAATAACAGACTGCAAGTGACTATTTCGGCCCTACAGTGAAACGTAGTTGTTACTATCAACGCAATGTAACTAACCGACTCTGGTGTGGCTCGACCTGGCGAAGGGGGTAGCTATTTAGGGACTTAACACCTCAGGGGGCGGTCGGCGAGTGGTGGAGATGGTGGAACGCGGCTAGTAGGGGATAGCCGGTACCAGGCTTGTGCAACCACTGTGTCACCTTTATCACCTTTATCACCTGCTGCAAATTGCCACCATTTGGATGCTAAACCTCGGGGTCTCACCTCACTGACGACTATTTGCAGGGACGGCGCACATGAGTGAGAGCACTGGTGAAACAGGAAGAGACCACCGTGACGCTGATAGAGCGAGAGAATGGGAACCGGGAGAATGTAATAGAAGAGGGCGGGGAAGGAGGGAGGGAAGTCGAGAGGGAGAGATGGTGACAAGAGGACGGGGAAGAGAAACGAGATGGAAAGAGAGTACACCGAACGCACGGGGTACATACATGCGCCTCGGAAATGCTTTAATCGGATTATCCGATGGTTTTAGAGTCGCTCCGTATCGTTGGGACCGCTCTCGATTCGACAAGATCGAATTTCACCTCGAGAGTGCAGTACCGCGAGTGTGCTCGCTTTTGCATACCAGCGACATTTTATTTTAACGCTTTTCACCATTGTGCCTGACTGTTTTTTTTATTTCATTTACCCGCAATACGCGTGTAGGCATCAACTGTAAACGGTCAAACTGTAATAGAACATAATTCGCGAATTTACAGTGACGCCGTGCGCCGAGAGGTTTTGGAGCAGGATGCGTTTATGGAAAAAAATTCCATCGAGCGACAGAAAAAAAAAATGTTTGCGAAACACGTGACGAATTTTTATCACTTCTTGTCGCTACTCTTACGTGCATATGAACTTTTCTGGCTAAGTAAGTGCATGCGGGAGTGGAGGAAACTAGGTTACTCCGGCGAGTCTCTTCTACCTCTCGGAAAACTCTCGCCTGTCCCGACCATGCTACGATATAAAGAAGCCTCCGCCAAACTTGGCGCGGTTTTCTGAAAACGGCTGTTAGATGACGTATTTTGAATCTCTTTTATGCCTTCGCGACATGCCACCCTAGCTCTCCCTTATTCACCACTTTTGCATCCATTTTGATTTCTCGCCCGCTTACCTCTCGCTCCTTTCTCTTCGGGGCACGGCAATGCACTTTCCTAAAACTGCATCGCTCGCGTATGGCAACTTTTCTCATGGCTTTTTTTTCTCTTGCACTTGTTGCTCCCGTGGATTCGCGTTTAAAGTGAACTTTACCGTACGCGCCTCCCGTCGTCCGTTTTTTTCCTCATCATCGGCATTGATTCTTGCAACGCACGCGAGTGCATGTGCACATCACAGAATATGCGCATGCAATGTGCGACCGGCGTAATTCACCCTACGTGATAATGTAACGTACGATAAAGGTCTCGCGTAATAAGCGTCAAGCGTAAACCCGATTTATCGAAACACCACGCGCGAAATGCGCCTCTCCGTTAAAATACTGCATAGATGCATTTTCACGACATTTTCGTCGGATATCATTACAGTTTAAACGTTCATAATTTTATAAAACGACGTACGTAAAATGTATTTTGAATACATTTTTCGAAATTCCGTATAATAATTAATGCATTACGCATACAACTTTTATCTCTTATCGGAAGGTAATAGCTCAAACGTCTCTTTGTTGGGATTTTGATAACTCTCGAATCGCGATAAGCCGGATGATCCGCGACAAGCTGAAGGTAGAAAGCACTGAAAGGCAGTGAAGAAGATCCAGGAGCTGCGAGAAACGAAAGAAGAGCCGGCTGGCAGCAAACACGACAGTCGGAATTACGGGAGAAGACAAGAATACAAAGGTTGATATGCGATAAATGAAACTTCGTTTCGAAAGCGGTAACAGGTGATATTGAGAGCATCCTTACGTGCATCACATCCGCACTTTTGGCACGTAAGAATATGTGCGTTTGAATCGTTCATTCAACTATCACATCAAATACATATTATGTCGAAAAATTAATTCGGTCAGACCTAGCCTGTCTATATCTATCTACTTACAAGAATCCTATGAATTTGAGTCATTGCAATGATTTATTTTATTCGAATGCAATGCTTATATCACACAGAAAGGTCGCCCGAGATCAAAAGTTAAAAAAAGATATCCAAGTTTAGCGTAGTTTCTGTGTGAGGGAAACTGAGAATATCTTTGGCAGATCCTACAACGCACATCATGTCTTCGAAAAATACGTCGACTTGACGCCACAGAACGCCATAAACTCCCTGATCTTTGAAGTGGACCCAAGATACCTTTTCTTTTTTTTTAGAGACAGGAAAAAACGATATCGTTTCCGCCCGCGAGATTTAACCCATCCCACGAAAAGGTCTCAGAGCCTCTGAAGAGAGTCTTTTACCTCGCACCAGACAGGATAAACGGAGGGAACGTCGAAGTATGGCGAGGTCGACGAGGAAAAGAGGGAGGTCTCATGCGAAGAAGGAGGGTGAACTCGTCGGTAAGGAGGATGAGTGGGCCACTTCCTACGACGATAAGTTAGGAAGGAGTCTCGCGGATGTTCGCGCCATTTGCGCGAGCACCGCCCGAGATAATACCGAGCCGATAGACGATACCGGGTGGCGATACCACTCGCTGGTTGGCTGTCGCTGATGGACATGCCCATTTTATCTGAGCAAACGATACGTCGCCCTTTTGCGATATTATGCCCTCCCTGTGATCGCGCGCGATTTCTCTTTCGAGCTTCTTATACTTATATTGTAAGGGATGACTAAAAAAATATATTTCTTCCTATTAATAATCGTGACGATAAGACAATCGATAAGCTCTCTCCATTAATTGTAAAATACGATGCAATAGCTGACAAGTTATACAAACTTTTTATATTAACTTCAGATAATTATTAAATAAACTTTATGAATTGTAGCTAAAAAATATAGAAGGAAGAGAGAAGAGAGTTAAATAAAACAAAGTTAAATTCATATTTGTTCCCCAATTTATATATTGCGCGGAGCATTGGAAGATATTAAATGCGAATTCGAATAATTCCATACGTATTGTAATCCATTCGTCGTACTATATTACAGTTATCTCGCAAAGTTGAATAACCGATGGAATTCATTCGCGGTATAGTGCCCTTCGCGTTCCTCGATATCCAACTTTTACAAGAATTAATGTAATCAATGAAGCCGGCTACGAGTAACACGAAACTCATTTCTAGGGAATTACTATGCGAAGCGGATAAAAGCGAACGGAAGTTTCTCCGTTTTTTTTCCACCCCTCCGCACTCGACAACGCCAAGGAAGCAGAGGTGGACGTTATTTCTCCGGCTTCATTATCCATGCCGTTGACATATTACATCGTTTTCTCTTCTTGCGCAAGTCCAAAGTTCGCGCTCTTTAATAAAACCGAAGTTGCCCGGCTATTTTCTTTTTCCTCCGACAGTTGGAGGGAGAGCTTCGACGAGCCTCGATCTCGCGGAAAATTCGAACGGTCACGAGCGAAACTCGTGTTATCGTGCAATAACCGTACTCGGTTTATCCACCGATGGGAATGCGCCATTGGGAAATTTTCCCAGGCAAGTGTTCCCAGGACAGGAGAGAATTTTCAGAGGAGTATTTCGGGGGAACGGGACAATTTCCGCAACATTCCATATAAAAAAATTTAGTAGAATTCAGTGAAATTTATTACAAATAATATTTCTTTATTATATTATTAATTTTTAACATATTAATCATAAAAAATAAAATGTTAAAAATACCTACAGATTTCAATGGAAACAGAATCAAATTAATTTGAGATTAATCAGACTAGGAACTCGAATTAATAAAAATAAAACGTTGACAATTTCATTACGGCAATTTTTTCAGTCTTATTCTTCAACGAAAATTAATGGGATATTTCATGTAATGGTAGAAAAAAAGAAAGGGAGATTTTGGTATACGGAAACGACAGAATAGCTCTTTTCCTCTCATAGGTCGGGAGTCACAAGGCAAGGCCGGCGATGCGGACCAGCGGTACACCACGATCGCTCGAAAGATCCTCCCCGGTGATCCGAGAGGATGCAACTTTACCCTACCTATCCGGCACCCTAACCGAACTGAACCCTTTCAGTTTTTTCGGTCGAATTAATACCTTCGATGAGAGCTTCCGGGCGAGCCGCCAGACATAGCAGCACGGTTTCAATTTGCGAGCTGACTCAAACAGGTTCCCCCAGGCGCGACCGCGATGCGTACATACGTCCACCGATTTATGTACACGCACACGTCTACACTGATGCAAAAGTTGATCCAGCAACGGGACGGCACATACTCATACAGAATCGCCCCGGTATCTTCCTCACTCGCTCGTTCATTCACTAAACCCTTCCGTCTCTCATTCAACCATCCCTCTTTCACTCTGCGTCTCTCTCTCTCTCTTTTTCTCTCCTTCCACGTTCATATCGAACTATTCTCCCTTGTGCGCGATAAACCCCTCGGGCTCTTCCTGGTCAGATTCCACAGATTTATATATTTTTCTCATCCCTTTTTTTATATCCCGCTGATTCGTTTATTTTAATTTTCGCATTTCTATCTATCCAGCAGACCTTTGACGTTACCCATTCGCCGTGAATACTCGACCAACTCCCGTTACCAATTTTCCCGTCAACACGTCATATATTAGCGATATGGTCTATCCAACTCTAAACTCATTTCCGAACGACCACCCCGATTACCGTCTCCCCGAGTACCGTCCTGTGCCGACGCGTTGGTGCGTTTTCTTCTATTGACGCGTCTATTTGACGCCTCTGGGAAATTTCGGACCGTGATCGTGCTTCGGAAACAGTTTGCCCATCGATTGTCTCGCCACGATTGTCGCGCCACGACACAACGAAATGGGAAAGTCCACCGGCCATTAACTCTGATCTGATCCGGTGTTCGTAAATATTTATACAAAATGTCATTCGCGTTTGCCGACGCGATATCGATCATATATTCTCTCTTCATCGCGCTCAGCGTATATATTTTTCGAAACATTTGTGATGCGAATGATTGGCAGCTGAGAAATCCACGTGCAGAGTGGGATATAAGCGACAGGCGCTCAGCAAGAAACAAGGCAAGCATATTAATCTATGTCGTCAAATTAAAATATCCGAGTAAAATCACATTTTAATACCGATAAGAAGAAATATGCAGTATGTCAATCAAAACATAACGAGGCAAAATCGATAAACTGTCAAGATACCATTTGCAATATCGTCCGATAATATACGAAAAACTTTGATACGTCGATCAAAGCGTAGAAAATTTTATAACGAAACGGTTCATTAACTTTTTCTACGTTACACGATATTTTCCCGACGTTTATTGCGACAAAGAAAACGTCTGTTCCATGTATAAAATTGATATTTTTCTAAAGAATCGTCCTCCACTTCGCGCGCCGAAAGCGCGAACCTGTCAGGCACTGACGGATGCTCTCGAAAATATTTAGACTATTCCAGCAAAAGTTACGGTATATTTTTTATACAAGCCGGGGCTATTTGCGTGCCCCGAACGGCCGACATTCGATTTTACTTCAAAGCGCGGTATTGCTGCGAGCTGGAAAACGAGGTTTGTATTATTTCACATGACTTTAGTTCTGCAAGTCACCTTTTTCCTATGATACCGATTTTAACATTGTTGATCCTAATGTTGAGGGCGACCGAAAATATTACTGTACATCGAACAACGTGACCGATACCTATTTTTCTCGTGGTATATTAGTGACAATTTGTTCCGCCGCCACACTACCCAACGTTCTCTTAAGCCGACCACCTTCCGCTTACAATGCCCCCCATAGTACACTTTTTGTTGTTCATTTTCACTTTGCCGACGTTGTGCCATTACGACCGCAGTCCCGCGACCTATTGCACGCGATCATCTTTTTTGTTTCGCTTATTTCCCCTCCATCTTTCCATTACTCATAGCCGGCGTGCCGCATTTTTCATTGCAAAATAACATGAGGCGTGTAATTCATACGTAACCGCTTGTTAATATTTAATGAAACGCAAGAGTTTCCTTGTCATAAAATAAACATCGAGCTTTTCAAGATTAAATAATGCGTGAAATAATATTCGCGGTTTCTGCACATTACAACGGTTTTAGGAGCAATTCGCATCGAGGTATCGTCATGGAAGTAGCTGACATGCCGAAATACGCGCGCTGTACTTTATAGATAATTAACATAATCAACGGGGTCATTACGCTCGCTAAACCAGAGCGCGATTGTTATGCCACATGTTATCACTCTGCTTCAGCAACACGTGACGCAATAATTGCTCCGTTTTAGTAGTTTGCAATGTACTAATTTTACGACGCTTCAACCAGTCAGACATCTGTCCGGTGGTCACTTTTTAACGAAACAAAAATAATTATATATTATAAAAAAGAAGTTTTACAAAATCACAATTACCGTAGCTGTAACATTGTTACACTACTTTGAACATTCTCTCGTTTATATATATATATATATATACTTTACACGAAATAATTAATTCTAGAGTTATCGCGTCATATGATCTGTCATACAAAGTAGATATAATACAAATGATTTTGGAGCATTGTTTGCTTTGACATCGTTGACAATGTTGAAGCAGGTGCAACATAAAAGAGAGTAAGCTATATTTCGAGTTTCTCTTTGCACGAAATGCACGAGTGTCTGTATCGTTCATGTATATTACCATACAGAGGTGTAAAGGAACAACCGAACGGACGCACTGCGAGTGAAATATGTTCGTTTATATTTCATTCAAAGTGCGTGCACTCGCTTGTTCCATTACACATTCATGCAATAGTGTACACAGGCGAAAAATACTCGTGCGTTTGGTAAAAAGGGAGAAGAACGACATTGTTTTCGTTTCTCTTTTCACGTGTATCATGTATAGCAGATTTCGCTTCGTCTATGTTTCCGAGTTTTAATGAAATTACAGCAATTATTTTTCTATATTAAATGTAGAGGTATACTGTCAAATAAATTAGTGTATATACATATTAAACGAATAACGTTATTTTGTGTTCAAAGTGTCAATCTGATAGATATATATAACTCTATTTTACGTCGCGCACTACAGCTTTACTGACAGCCAATATTCCTCTCATACCCTCGGGCTGCAACCGTGATATCCTTGCCATCTATGCAACGAACAATCGAGTTCTCAAGGAACGTCTCGCTTATAGCGAGAAGGCGTCGTGTGTGCAACTCCATTTCAAAACCAGTTGGTCGCACACAAAGATAACAGGCTCGAGCCTCGAGCCGGCGAGGCACGAGTCTTTTAATGGACGAAGTGTAATCCTAGCTCTTTGCTTCATGTCCGCGTGTCATATCGTACCATTCCATCGTCCCCCACAATATTCTCCCGCACTTTCGCCTCCTTACTTTCCGTCACGCTCACGTCCGGGTGAGCGATGCGCGTAGTTTGCGCTCGCGATGAAACTTGTCCTTGGACTGGACTCGCTTCTCGGCGGCCCACTTTGTCCGCCCTTCGTTATTTCGCCAGGGAGAACGCTTGGACAGGTAGAAAACGGCGCGACAACGCGCATTTACGAAGCGCCGGTAGCAGTCTCGCCCATTGTATCATGTACGTCACGAGCTGCCTCCCACAATTGTACATTATATGGATGGATATTCTTGAAATGTGTCTCTCGTATTGTTGCAATCTATGCAACGAATATTGGATACTTCGATATTTTTAGCAGAGATCGTTTTTCTTTTCATCTCTCGTAAAAAAGTTCAGATATTATATAAACTTTCATAAACCTTGTATCTTATACTCTATCATATATGACTTTAGAGTATTAAAGTAGATGTAAAATATACTACAAAAAAGTATTCTGAGAATAGATAAATCAGAAAATATGTTTTCGAAAAGCATTGAATTATAAATAATTTATGATTTATGCAAAATAATATCTTTAAGGTACGATATAAGAGATATTATTTGTCATTTATAAATAAATAAATCAATAGTTAAAAAAAAAAGAGACATTTTCCAGTACATATTTCCATGCCAATGAAAAATATTATATGAATATGGTTTATTATTTCATTTCTATTTTGTTTTTTCTCTTTAACTTTAAAAATATATCCTCATTATATTGCAACGAAAATCGATAAACTTACTCACAATGATGCGTCACGATATGCATCATTCCAAGATCATATACGGAATTTAATCGTCCCATAATAATGTCATTCTTGCGAAAAGGATTCAAAGGAGCCACGTCAGCTAATACCGCAACACGCGTTGTTTCAGAAATTATTATGTAAAATATCCTATAATTATCCTATCATATGTAATACTTTAATAGCGTATTTTAGAAATTAAAGTTAAAAACAAAAGTTGTAAAAATATAATTTTACATCATAATTTTAACATCAATTTAAATAATTTTTTTAAGTCAGAACCGATTTAAATTAAAAATAATATCGTATATAGAATGTTAGAAACCTATAGCTTAACGCTTATAAAAGTAATCGTATGATCTGTTATGTATTTATCACCAATTCTTGAATAATTATTTTTTAATTGACTTTCTTCTGACATTTTAACTATTTTAAATATATATTATAGCAGTGTCAACTGGTATTAATAATTGAATGTTAATAGCGAAATTTTAATTATTTTTCACAAATTATTTAATAATTTCTTTTTTAATAAAATTAATTATTCTATTCAATGATTTTACTAATCAGGTATGTATAAAATATTCTATTTGTTTGCAAAATTATTTATTTAAAACATTCTTAATTTGAACAATCTTCAGAAATTTTATTTCAATTTTAAATAAAAATTTGTTTGTCACTCATCAATGCAATATGCAAAAATGGAGTTGTAGATCTTGTAATTGATTGATGATAATCTGTGATTTCAAAAGATTATAAACTTCAAATTATGACAAATTATATCCAAAATAATCAATATTACAAAAAGTAATTGCAGCACGGATATAATTTTTTATTCATCTTTTGAATAGATAGTTAATAAAACATAATTTTGAAAAAGATTTTTTCTTAAGTATAATCTAATAAAATTGTATTAATATAGTTAGGAAGTTTTTAACAATATGTAAATAAATAATAAAAAATCAAATAATCATAAATTTCAAGAATATTAAAAATACTTAACAATTTTTATCGTATAGCAGAATGATGTAAAATGATACACAAAGTTATTGAATAAATTATAAAGTCACGGAGATAAATTACCAATCCGCAAATAACAAATAATAAATAAATAATATAAGTTTTACTTCAAGGCTCAAGGCAAGTTCAAAATTTACTTCAAGGCTTGCTTCAACGATATCTTCCAAGCCTTCTTCTCTCTTTCTTCGTTGCACTCACTTGCGAAAACGTGGTTAATTACGATTACATGTATAAGACGATTATACGGCACTCTGCACGATACTCCCGAGGTTTACCGCTGCATGCACTTTATCACGTAAGTGTGTAATAGAAGAATAATGCGAGATATCTGCTTCGACAATTTACTATTTTACTCGTTTCAATACGTTTATGACTTAATTGTGGGAATTCATTAAACACGCGATAGTAATTGCCAATTTTAATAACCATAGAGAATGATCGCGTCTCATGCACTTGTTGCAATAGCGTTTGAAATCTCGCTACGTAAATAACAGCAAAACAATCGCGTGTAGTACTATAACTATATCGCAGAAAACAAGCGACAACCAATTCGCAATAAATAGCGCGAGTTCATAATCAGCCGTTAATAGTAGCAATTATAAGGATGATCGTGTTCAACGTTCCGCGTATTCGGTATTTATTGCTGTATATTTTAAAAAAAAATAACGAACGTACCGAGTGATTTCCATGTTCCACCGGCTGGAGTCTCCCAGTGCGAATGATAACGCAGCGATCTAATGTAAATAACAATGTTGTACGTCGCTGCGTGTCGACCAAAAAACAAACTCCGAGCACCGCTGATCGACTCGTCGTTAGCGAGAAATATTTGTCGCGTTGTAAAATTAACGTATGTCAAATATTGTATCGTTACATTACAGATCGATTTTCCGCATACGGTCGATGGCTCTGTACTGTGATGATCAATTTAATTCCGGCGATTTATATGCATATTAGTCAATCACGTCACTTACTAATTGAAGTTGCTTAAAGAATGTCTATGGCTTCGCGTGACATACTTATCGTGATCACCGAAAAATGGATATCGCGATGAAACGTGGATCGAATTGTATGCTACCAGCTGTATGCTCGGTTCGCAATGTAGAAGCGATAGCATCGACGTAGCTCGAATGAGTTATTATCACGTATTAATTCTAATGTTGAAACATGAGATTTATTTTAATTGAAAAAAGCTTTATGAAAGTTAATTTATCATTATTATTTCTTGCCGAATTTGCTCGTTCCGACAGGAATAAAATTATGTGATTTCGATAAATCCAGAAGATAAAATTAAATCACGAAAAAGGTGCGCATCTTGATTTTTTTTTTAATTACACGATATTATTTCTTTCGAAAAAAAATGCGACAAAAACAATAAATTATAGTGTTAATTTTCGATTAAAACAAAAATAAGATTTAATCTTCAATCTTTATTTAATCTTCTCGTTATTTAATCTTCAAAGAAATTTAGATTTAGTTTAATAATTAATAAATTTAATAATTTAATTTGAGTAACAAACAAATATAATTTAAGTAATAAATAATTAATAATTAATAACACATTAAAAATTTCCTTTAATAAATATTAAATTATTCATATCTATTAATAATTAGCTTATCAATATCAATTGATTCTGTTATAATATATATAATACCTATAGGTAAGAAATAAAGAAGAATACAAATTGGCCGATATGTAATGTATAATTCTCTGTCATTGTTAAAACGCTAATAATGTATAATTCTCTGTCATTGTTAAAACGCTTATTGATTTAATATCGTCAAAAGTGATATTATAAATTATATATTAGATATTATTGTATATATTATATTTGCCATATTCTTTTATGATAGAAGACATTTTTATGCATTTATAAGTAAATTTATCAAGTGCTAATATAAAATATTCATCCTATGTTAATTTAATAATTATGTAATAAATTTTCCCCACTCACTTCAGCTCTCATAAAAAATAAATGTCTCCATGTAACATAATTAACGTCTCGACGCTTTTTGTTAATTATAGAAAGACTTTTTTATCTCTCATTAAAATCACTTTCTCTCGTTGTCATCATTTCTTTGTGAGAGAAAGAGAGAGACAATCCTTATTGACATCGCCAAGTCCATGTAAATAATGATTCGCCGTTAGCGCATAATTAACTGATATAATTATTGCGCAATCAGTAGAAACTTAAACTGTGTTCCCTTCCTGCTTGTTGTATCGATTTACGCTCGTTATTTCGAGTCTCGTGTACATAATTCGTGGTCGGCATTAACGGACGGACCCCCAACTACCTCTTACAACGCCTGCACCACTTCCCCTCGTCCCCCTGCCCTCAATATCCCTCCCCATTTACTTCCTCGTAATTATATCTCGCCTCTCACGAAGCCCGACCGAGACTTCGTCGAGGATCCATAAATTTCTGGGAAGAATTCGCGGCATCCTGCAGCAACAAATTCCCGAAATTTTCTCGCCAAAAATATTTCAAATATTCGTCCCGTACATCCGCTTCCTCTTTTCCTTTACGACGCCTAGTTGCTTTTTTACTCGCTCCTTCTTTTTTTAACCTCACTGCTGGCACATTCGCACTCTTTAGTAAAATATATATATACATATATATTCAAAGACGAAGAAACGAGAAATGTTTGTTTCTGCGACGAGCAGAATTCACAATTTCGTATTCCACAATTTCTAAGATGGACAAGTTTCAGTTGACATAATTAAAAGGTTCTGCAGCTCGTTATCCAGCATTATATCGTTTCCAGCATTTATTAATTTTTAATGTGTATGTATTTGCCAAGCTAAAATAGCTTCTTCGTCTATTCCGTCATTTTATGATCTATTAAGATTTCTTTTAATTGCTATCAATCGAGAGAGAGAGAGAGAGAGAGAGAGAGAGAACTAGAGAAAATCTAAAATAAAATAACGATAAAACTTTCTTTAGCGAGATTAATAAATACATCAAATTCTTGCCATCTTTCTTGCGCTGTTGCAAATATAATTCTTTACAACGTTCACCGCGAAGAATTTCCACGCTCTAGTCAGACAACACCATCCATTTCCACTTTATTGAAACGCCACTGATCGGAATTTCACCGGTAACATTTGTGAACTTGCCTGATTCTTGCGTAAGGGTCTTCAATCATTGCTCTCGCTCCCATCCAACAGCATCAAGTAGAATCGCCTGATGCGCACGTCTCCCTTTTCCATCCTTTGAACCCGCTCTCTCATCCCCCGCGAAATAAAGTCCGGATAACTCGGGAGCATGCATCGCCGCGTCGCTCCCCCTGGCTCTCTCGTTCTTTTTTTCTATTACGCCACATTTACCCGGGAAAATAATGCCCGTGCACATTTCACCCGCGTTATCTGCTCGCCAGGTTGCCCTCGGCCCCCGCCAACCCCGCTTTTTGTCGCACACTGCACGGGTGAGAAGGAAGAGGATAGGGAAGGGGGGAGGGGGAGCCGTTGCCCCCGAAAGCCTGCCAGTCGACGTGTCCTACGCTGACATCGCTATCTGAATTGAAACGGACTCTTCTAACGCGACGGTCCCATTTCGTCCCCCATAGACCCCCGAAACCCACTTCCACTCCCCGCTCTCACCATCCCTCGCCCTTCGCAGATATCTCTGCCCGTCTGCCATTTATCTCGTCAAGCTCGCATGAAACGCTCACATGTTGGCAAACGGGCGCACACATACATGTGCGCCAACCAACGATAAAAATACACATAGGATGCCCCAAAATTACTTTTTCTTTCACAAGGATTCTCCAATCGTAATATCCAGTTGATATTTCCTTGGAAAAAAAAATATCGTGATTGACATCTTTTACATACGTGAATAACATTATTGTTACATCCGCGATAGCTGAAGACTATGCGCTCTACTTTTCTGAACTAAGATTGCATGGAATTCTCCTCTCAGGGAGAGATGGAGAAAGGAAGACGAAGTACACCGCGACCACGAATTTGGATTTTAACGAGCGACGGAGATTGCTTAACGCAAATATCAAATGGTCTTGTTTTAGCCTCGAAGTCGGTCGTTAAGGATAAAATATTCAAAGATGTTTCACGGTAGATATGTATTAATGTTTCTCGCGCGAGAATAACTTACGAGAAGAAAAATTTAACTCGCAAAAATATTCCAGAATATATTAACATCTTTCGCGGACACAGTCAATTGTTATTGTAATTATTGATATATAATTTTTCACAAATCATCTATTGAGACAGAAAGAATTACAGATCTGCTTTTTTTTTAGTCAAAATGTTTCTCGCGCGAGATTATAATTTGCAACCTTTTACTTTTCGACATTAAAAGTATATCGATTTAATTTTTTATAAATTTTGCGTAAAAATAACCGAAGAAGTCAAATCTTTTTATGCGCAATTCTTTATACCGCTGATTTTATTTTGTCCAAGTGCCTTAATCTTCAATAATAAATGCTCATTTAAATTCATAAAATTTTCAATAAGGAAAGATTGATGGCAAGTTTATCGCAGAATCTCCAGTTAAAAGGAAATACGGTAATCTCAAATCAGATTCGGTATACCTATATAGATAGAAAATGAGATATATTCATAATTTGAATTGGAGAAAATTATTCGATGATCGGTATAAATCGTGTGACCTATTACATCTTCCCTTAAATTCCGCGCTTCGCACACTGTGTCGTCTTCAGCAAAGCGCTCGCCATTTATCTCGGTAGAAATACGTGAAGCTTTCTGGCACAACAAACGTTATCCTTGTTTAGCTCGTCTATGCGACGTCATAAACAAACTGGAGGAAGATGTTGCCTTGTAGTGCGCGATGTATCGTCAAATAACAGTTGAGCTTTATCACACTCGACGCTAAGTCTTGATTTTCTAGGGTCGTAGATCCATTAAACACACACAAAATTACCGTTAACATCAAGTCTCCGGTGCTGGCGTAATCACATATCAAGATATAAATAAAGTATAATTAAGCGCGTGCGAGTGAAGAAACGATCTTGCGATGTCGGCGTACTCGCATAAAAATTAAGATAGATATATTGATGTTATACAAAATGTTATTAACAAATAAAATTTGTACAAGAATTATTTCGAATAAGATATAACACTGAGAATTTACAACATAAAAGCGCGCAAGGGGACAGCGGCTCTATGTAGAAGATGCAATGCTAGAAGGGAGGGTTGACGAAGGGTCGAGAAAAGTGCAAAATTGGCAACTTGATGGAACTCGATGACGTCAGCGCCGGTTCGTTCCGATATGGAGGTAATGGGGCAAAATAAAATCCTCGGGGAAGGTTGGACGTTGTTAACGGGGGTGGGGAACGAGGAACACGGGCAGCTTGGGTGCATCAAGCGCTACAATGGCGGTCATCGCGAAGACGATAGCCGATATTCATGAATCATCCGATCGTAATACTTGTGAAATCACTTTTATTTAATAACCAAGTTTTCCTGATGTGCCTTGCACATCACGTCTTGAATTTGTCTTAAATATAAATAAATGTTATCTTTCAAAATTAAAACTCTTGCTAGATTTAATTCCTGAATATATTTTCTTACAAGAAATACGAAAAAAAAAGAAATATTATTGAAGATTATAAAAATCTAATTTTATGTCTAATAAAAGTATAACTTGAAATCTTTTATTAGAGAAATATTGTCTCTTGTTAAAAGCTCTTGCAATCTGAAATAGAACTTATAACGATGAATGTTTATTCTCAGACCTTAACCTTCTATCTCCCAGTCGAGCAATCAGAAAAAAATAGATTAACATAAAAAAGCACTAAAAGCCAGGCGTAAAGGAGCATTTTTACGTATGATTAAGGCAAACATAACTCCGACCGCAATCCGAGGAGAGCGTATTGTCTGCGGGGTTGTTCGTTGGAATTTATGCTCCAAAAATCCGCCCTCTCAGCCAGCTAACAATAATACGCCAAGATGAAGCTCCGTCAGTCGAGTAACAATAATCAGCCTAGGGTTATGCCGTAGTCAGAAAGCCAGTGGGGAGAAGGAAACGGGAGGATTGTTGAAAGACGCGGTTGGAAGAGACGAAATGCGAAAGAGTGAGCGTCGCAAATTGAAACAAATGAGGACTTATATGCATCACGACGCATTCCGCAGTTTTACTGCCAGCTCATTTCATCTCCGGCCAGCGACAGCATGCTTTTATTGCTGTTACGATGTTATGGTCTTTCGCCGTTATTGTCACTATTTCTTGCGAAACGTGTCCCGTACCGAAAGAAACAGACACGGACCATTGGGGTCGATAGAACCCGCGCTCTGAAGGAGCGTGTCCAGGCACGGCTGACCACTTTTGTCCGTTACTACTTGCAACGCATGGCGGCGCATCGTTTTCTCGAATAAAAGTTTAACACAAATGACTTTGAACGAGAATAAACTTTCGCCCATGAATTCTATAGTCTATTTGATGTTTTTTGTTTAGCGAAAACTTGTTTGCGGACATAATTTTTTTATAACGTTTGTTAAGTACCATTAATTAACACACGAACATGTAGATGGTTGTTCTCATAATTATATCTAGTCTTTAAAATATATATATATATATAATCATTTATTTTTTTAATTATATTGCTTATAACATAACAAAGAAAATTATGTTTATTCGTATTTTCACTGTTTAAATTTTTATTAAAAATTAAATTATACCATTTTATCAACATATGAATTAGGCAGAAAAAATGTTAAACTATTATTAAAATGGATGGCGATATTTATTATTCGATATATTATCTTAAGCGTCTCATAATACTATCAAGATCTGTGAATACCTATGAGATTGCAGCTTTTCTGGTTTCCTGGTGAATAGAGGAAAATCGGATTGAAGGATAAGTCGTAAGTCGCATGACGTAAGATGAACGGAGATATTGGTAACAACAAGAGACGAAGGCACCGCGCAATATAAGATGTCGAGGGTTAAATTACTGACTTATAAACGTATATGTGAAATCTTGAAAGAATTATTTTCACAATTCTAATACACGAACGCGCCGTGCATGCTCGTAACTTTGCCGAAGAATGATTTGGAAGAATGATTTCAATCGTCGAAACTAAATTTTCGTGTAATTTTCATGTAATAGTCTTCGACATTTATTGCCGAAAGTTTCAAGTGATCGCCGCCGACCCCGAAATGTTCTTACACACGCAACCAGTTCCTATCACGATTAATCGATTTAAAGTACACGATTGCGCCGTGTACCAAATGCCAGGAACGCCCGTTACATCGATTTAAACGTATGGAGGAAAGATAGGGAATGCCGTTCCGCGGTAGAACGAACATAAAATTCGCCTAAGGATCTATACACTATACCGATTGTTCCACATCCACCGCCACGATCTCTCGGTCACAATAACACGATTAATTTCATTCTCTCTGGAAGAAACCTCTTTATCATCTGCTTCACCATCCCCTCGTCTCTTATATAAAATTTCCGTTTGCGGGAGACACGGAGACCCTTTGGAAATGACCGATTCAATTGATATCGGGTTGCCGATTCCGAGGGGAGGTCTATCATCCCATCGGTCGATTCTGGCAAACAAGAGAAGTCAGATTCGAGGGATCACATCCTCGGCCATGAGTCGTAACTTGACTGAAAGTAGATAGGTACTAGGACGGGAGATCGAGACGATGCAATGGGGTTACGGCGGAAGAGATGGCAAGCGAGAAATCGCCGCCGAGGCATGGCGGGAATAAAAGTAACGGGATAGATAGAAAGAACATTTCGAACTACTATCGCAGATGTAAACTTGCTATCGGCGACGAATATAGACAGCGTAGTTCCCGACGCGCTGCTCCGGGATGCTCCGGAGAATGTACGGGGAAGCAAACCACCCCGTCGTTCCCGTCATTGTCTCGCGAACTTTTCGGCGGGAAAACTTGGCCGACGTCGTGGCAATACAGCGCGACAATACCTTTTAAAAGTTACATGCATTTCACGTCGGCTTCTTTCGCACACACCTCGAATTTCGGCTCGTCGTATATTGTATCCCGATGTCTGACTTTTACGGCTGGAATACGAGAATTATTTATTCGGCAAAGGTGGAGGCAGCGCGCATCGTCGCGAAAAGCGCAAGGATCAAAACTTATCTTCTCTTGTTTTTCGTTCGTTTCATACTGCTCTCTGTTGCGAACTGCTGCTGAATTATAACTTCATGAAATGTTTCATATATTGAAGGAATATAAATATACATTTTTGCTTTATAATAAAACGCGTAAAAATTTATAAAAATTCAAATATACAATCGTTCGTTTTATCTAATTGCCGAATGCCAAATATAACAGAAATTTTAGTTTTCATTTTAAAACAAATTTTACACGCGCCATTCTCAATTCCTTCTGCGTCGCCGAGTATCTCCGAGTTCCGTGAAACAATATATGTTTCCAGACGTCGTCAGAAAGAAAAGTAGTTTCGCCATAACAGAAATTAATTCGGTTTCGACTCTACGTATCCTACGTATTTCGCTTTCGCTATGTACGTACATCCTGCTGATTTCTAACAAGCATGACTCTTTTGCAAAGAGACGAAGCACGTACGCCGCGGAGTTTGTCAAAGTAATTCGAGCTTTCTTCAACGCGCGATTCCAGTCACGTACGACCAAGCTCTCGTCTTTACCTCCTTGGATCCTTATTATCCTATATCCGCAGCCATAATCCTTGTCCTTCCGGGATAACCTCGGCCAAGCCGTGAAATCGTAATAACATTCGGATTTAACGTCCTAATCATCCCTCGACAACCGAGAACTTCGCAGCGAAAATATCGGATACGTATGTACAAATAATTTTTCATTAGCGTGATTATTTAGATCAGCAATTCGAAATAAAGATCATACAAATAATCCCATTAATTTGTACGTTGTAATTATTTTCAATTACCATGTAAAATATTTGCGTCATACTCTGAATATTTTATTTCTCTTATAATAAGGAAATTCGATGCAAATTATTAGATGTCGCAATAATTTGCATCAAATTTCCTTATTACAAGAGAAGTAAAATTTCAGAGTATAACGCAAATATTTTACACGATAATTGAAAATAATTACACAAGTTAATAGGATTAGTTACATGATCTTCATTTCAGAGCGTACTGATCTAAATTAAAATCCATGGTACTATTTTGAATTCGAAAATACTTTAGTTGGCATGTTTATGAAGATTATGACAAACTTGATAAAACGATGTTAAATATAAATGTTATATTTATATTTATAATATCGTTTCATGAAGCTTGTCGTAATCTCTATAAACATGCCAACTAAAGTATTTTTGAATTCAAAATAATATCACGACTTTTTATTCAACGTAACATACATCAACGTGCACCGTATTAAAGAGAATGAAAATTATGCGACTTGCATTTAGTACAGCTGCACGAAGTAAACACGCAACGACACAGTGCTCTGCAATAAACGCCGACGATTTACGACGACGAAATATTCCCAACGTCATTCGAGACTAAACTCGCGCAAATTTATTCACGATCCTTGCTAAACAGCTGTGTCGCATTCGAACACTTTCATTGCCAAGGCTGTAATCGGCTACCGTAATTTAAATGCCGCGTGTTACGAAATGATTTGTAATACGATTCACAATTTTAAAACTAAACATTTTACTTTAAAATTAAAAATTCAATAATTGAATTGAAATGTTTATAGATTGCAATCGCGTTGACCATTGAACGTGGCATAAAGTTAACATAATAAATTGTAAAATTTCCAGAGTATATACAAACTCATCGATGAGATAAAAAAATTTTCTGATTTCATCGTGACGCTGTGGCGGCAGCATTATTCAGTACACATGCATTCATGTTTCGCTATTTGTGAAAAAAAAAAGAGAAAGGAAACCCAGCCATGAAAATATAACCCGGATGAATCTGGCAGTAAAGTAATTATTTCGTGGCTTCCCGTTTCTTGGATTATGCTTTGAATAAATCATGACGACGTTCGAATATACGCACCGTCGCCGACGCGGCAGTGGCCCGAAAAACCATTTTCATTCGCGGATAAAAAAGAGGGGAGAAAAACGGGGTGAAAACAGCATTTACGCGGCACTCCCGTATTTTTCAATTTGCTATGTATATACCTTCCCTCGTCGCGGCTTAACACGCTTTTTTTCTGAAATCCCTTTCATTTTCGAGCGAGATTCCCGACGCTATATCGCACCGGAAATGCTAACAAGAAAAAAAGAGATTCGTGCAATAGTGGACATACGCGAATACCGATCGCAAAAGCACCTAACGTTTCCGTATGTTTCCTAATTCAACCGCATTGCATCGATAAATAATCAACTATATTACCGCGCGTCTGATGGAAAGAGAAAATATCTGTATTTGCGCTTGCTATTTCGTGGTGCTGTAAAGATGCACCACGGTAAAAAAAATATCGAGAATTATTGATCCTTTGGTTTTTATGTAATATTTATCTAAAGTCTAGACGTATCTATTTTCTGAAAATAATATCTCAATTGACTGTAATTCATATATCATTCATGGCTTTCTGATTTTCTCGCTGCAACTGTACGAAATATATTAAAGCTAAAGAAAACTGCACGGAATTAAATGTAATAATATTAGCACGACAATCACTTTTTAATTCGCACTCTACTTGAAAAAAAAAAAAAAGAATCCATTTTTCCGTATAAAAGTCAAACTATTGTATTTTTTCCAATAAAAATTTGACTAATCACAATGAAATCTCCATGAAAAAGGGATCGAATTTCAAAGTCGGGGATACACGCACACGCGTTCCTTCGACACGTGAGTATATACACGAGCAAACACATGCACTTGCATCCCTCCATCATACATCCCTCCATGCGCCCGTACCCGCGGGCGTCGTCTTACCGCCACATTTCTCGCAGTACGAGAGTAGCGAATGCCTTTCGCGAATATGCGAGCTCATAGTATGCCATGCGGAAAGACGCCCGTACCGTCATCGTCGTCTCGACGTCATGTCTCCGTCGACGTTGTCGCATTGACGGAGCGATGCGCCCGCTCGAGTGCACGCACGCAGTCGTAATTAATCAACCCGCGTCGTTTCGCCGTAATTCGCAAGGTTTTTGAACGCACGAGGGGAGCGGAGTCTGCAGAAATGTCAGAGGGGGGAAAAGGAAGGGAAAGATAGAGAGATACTGAATTATCCGCACGTCTCTCAGTTTATCAGTCACCGTACGTACATACATAATTTCATCTGTCGACGGACAGCGACAGCCATCCGAGTATACAGTCGTATTTCTCTCGAAACGTACGAGCCGCGTAATTTTATAAAGTTCTATTGTCGCTCCGGAAAATTTCCTGCGAAAATGCGTGAAACGGCCGGTAACGCCGCGCAACGGCACGGGCGTGTCTCGTGCGTGCAGCTAATGTGTTAATAAATGGATATGAGAGCTAAGAGTGTAACGCGGTTTACTCTCATGCGGCTGTCATGGCTTAGAATGCAACTACTGCCGCGAGTTCATTTAATGATTAACTCGATGACTGGCGTGGCAGGTATTCCGTGTCATTATCATTTTCATGTATCAATAATTAACTGAATGCAAATGCTGCTCATGTGTTTAGTTGGACGATTAATTGTTGAGTGGACATGGAAACCACTAGAAAATAATTATAATATTTGTGGTTTAATATTATTTGCTTGAAAATTTATGAAAAAACAGAGAGAGAGAAAGAGAGACAAAGAGAGAAAATGTGAAGCTCATTGATTAGTCATGAAACGTCAGAAGACTTTGTTTCAACTTTTGCTCTCACTTTTACTCCTAAAATTTTGATATGAATTTCACGTGAATAAATATTATGATCAAATTAGACTGGTTGCGGAAGAGTTTTGCCATCTTTTTAGGGTTTCTTACGTATTTTACATGTAGAAAATGTTTCTTAGCAATATTCCTGTGCCTCATGTACGATCGCCTCCCCATATCCCAGCGGGAGCATTTTCACCTAGATGTACGCTCGTAATCTGCCAAGTGGAAAAAGGCCACCGTAAAATTCGCAGGAAAAATTCTCGCGCTTGTCGCGACGGACGAAAAAATTTAAGTAAGATCGTTCAAATTGCTCGTATCATCTTCCGGTAATATCTATTATTGTTTCGCTTTAAATATTATATTACGCGACATAATTGTGAGCCTACCTTGCTTGATTTTGTCGGCGAATTTAAAATAAATTTCAAATAAACGTCCAATATAACACGCCGCAGACGGTTTAAATTTAACTGCCAATTGTTTGCCGTGTCAGCGCGGCGACAGGTATTAATTTAAAGGTTCTATTTAAAGGTCCCGAACTTTATTGGACTTTATCTGTCCTTTTTAAACATCTGCATTGTTCATACAGTTTTTGACGATATAGTTATACATTTAAGAGCCTCTTTAATTTACTTTATTTCAATAGAACGGTCCGAAATTATTTATCGCAACTCATTGTCAAACCGTCAATGATTTCGAGCGAATTGTTATTTGTGAATTGTTAGAGCTCGAACTGTCAATCGTGCTGACGCCGCGCACGCGTCATTAAAGGCGTCAGCCCGCGTGTTCACGCGAACATGCGGCGCACGCTGTGTGCAGATGCCACCGTTACCGTTGATTTTCTAGTCACGGTCAAGAGACGTAACACGCAAATACTTGAAACTGTGTCCGTCGTCTTGTAACCTTAATGACAAGTTTACACGAAGCCGTCAGCGCAATAGAGCGTCAAGAGAGAAAGAGAAGGAGATAGTCAAACAGCAAATTACCCTGTAATCTTTCCTTCATAGGTAAATTGTCATTATTATAATCGTATCATTATCTACTTTATACGGAAATTTTGCGGATGTAAATTTAGTTTATATACTTCCAGCAGGTCTTGTGTAGACTTATGCTTACGTATACATACAAGTGTATATACCGTCTGTATGTACACACTTAGCGAAGAAACGACTATATATGTACGCTTTTGACAATTTCGTTTCCAGGTTAAAATCCTTTTAAGACGGCCGGAAGTTAAATGCATGATCATCATCGGACCGATTGAACCGAGAAACGACGATCGTCGTTCGGACGATGGCCGATTTCGTGCGATAGCCAATACTAGAGAAGGACTAGATTTCCGGAGGCGACCGATATAACGTGCAAGTTCTCCGCTTTCTATCGCCTGGAATCACGCTCGCGCAGCCTGCTGACGATGATTGGTTCGAATTCGACAATACCCGACAGTTCGCGCGTATACGAACGGGAATCAAATCGCGCGACTGATATTTGGCCTCCTGTTGTTCGTTTCTCACAACCACTGTGCATGATAAACGAGATGCGAGCATTACAAAATACGTTTCAAGAAGAAAAAACAAGATGCAGCAATGTACATCATCCGTTTTATCCTAAATTATATTTTATTTTATTCCGCTACATGCACTCTTTAGTAGAGATACTCTTTGAAATAATTTCAACTCTGTTGTTTATTTATTTGGATATTTATAATTTTACCTTTCTTGATGCTACGCGATTGTTACTTTCCGTTAATAAATGTTTCCCTATTTTTCACTGTTTACAATTGCAATGAAATTTTGCTTCAGCTACTCTCTCAACACATACACATAGCGAGCGTTCATGCCCGCCATTAATCACGATGCTCGATGCATACAGTTATGCATTTTTATCTCAAATATTTGTGATGCCGCGCATAACGTCATGATTAATTAATTACACGGAGTTCAAACAATGGCGGAGGCAACGGGCGTATCTTGCGCGCTGAGCGAAGCGTTTATACCAACACACCAATATATTTCTACATTTTTGTTACATGTCCTAGCCAAAAAAACGCCTCTTTTTTGCGAGTATTCGGAATTAGCTTTTCCGTGCAAAGCAGCCGCGAAAGCCGCAGTATACCACGCACCGGATTATATTAATTAATATAAACACGGTCAAACATAAACACTGCCATGCAAACAAAATCCTTTCAGTTGGAAAAAATATTGTGGAATATATGATGAAATATATGCAATGTACCAAAATCAGCAAAGCATCATTTCTATATTTGTTTTATAAAAGTTTCTTATCTCGATAATTATTTTTTAATATTAAAGCGTTTCGTCGAGGATTACGACGTCCCATATAAAATTTTGCTAAGTGAAAATTGTGCCCCCGAGTAAATTAAAAAAAAATCGCAATTAAAAGATACAAGCAGATACGTCCAGTGGATACGCGGAAATGCACAAACAGCACATTACGCACTGTACATTTTTTTCTATTCGGTAGAGAGATTCTAAAATGATAGTAAAAAAAAAGAGAACAGAGTCTCGAATAGTATGAATACGAGTATCCATTAAAACCGCCGGAAAAAAGAATCATTATTTGGCCAGTATTTCAATTTATCCTGAACAAAACTGATACCATCCTCTTAGCTCTTCCTAGCGTAATTTTTCGTCGCGCTATCGATCACCTGTTTTTTTTTCCTGTCGCCAATACATTGAAACAGCCAAAATATCAACCTTTTTTCGTCGCAGTTCGTACAACGAGAAAGCTCCGTTAGCACACGTTAACAATCTAGCCCGACTTTTTCTTCTCTTCCTCTCTCTCTCTCTCTCTCTTTTTCTCTTTTACCGTGACCCTCTTTTACTCTTTGCGAAAATGTTCGTCCACTTTACTATCTCTCTCTTTCGCCCTATGGTACTATATCGTCCGTCTCTCTTCGTCGTCTCCCGATTTCAGCACATAGATTACGACCATCGGCACGCGCGTATGGCGTGCGCCCATAAAAACCGGCCATGTATAAAACCGTCGTGTTCCCGCATGCTCGACGAGCATTTTCGTCGGGCTCCTTTCTTCACCTCGCGTCGTTCTTTTTCTGTAAGGTCCATCCGTGTCGCCCGTCAACGCCGCGCGCGGAGAAAAGCACGCCAGAGAACAAGAAACATAAAGAATGATGGGCTAACTCTTACTTATGTTTCCGGAGCCGGGCGCAAAATTTACACGCAAATTTCGAGTTAGCTTCAAAAGACCATGTACGTTGAAAGACAAACCATTTTCTTGATGCATTCTTGATGCACGTTTAAAATAAACGTAAAAAGTAATCATTTTAATCTATTATACTCATATTTTTATAAACATTTTTAATATTTATCATAATTCCCTCCCCATCCTTTTCTCACCTTAATTTTTATATACTAATAGCAATATTATTGAGAATATGTTCAAAAACCTTCTAAAATTTTTTCAGAAAGTTTTGTAATATTTTTTTCTTAATCATTTAAGAAATAATCATTGACTATACGAATGTGTTCAATGATCAAAATAGTCATGATCATTAATATCCTAATAAATATCTGAACGACCATAAATTGTGAAGCATTTTCGATTTATGCTTTTCTTAGTTAAAAGCATGAATTATAAATGGAGAGATTTTGTTCCTCCATAAAAAATTTCTCCTTTTCACGCACAGAGATAGAAAACTGCTCCGAGGAAATAAACTTTCGGTAGCGACTACAATTCTAACGTTGTCGTGGGCTTACCGTTGACGACAGCGATGATGCCGAGGACGCACAGTAGCAACGATCTCGCGCACATCTTAGCTCCTTCTCTTTCCGTCTCCCTCGACGAAAGAAAAGCGAAGAGGAACAGGCACGCGCGATTCTTATGTGGCTTTATCGAACATCGTTCGTCCTCGTCCTATTAATGCGTGGGATCAATTCCTCGTCTGATCAGTAAATCTGATCGATCAGTCGATAACGAGCGCGGAGACGTTTCTGGGGAATGCTGCGCCCGTCATCATTGCTGAATAATACCGAAAATATCTTGAGCTAGCATCGAGAGGGGATCGATTTTCTCCTTCCTCCGGTAACGGACGAAGGCGATGACAGTGTCTTAATTAGATAACCACGATTACGCAGGATTGTCGAGCGAAAAAGCGAGTTGCGACTGCAAAATAGCTGACTGCTAATTAGGGCTGATCGCATTAATCGGCTCTTAACCACCACGGCACCCGGAAGTACTTCGATCGAAATCCTATCTCGCCTGTCTAACTTGCCTGTCGTAATAACCCCGAGGCTCGAGCTTCCTCTTCCGAGCTTTCTCTTCCTTCTCGTCCTTCGTCTTCGATGCTTCCTCTGACGTCTTTCTACTCTCCTCCGTTCTCTCTCTTCTTTCTTCACCTTCCCTTTTCCGGTTGCTGCCGCCGCTGCTGCTGCTCCTGTTCCTGCCGTTGCTCCTACTGCTTCGCCTTCGCTTTCTTTCCTTTAGCCTTGGGACATAATACCCAACCCGCTGCGAATCTTCAGTCTACTTGTTTGTTCTAGATGACGTCAGCTCGCCGAAAGCTACCTCGCAATTCCTCACGGGCCAGCTTCCTCGATCCGGGATCCTCTCAGGGTAACTTAGCGAAGTAAGTTGAAGTGCCCCTTAGCGCAACTAGATCTCCTTCTGTTCATCGAATATAGTCGAACTTTTATCTTTGATCAAAGCATCCGTTCGACGTGAAGGGGGGGATACCTTCAACTTAACTGTCTCCCTTTCTTTTTTTTTAAGTAAAAAGTTAAAACTCCTGTCGAGAATTTAATGGAGTAATTCCTTTACGTCTTCGTAAAAGTAATTTTCTGGAATCGCCAAGTATATTTCGCTGTGACGCGAGTTAATCGCACAAGTTCGCGGAAAACAAACGTCGGCGGGAATATCACGATTCGCCGACTCGCGACTTTTCTTCGTTGAACTTTCCCCCGCACGAAGTTTCAGAAAGTTGAAGAATAGCAAATGCCTCGGGATAAGTCTGGAGTGCGAGGACTATATTTTACCCCATCAACGCGTGACAACCACGAAACGCTCCCGGCCACGGCGAGCTCGCGGCGCTTACTGAGCTTGCGGGAAAGCTTCTCGAGGAGCGTCCGCGAGATGAGAGCACGTTTCTCATCCCCACTTGGGGAACCCGCGATTACGTTGCGCGCCGTGCGCGCTGATTGGCCGGGCATGCGCCCGAAAGCTCGCCGAGTAACGTGCGTGCCCTCCTAGCACGGAGGGAGAAGGAAAAAGAGAGAAAGAGAGGGACGGCGAGGGAAAAGAGAAGGGGGTTGCGCGAGGGAGACAGAGTGAAGGGGGCAACGAAAGCTCTGCGATGCTTTTGGAGTACCGACTGCCGAGTAGTGTTGAAACGCTGTTGAAACCGCCGGTAGTGGGGCGACAACGCGACGGGAAGGAAGGAGTAAGGGAGCGCGATGCAGAAAGGACACCGGGTACATCGCGCGCTTCGCGCCACTACCCGCGCTCGCACACGCGTCGAGCTTGCGGCAAAAGTTATGACCTCAAAGGGGTCGTTAACGAGCGCCCGCCAAATTAGTATAACGGCTCACCCTCCGGTCTATCCTCCCCCCTCCCGTTTCCTTTCAACCGCCCCCTTGCCCGAAGCAGTAGTGTCCTTTTCCTACCTGCCTACACGCAGATATTTTCGACCGGACTCGAAACGCAAGTACTATCCATCATCTGTCTATCGACTGGCCCAAGGCAAATACGCACATTGTCTATCGATTCATTACGGCTCGTCCATTTTATGATTGATTACTATGATTGTGTCTGCAATTGGTAGCGCAAGATACACCGGATCGCTCCTTTTTTTATCGAAAATTTCGGAAATAACAGAATATTCTAATAAAGGAAATCCTTTCGAGGCATTTTTATACAAACTTTTTAATGAGAACAATATATCGTAAAAATATTTAGGATAATACTTTTTTTAATTATTCTATGCATCATAATATATCTGAATGCAATTTATAGAAAATCTATATTAATAGGATTGAAAATTTATATTTAATAAAAGTGAAAATATTTTAAATTTGATGTGAGAATGAAAAACATAATACAATATATTGTTAATATATCTTACGAGCGAAAAAAATTGTCGCTGTAATCAAGTTCATAATCAATTAATTGGCAATTACATTTGATTATAAATATTCAAATGTTACATATATCATATTTATTTTACTTTATTATATTTTATTATGGTATAATCTAAATCGGTTATATATATATATATATATATATATATATATATATATATATATATATATATATATATATATGTGTGTGTATCTCAAGTCTAAATTAAACAATCTTTAATATTTAAAATGCTAATCGAATGGCGACATTATCTATCAATATATAAAATGGCATTATNCATGTAGAAAGTTTTTTTATTCACCGTATTTCAATTAGAGATATTAAAAAATTAATTATTTAATTATTCGTTTGAAATCTTTATTATTTAAGCACATAATATAAATGTACAATAAAAAGATAATAGATTTACCAAAACATCCCAACGTACGACCTGAGCACTTTTTCTGATACTTTGTGTCGGTCATGATACTTTTCACCGCAATCTTCTCATGGGAGACGTCGTTACTCTCGAAATTACTTTCCATTACGCGAAACTTGGTAACTCCCAAAAGAAGTAAAAGTAAGAGCTTGGACGGCGAACGGGCGATCGACGCGGTCCAACAGCCGCCGTTGGATTTCGTGAGGGACAACTTCGGAAATGCCGGCGACATCGCAGACGCTAGTAGTGCAGTCAATATATAATGCGCGACGTGCTCCTGCATTTCAAATTACCGCACAGTACTACCGGCAACGAACGTGCGGGCGTCGCTTCCCGATGCTGCCGATCGTCCTCCAACAGCAATAGTGTGACACTATGAATTCGAGCAATTTCTCTTACTCCGTCTCCCTCACTTTCTCTTTCTCTCTCTCTATATATATTGCACATTGCATTCGGATAATTATCATCCCGATTTTAGAGGAAATACATTATTCCAACAAAATAGATTTGCGTCTCAAATCTCTAAATGCAAATTCTCTTTGCCAGATTATACATATCATAAATATAATACTCAAAACTCCATAAAATTTATATATGTTAGTCATATGTTATCTCATTAAAACTTCACATTTTAGATTTGTTTATGTGTTCAAAAAAACTAAATGGAATTTTAAATAACATATTAATGTATATACGAAGAATACATGAGGAGTGTTAGAGATTTTTCCTAGCCGTACCTCGTTACTTGCTTTATTAATAATTTGTCGTTTATCTATATCTTTTAACATACATGTATGTACGATTGTTAACTTTATATCATTTATTTCATTAATCATCTTAATGTCAAAGCTCCGATTAGTACCGTCCCATGTAGTAATTGTCAATTAATTCACGTCGTAGTGGTCGAACTTAGAATAGAATGGGCGTCGTGCCTCTAGAGACATAAATAATTATCCAATAGCTGCGCGATGATGTAGTGGTAAACGCATGCACTGCCAGACAAGCATTGCCAGATTCACAATGGATGACATCGTCAATTGAGATGTGTTAATCTTTCTTGCATTAGTGTCTCGCTAAATATTTAATAATTTAAGCTAATGATTTACGATTTGCAAATTGACACTTTGAATCAAGTAGAACAACTCGACAATTTAGCTGACACATTTAATATTCTTGCCGACATTCGCGCAAAATGGCACGAGATAAATTAGCAATTAATCGAAATTTTTATATATTTATGTCGTTCCAAAATTTCTTAGAAACCTAATTAGGCAGTGCATTAGATGGAGCAAAGGACAAAGCCCGGTAATGAAAAAGCGTCTCTTGGCTTCTGAAGGAGGAAAATGTTTACAAAGCCACGTACGTGAATTGTACGGATTGGCGTCCAACGAATGGAAGAATTTCAACTTCAAAGGGAGAGTATTAAGTTTGTGATTTGCTGCCAGCCTGTCCGCGACACAAAGCGGGCGAGTATAATAGCGAAATAGAAAGCTGCTTCTCGCGCGACGTCGTTAGTCGTTCGACGTGTGGCTCGCGATGAATAAACGCGTAACTAAGAAAAGCGAAAGGCATAATAACGAGCACTCGTCGAGTTGGAGTAATTTTAACTATTCGTCGGCCGATCGGGTCCGTAATTCGCGTTTCAAAGGACCGACATTTTTCCGGACGATGATTTCAGCAGACTGCGGCTGATAATCGAGAGCGAGGAACGTGCTCAAGGAAGATGAATTCTTTCCGTACAAAAAGATTCTCGCGTTTACCGTCGTTTCGCGCTTTGATCGACGTACCGTCAAAGCGACGTTTCACTGTCTCATTTCGATTCTGTTTTACTTCGCCCGCATATCGATAACCCTCGGCTTTTTTTCCGGCTTTTTATATTTCTTCGATCCTTTAACGCGCGCACCTCCTTCCGAGTCCATGTCCTCCTTTTTTTCCTTCTATCGTCCCCTCCGGGACCAATTCTCGGTCTAGCATGGAATATACCGGAAGATGAAAGAAAAGATCCAGTCATTAACTGTCGTCGCGTCGACAAAAGAAGACGTGCATAGACGCGGAAATACGGATGCATTTTTTATTTAATTCCGTAAGAAACGTGACGGTGCCAAGAGAAACGAGAAGCAATAAGAAAATGTCAATAGTAGAGAGTAAAATTGCAGTCGGTGGTTACTTGGCAGGTATAAACGCACCCTTCTATTTCTCCTTCTCCTTTTCCCGCAACTGCGCGTGTATAATAAGACGTATCGTATCTCTCTCAATTCTAATTTGTTAGTAATTACAAATTACTCGTATAACTAATCGAGAGAAATAATAATTAGAGTCCTGTATATCTATAATTCCCATATAATAATTCTCCTATTTAATCGAATTATAAAGACGCATGGTGGAATGCATTTGCGTTGAAAACGCCGCAAACTCGGCATCTCCGATTACGAATGCGGCGAGCAATTCACGCGTCCGATAATAATTGAGCTCTCCGTCAGCCGATTGATTTGTGTACAAAGTGGGAGATTCTCAATCGTTTATACACGTAAAGTTTCCCGCGCGCAAATACGCGTGGACGCTGACAATCGCGGTGTATATTCGTCGCAGCTTATCCAGCCACGATACATATACACACTCGCGGACGATTATCGTGACAATTTCATTTCGTATTATACTACCCGCGCCGGCCCTACCCCCCGCTCGACCGACCAATGACTTCGAATCGGCCGAAAACTACCCCTCTCGTATCTCCGACCGGATACCGGCGCTACATTCAGTAAATTTCCCTTCGGGACGTGTTCCGTGTGTATCGAAATCCCATTTAATCGAAATTTCGAATGTGCGTTTAATCCATCCCCGATCACCTCTCCCGCAAAATATCCCTTTCTGCATCATCTCTGTCGCGCGCAAATGCGCTCGCAAAAAAAAAAATAAAATATCTCTCTGTATATGAACCTGAAGCCTGCGATGGACGGATTCAAAAGTCGAAGCACTCGAGGCCAAATTGCCGTTAACGTTCTCCCGCCGGAACTGCGCGATTTTCAAAGCGATTTTTGTATCCGTTTTTTTTTTCAAATTTATTGACAGAAAGTTTTAAACAATACACGTGGAAAACAATTAATTTCTTTTTTTTTGACAATAAAGTTTATCGTGTGTGCCGATGAGCAAGCAGCAGCTATTATTGAATGTAAAATTACACCGGCGATAAATTTATACATTTTCATCCGGACTTACAACTAAAATATTATTATTATTATTATTGCTAACCGGACCGTACTTGATGCGCGCGCATACGATAATAGCGAGGAATCGGAATACTAACGGAATCGGTTTGTCCTAAGCGAAACGTTTCTCTTTACTTATCAGAAATCGTCGAGAGAATCGTCGGGGAGATGCATACATTTCAAATCGAGGACTGCAATAACACGCACATTGTTGTGAGAATAAATTCCAGGTTGAATTCTCGTGTCGCGCCGCGCCGATCAGCGGTTTTTCCACGGCGCGTCCGCAACGTGAATTCGAGCGAAAGCAAACGAGCGCGACGAGCGCCGGCCAATTGTCTCGGCGCCGATCAATTCAAGCCGGTCGATTATATTTTCCAAAAATGCAAACGACTCTATAACGCGTCCTCTCTCCCTCCCGCCCTCTGTGAATCCTCTCACCCTTTCTCTCCTTCTCACTCGCCCCCGCCTTTTTTTTCCTTTCAGGCAAGAATTTTTCAATATTCGCTACACTTCCCTCGGGATGTTCCGCGTATCGATATTCCATTTCGTCGGGAATTGAGCGACCGACGTACGGCGTGGTGACAGGGAACGAGGGAGGCGAGAGGGCAGGGTGAGGCTCGTGGAAAAAGGACTCGCCACGCCATCCGGCTGAAAGATGTGACGAGACCATCGTTTACCTTTATCGTCGCCCTTACTTTCGTCATCGTCATTATATCGGATTATCGCCCCGCCGCCTTAGGTGCAGCGAGCGTGTTTCTTGGGCGCTCTATTTGCCGCCGCGAGAGTTTATCGAAACGTAACGCGCGTCGCGTCACGACGCGTCGCCGCGACGATCGAGCCCGCGGCGAGAAATGCATAAACGATACATTTACGTAACAGTTACAATGCACATGGCTTGGATACAATCGGGTTACAGCTGCAGCTAGAGAGAACGGTTTCATTTCTCACACCGCACTTTTCATTGAAATCAATCACCGTGCGCGCCTTAATATTCGCAACCGCGCGAATGCCGCTCGATTTCTTACACAATATAACTTTTTAAAAAATTGAAACAGATTTAGCAACACAAAAATTACGAGAAGTACTTCGTATATACAGAACGGCGAAAAAAAAAGGGATACGACGAAGCCGAACGAATCTGACGTATAAAGCCCTTCAATTTGCTGTTCTCTTTTTCTCCCTATAGGGCTTGCTTTGTACTAAAATTCGATAAATGAAATTAATGCACATGGTGTTTCCACATGGCGGAGTTACCGCACGAATTGATTTCATCTCCAATTTCTGCACATTTCGTCGTGGCTTTTAATTTTGTTTTTTCCGCGCAGACTCACATCCTGCACCGCTACCGCGCGTTCTCTCCGCCGCCAGTAATCTTTTATCGCCCCATAACACGCTCACGGCTGCATCATTTGCGCATTTCTTTTTTTCCATTCGTTTATTCTATTTGCATGCGACAAGGATTTGCTTGCCTGTGCTAATAAATCACCGGTATCCCTCGGTCTGCCAGGACAAAACAAGCCCGGCCGCTATGCGGCTTGAAATCTACAGGGTGTCCGATAACCATTGTACGATATTTTAATAGTGTACTCTTGAAATTAATTAGAGACGGATATTTCAATATTAAAATGTCAATATCGCAAGAATTTCTGAGTATTACACGTTCAAATAGCTTGCTTACATGCATACTGACTTTTTTTGTTTCGCCACGAGATATTCATCAAACTTTGCCTCATTTTAGTTTGTTCAGGAGAAGTAATAAAATTAAATTAATAAACATAATTGCGGATATCAAAGACAAAGTAGAAATTGGCGTATTACACTGAGAGAAATGTTTTTGTATTATGAACCAATATGTTATTTGCTTATACCTTGTTAAGTCGTTTTAATTTAGAGAACAAAACAGTTTTGTTCTCTAAACAATTCTGTTTTATTCTCTAAACCAAAATGACTTAACAAGATAGTTGCTGTAAACAAATAACATATTTTGTTTACAGCAACTAAATAAATTTCTTGAGCATATGTCAACAAAACTTTTGGTTCATAATACAAAACATTTCTCTCAGTGTACAAGAGAACAAGTACGATTATTAATTATAGTGCGTTCTTTATTAATAAATTAGTATTATGAATAGTCATTGAAATATATTTCTTATTTTTTTTTCATTTCATATACATATAAACATTGAAACAAATCTTTGAGTATCATTGTTTCTACATTAATATACTCTTAATTCTGGAAAGATATACAGAGAAGCCAAAATTTTATTTTTTAAGTAATAAATAATAATACAATAATTTCTACAAAGTTTTCATTTAAGTTTACTTATCAAACATTTCTCAACATTTATTTTTGCATTTTTTCTTACAAGTTTTAGGCAATCTTACAATTAGAGTTCTATCGAAAATGATGACAAAATGTATTGATCAAAGATGTAAAATAATGAATGATGATTCTCTCTCTATTTTGTGAATTTGGTGTAATCTTATACGATATAAATCGATAAATATATTCCAGAATTAAATATATTAATATGTATTCTCCAGCTCATTCATTTTAAAGCAATGAATCTGTGAGATTTTACATTTGGCCATGATTTTTTCAGAGATCCATTACCTTAAATTAAATAAAGGATAATCCGTTACTCACCAACATGTGACGCGCAGCGGCGGAGTTGTAACTACGTTGTGTATTAATCTGTAAAATACAAATATAAAATTTCTGAATTACTAGAACATCGAAAATAATTAATATTAAAAAATAATTCCATTACATTACATGATTCCAATTCTTCCAATTCTTTTTTTTTACATTAAATAAAGTAAATAATTTTTTAAAAATATCTTTCTCTTAAGAGTACAAATAAAAATGTAATTCATATTATACATAAAATGATTAAAGTGATTGTAAAACTTAAATGTGTTAGAATTATATTTAAATTATTTAATTTAAT